>CM060953.1:208253066-208440566 GCA_030765055.1 Mantis religiosa | reverse complement strand
AACAAAATGATTCAAATATTAGGCGCGTTCGGCACAAAGAATGGCTTTTGCTACAGTGAAACAAAGTAGTGAAATTTCAACAATTTATTAATGTAGTCTCTACTTTATTGATACTGTAGATTTATACTGCCTTTAATGAGTTTTAAACCAGTTTTTGTTTCGTTTAAATAACTTAATAAATACGGAAGATACGGAATTGTATTTATGATGCATTTTTACAGCATTTAACAATTCAAATGTCTTGTTCTGTTTATTGGGTATCCGTTTCCGGCCCCTGCAGGGTTTAAATGGCTATCGGCGAAGCGGTTAACTAGATAATGCATGGAAGAAGTAGAAACTTCAGTTATTGCCTTGCATGTGTCCACAAAGAGTGTCATTGTGAGTAAATGACATAGACTCTTGTATCTAAATAAGGAGATAGAAAACAACAGAGCGGATACTCATGTGACATGCAGTGAAGCCTGGCTTGGTAACTCAAACACACATTATACCAAGTCAAGTTTACAAAACCTTTATTGCAAAAGCAGTGTATGTTGTCAGAACATGATGTCTGAATATCATGAGTGAAAATAAAATTGGTACATATACAGAAAACTGCTAATAAGAACATAATTCAAAGTATCGAGATTCAACTGTATTGGAACACCACAGTGAAGCGAAAAATTATTAAATTTTAGATGAGTTGCATTTTTTACACATCTGCTTCACTTTCGTTTTTTTTTTTTTTTTTTTTTTTTTCATGTTTCGCAAATCTTCGTTTGCATCTACGGCTCTTGTGCGACTGACGCTAGATCCAGCGGTGTGGGTAATTCTGGGGTTGTTGCTGCCATCTGTTGATTTAGTGATGAACTGAAATGTGGGATTCTCTTCTAGCGGGATTTCAAAGTTCATTAGTTGGTTTTTATGTTTTTCTATGTATATCCTCTCCCATATGACGAGTTCACTATGTTTTTGTACGTATTTTAGTAATTCTGTGCTATCTTCAATTTCATGATTTTCAGACCAGAAATGAGCTGCTATTGCGGACTTATCAATATTTTTGTATCTTAAGTGCCTGAAGTGTTCTTTCTTTCTAGTGCCTATGTTCCTTTTTGTCCTTCCTATGTAAATTTTTTCACAGTCTTTACACTTAATTTTGTAAATGCCTGACTTTTCCTCTGGTTTTATCTTATCAGTATTATTACTGTGAAGTAGGTTTTTAATGTTGTAATTGTTTTTTGGTGCCAATGTTATATTGTATTTCTTGAATATTTTTTGGAACTTTTTTGTGGCCCAGGGGTGGTAAGTAAATTTAGCAAATCTAGTTTCTTGTTTTATTGGTGTGAGAGCTGTGATCTGTTTTAATTTCTTTTGAAGTTTGAATAATTTTAGTTTTTTATCTACAAGGTTTTTTCCATATCCATTTTTAATTGCAGTTTTTAAGATTTGATGGTATTCGTTTTGATATTCTTGCTGGCTGAGAGGTAGATTTACTAATCTGTGTGTCAGACTGTTGATGGTTGCATGTTTGTGTGGAATTGGGTTGAAACTATTTGCTTTGATGTAATTATCTGTGTGTGTTGCTTTTCTATGAATGCCAAATTCTTGTTTTTCATTGCCTTTTTTGATTTTAAGGTCTAAAAAAGTGAACGAAAGTGAAGCAGATGTGTAAAAAATGCGACTCATCTAAAATTTAATAATAATTCAAAGTATCTAGCCAGAGTACTCACCACCAATAGATGAAATATAAGAGGAATGGCAGAGAAGTGACCAATGTCAGTGTTACCCAGTTACGCACTAGGTATGTGACCCCAGCAAGCAGAACTAGACCCCCTGTGTAGAACAGGCATGTCATCACTGTCACAAACGATCTGTAGTTGGGTCCCACCAGCTCCAGCGCTGCAACAAATATACAGTAAGTATCACATCCAAAAATATTTTTGGGACAACCTGAATGTAAAAGAGAACCAGTTTTAGAAAAAGGTCCATGCACACACGTATGATAAAAAAGGATTGGTTAGGTACTTATATTGGTTAATATATTTTCAGTGGAAGTAGTACTCAACGCTCCACATGTTGCTAATGTTTACCTAGAATACGTTTTGTTAGGACCTAGCTAACATTAACTGTAGAATTTTGATTTGGTGAACTCCTTGGAGGCAATGGGCATAGAATTTTCAATAAAAAAAGATTTGTATTATTTCTTACACTGAACTCGGCCCCAACGCAAGATGCACAGTGATTTTATCTACAATCAGCACTAATGATCTCATCAAATGCTTCGAGAAGACAGTGCAGTATAAGTGCAGTTTAACTGCAGTGCAAGCAGTTAAAACCACGTGGCTCAAACACATTTAATTTGGCAACATGGTGTTGGGTTTGGGAGCCACGCCTAGCAGCGACAAAGCTGATTGGTGCTAGCAGACAGTTTTAACTTACTGACCACAACAACGGATGTAGAGACTCCCAGTACTTCCAACAGATGCAGTTAGTGTGTGTGAATGGTGTGAACAAAATATTCGAATAGAGTGGAGTTGTAATAAATATCTGGCATGATAAAGAAATTGTAAGTTGTATTTCAGTGTTTTAAAGCTAATAGTCCTATATTTTCATTCTAAAGATAATTTTGAGGATATGTTTTCAATTGCTCATTACTGTATGTTGGTACTATTTGCTTTCCCCCACCAACTCTTGCAATCACAAAACGTCAGAGCCGGAGATACAACGGCCGGACTGTAATTAATCAAGTTTTCTTGCAGCATATCTTTCCCCTCATCAGCTCCATCTGGTGTATCACAAATTAAAGGTGGTGCATCAATAATACTTAGTGGCAAAACTTGTAACTATTTTTTGGCAGCACAGTGCGTAGTTGAGATTTCAGGCTTCTGTGATCATTACAGTGTCAAGATACTTGTACTAAGTAATCACTTACATATAATGAATGGAATCTGATATATTGCAGGCACAGTCAGACCAACAATAAGTCTGCAGGCTGCCCATGACCAGAAGTCTCGAGTGAAAGCTGTCAGGAAGCTTCCAAATATCAGTGTTCCGAGACAAGTAAAGAAGGAATTCCGACGCCCAAACCTGCAAAACGAATAGTACAATAGTAAGACTGACTTCCATTACACTTTCACATTATTTCTTATATATAAGGGGTGTTCAAAAAGAAACGAGCCAGAGTCTGGTATGTGCAAACTGGATGGTACTATCATGTCATGTGTAACGAAGTGTTGTTCCGACCAGAGCCTGGAAGTTCACAGATCATCACTAGAGGGCACGCATGCACGTCACATGACTGTACAAAGCTAGCAGCAGCATGCATCAATTGTCCAGTGCTACCAGTCGCATTGCAAATAGTGAAATGGAGGCATCAAAAGAAGAGCAAAGAGGTGTTATTTGCTTTCTGACAGTGGAAGGATTAGGGGGAATCGACATTCATCAATGAATGTCACAAGTGTACAGCAAAGTTAACTCAAAACATATACTCATATTTTAACTAAAGTCTCAATGTAAAATTTTTGGGTGGAACACAATATTTATTGTAAGCAAAAATTGTAGCACTTATTTATAAATACAATGTCTTATATATCCACACAAATTACCTATCATTGAGGACGCCAAAGAAGTAGACCCCTACTGGACCTCCAGTATTGAGTGCTGCCAATCCAACAGTAGGATAAATGGCATGGTCACACACCAAATTAAACTGAAACATGCAATATCTTTATATACAAATATAATCATTTGTAATGTAAAACTGCACTTATCTTATAAGAAATGATGAATGTTTTCTTATAAATTGATCAGGATCATGATTTTGTGAAAACTTTTTTCACATCATCAGCATGTCATAAAAAACATCATTGTTAACATTACAATTGCTAGATGTCACTATGGTTTTCTCAGTACTACCAAAATCTGAAAATGAAACAAATTTAAAAACAATTGACTGCCGGTATTTCAAAATTCATTACGTGATGTTTATTTTTTAAAATAAATATTTTTTCCTAAACCATTAAATCTATCGGAACATTCAATTGCTTTAATAATTTAACTTCAGGATTTATTTCCTGGTTAAATGACCAAAAAATGATCTGCTACGGCCAATTTATCAGTTTGTTTATACTTAATGTTATGAAAATGTTCTTTCCTTCTGGTATCCAAATTAAGTTTTGTCTTTCCAATATAAACTTTATCACAATCGAAACAATTAAACTGATAAATACCAGATTTTTTATTATTAGGTATTTTATCTTTTTTAGAGAAATGTAATAAATTTTTAATACTATATTTATTTTGAGGAACTTAAGTTACACCAAATTCTTTAAACATTTTTTGAAAATGTTTATTAACCCAAGGATGGTAAGTAAACTTTTTTAAAATTATAATCATAGAGTGGATATATCATTAACAGTTTTCTGAAATTTAAATTTTTCAACTTTTTTTTATTAAAACCATTAATTAAAGCAGTATTAATAATATGTTTATATTCTTTATTAAATTCCTCTTTATTCAGGGGTATATTTATTACTATATCTCAAACTATTGAAAACAGCAAATTTACTTACTTACCATCCTTGGGTTAATATACATTTTCAAAACTTTTTAAAAGAAGTTAGTATAACTTTAGTTCCTCAAAATAAATATAGTATTAAAAATTTACTACATTTTTCCAAAAAAGATAAAATTCCTAACAATAAAAAATCTGGTATTTATCAGTTTAATTGTTTAGATTGTGATAAAGTTTATATTGGAAAGACAAAACATAATTTAGAAACCAGAAGGAAAGAACATTTTTGAAACATTAAGTATAAACAAACTGATAAATCGGCTGTAGCAGATAATTTTTGGTCATTTAACCATGAAATAAATCCTGAAGTGAAATTATTAAAACAGTTAAATGTTCCAATAGATTTAATAGTGTGGTAAAAGATATTTATTTTAAAAAATAAACATCGCATAATGAATTTTGAAATACCAGCAATTGATTCTATTTTCAGGTTTGTTTCGTTTTCAGATGCTGGTAATACTAAAAAACATAAGAAAGGCATGGTAACCGGTAACCTTGAAAACAGAGTTTTTCTGTGGACTGAGGATGCAAGCCATTTGTTTGCGAAATCGATTTCCATTCGGAAAGAAGTATCAACACCAATTTCTTAAGATAAGTGAAGCCTGAGTGGCAAATATTTCTATTTGTGTAATAAAAAGTAGTAAGTTTAACAAAACCAACTATTAAGTCCTCATGTAAATTTATTAATTTCAACCACTTTTTTAAATAAATTAAAAGTTTTTCTTTAGGAATACTAGGAAATAAGGCAGTTTCATCAAAAGAAACAAGTTTATCAGTTTTAGATAATATAACATTATGAAACATTTTAACTAATTCAAAAGAATATTTAATACTTAAACTCTGAAATTTATCAATATTACTACATTTTTTATGCAACAATTTAGCTAAATTATAAGTTGGTGAATTTATACAATTTACAATAGGTCTCATTTTATTTCCAGGTTTATGAATTTTAGGAACAGCATAAATTCTAGGTATAACAGGATTAGTAACTTTTACTAAATGTTTTTCTTTTCAAATAAATGGTAACTGGAGGCAAAGGCTTACGAAATTAGTCCCTCGACAATATAGAAAAGTAAGTGACAAAGTGTCAATAAGCCAACTACAAATAGTTTTTCAGTTTAATCTCTAAGGTATTTATCATTAATGGTTTGAACTGTTCAATATCTTGTAGTTCACTTGTTATTAAGATTGCCTAGAAAGAGTATGTAATTTTAAGACGAGTATATAGCAACCAGTTGTTAAACATTTGACAATTGCTATTCATTTTCTGTGTAATTGCTATGTACTTTGCACCTATAACAAAATTATAATGTAAAGCTTTATTTCCACTAAAATGAAGTAGAGCAAATATAAATTTTTGTAAAACATAACTTGTACTCCCATAAAGAAAGTCATATGAATGTAATCATAAGATTTTCACATGTATAAGGGGCATTCAAAAAGAAAGAAGCTAGAGTCTGGTATGCACAAACCAGTGACAGGATGGTAATATTGTGTCGTGTGTAACAAAGTGTTGTTCTGACCAGAGTATGGAAGTTCACAGCTTGTTACTAGAGGGCATATGTGCACGTCACGTGACTATACAAAGCTAGCAGCAGAATGCATCAATAGCCCAATGCTGCCAGTCGTATTGCAAACAGTGAAATGCAGGAGTCAAAAGAAGGGCAAAGAGGTGTTGTTTGTTTTCTGACAGTGGAAGGAGTAGAGGGAACGGGCATTCACCAACGAATATCACAAGTGTATGGTGAACACTGCATGTCCCTTGCAAGGGGCAAGGCGTGGCACAAGCGCTTCAGGTGAGGATGGGTGTCATTAGCCAATGATGCACGGTCTGGAGCACCACATGTATTACCAATGACATCGTCCAAGTGGTTGAGGCCCTCATTACCCCGGACTGCCGAGTGACAGTGAAAGCCATACCTGCTGAGGTTGGATTGAGCGAAGTGTTCACACCGTCATGAAGGAACAACTGCTCTTGCACAAAGTGTGTGCCCAATGGGTGCCCCTCAGTCTTCAACCACACCAAGAAGAATGTTGCATGTCCCACTGTCTTGGTCATCTGCTGCGCTATGCTAGGGAAGGGAATGAGTTCCTGGTACGAGTAGTTGCTGGAGATGAGTCATGGTGTCATCACTTCGAACCAGAATCAAAACGACAAAGTCTCCAGTGGAAGCGTCCAGGGTCACCACCACCAAAAAAAAAAAAAAGACATCCACACAAGTCAGGAAAGGTTATGTTGATGTACTTCTTTGACCAAGATGGCCCCCATCTTATACACTTCCTGCAGCACAGGACAACAGTGAATGCCCAGCATTAGCTGCAATCCTTGACCAACCTTTGCCAAGCGATCAAATCAAAATGACCAGGCAGTCTCAGCCATAGGGTCATTCTGTTCCACGAATATGCAAAGCCTCATACGGCCAACACAGTCACAGCACTCCTGCAGAAATTCAAATGGGAAGTTCTCGGCCACCCTCTCTACCTCTGATTATTCCATTTTGGGTCTCCTTAAAAAGGCTCTGAGGGGCAAACGATTCACCTCAGATGGTGACGTCCAGCTGTACATGTGGAACTAGCTCACATTGCAGCCCTGGGACTTTCATGAGACAGCCATTAACCGACTTGTGTCACAGTGAGACAAGTGTCTCAATGGCCAGGGTCAATACTTCTAACATACGGTACTGGTTTCTGTAATATGTCTTCAGCTCGTTTCTTTTTGAACACACCTTATACATTCTGTGTAATAACAATAAATATTTTCTACTCTACGAGATTGTCAACCAAAAGCTCCAATGTGTTTGTATTCAAGTACAAGGAGTTTTCAATAATCATTAGAAATAGAATTATGAGGTCTTACATCAATAACAATGGAAGATGAGACTTCAGTTGTGTTGTATTCCCAGCCATCTCGACATGACTCTACAGGCCAACTTCTGTTAGGTGAAATCTCCTCTAATGTACGACTCTGCAGCAATTCTGTCCAGTTGACTGCATATCGTGTACATCGACTGTATGTATCATTGGAACTTTCCTGCAACATAACACAAAATTAACGTGAGCCTAATGTTGTCCACTCTGTAAGAATTCACACCAATAGTGTGGAGCAACATGCTGTCAGTATCTAAAATAGCTCATGTGGGAGAAAATTCTCTCACACCGGCAGTGCTGATACGAGGTACGTCCAGAAAGTAAGTTCTGTTTGGTAATAAAATTAAATTGTGTACAGATGCAGAAAAATTATTTATTGTACAAATTCTACAACTCTTTAACTACTTTTCCACATAACTGCCGAAATTTTGCAGGCATTTGTCATAGCGAGGCACAAGGTTCTGTATACCTTCTTCATAGAAGTTTGCTGCCTGCGTCTTCAACCAGTTGGAAACATTTTCTTTCAGCTCTTCGTCATTGTTGAAGTGTTGACCACCAAGGAAAGATCTGAGATGCAAAAACAGATGAAAGTCGCTAGGAGCAAGGTCAGGTCTTGCATTGTTGTAAAGAAACACAGCACCTTTTGACAGCATTCCTCGGCACTCATTTTGTGTTGCATGGCACAATCCTAGCATTTAGAAAATGAATCACAGATCTGATTTCACAAGCGGTGGGATTTTCAATCAACACCGACATTGTAAACAAGCACAATAAAGCTTACGTGGCTGACAGCGATCTCACAATGGCGCACGTTTCTTCTCCTTGATACAAAGCATCTACTGCGCATGTGTGGAACTGCATTCGCAGCGCTGCAGCGGAGATAAATTGAAACAGAACTTACTTTCTGGATGCGCCCTTGTATAATACCACAATAGATAGCAACATTAACAAGCAATATTTTTTTGAAATTGTTATGAATAAGTTTTAATAATAATGAAATTAATTTCAAATTTGCAGACTCGCTGAGTCATGTTTTATTAAAATTTAAAACTTCAGTCATATGAACTATTAAGAACAGGGACTATACCAATCCTATCATCTTTTAACACATTTGTCTGGGTCAGTTAGGGATCAGTAGCCCTAACCAACAGTCACCAGACCAACAATTCTGCTGATTAATTAACTTTAAAGAGAGTCGATTAAAGACACTAGACAACACTTACTTTTAAGGGCGCCGGGGTAGCGCGGTGGTTTCGTTCGCGGCTCCCGTTCTAAGGGTCCCGAGTTCGATTCCCGGCTCTGGGGTTGGCGATTTTAAGTCGGCCCTATCCACGCCTTCACCTCTGTCTAGCACACGTGAAGTATCCCCTATGCCCAACGTGGTTCGGAGTCCACGGTAAAAACTGTAGGTCCTCTCACCTCACCGCCATCTTCACTATCACCCTATCATCGGAGGTAATGGACACCGCCCTCTGGGTGCCTCCACCTGAGAAATGGGTCCGGTCATCAATTGGTGGGGTGAGGTTACCCCGAAGGCCAATGTTGCCATGTGGGGAGTGTTAGTAACTAACTAACACTTACTTTTAAATTTAAACACTTTAATTTAAAAGTAAGTGTTGTCTAGTGTCTTTAATCGACTCTCTTTAAAGTTAATTTATCATAACAACACTGTTTTCAACACTTCCAAGAAAGTAATTCTGCTGATGTTGTGTAAAGGTCAATGGTGAGCTTGTAGTATTTATGCATTTGGTTTCTCTGCAAGTTTACAATACACACAGTTTCTTTGGAGTGTTTATTACACTTGTATATCAGTGTTTTGAGTAGTAATTAAACTGTATGCCTCTGGACATGTTCAATGTTCACAGTCCTTTGTGGCTACAAGTGAACCCACTGAACATAAATCAATCTATTCTATGCGTGATTGGAGGAATTTAGTAAAAGTTACATATATGAAAATTAATGGGAAAAACTATTTGTAGCTGGTTTATCATTATCATTATCTTGTTTCATTTTGATGTTTCTAAAGTGCTCTTTGACTCTGGTTTTTAGATTTCTTTTAGTTTGACCTACGTAGCATTTTTCACAATTTTTATTGGTATATACCGGATCTGACAATAAACTGATATGGAAAAATAAGGACCGACTAATGAAATTTGAAATCCCATCAGTAGATAACTTGACAAAGAAGTTCATAGTTCCACCATCAGAGAGATGAGAGCAGATGACATGAGATGCTAGTTGGAGAGACGTTGAAAATGGAGGCAACAGCTTCCGAAACTAGTCCCTAAATAATATAAAAATTTAAGTGATGAAGTGTCAATAAACTGACTACAGAGAGCTTTTTTTTTATCAATATAATCTAATTTAATCTAGTGGCTTGGAATGTTACTGAGTGGGATGATTATAGGTCATATATGGAAATCATGGGTTTCCTCAAGGCATTAGGAAATATAATTACATGCTCTGTATTTTCTGTCCCTTTGTCCTGTACTTCTGTTTCAAGATTCTAAGTATCAGCGATGCATGACAGGGAATTTTCTCTCTGTAAATCCATCTCTTGTTCAGGGACATTGCCCTCTGCTGTCCCATGAGGACCTAGACACAGAAGCTCTTGTATAGGTGGACAAGCTGAGTCCATCTTCCAAAGGTTAAATGTTTTAAACCAAATAGCCTAATTGCCTAATGTTATTTGATTCCATTTTTCAGCAAGTTCAAAATATAATTCCAGTAATAATAATAATAATAATAATAATAATAATAATAATAATAATAATAATAATAATAATAATAATAATAATAATAATAATAATAATAATAATAATAATAATAATAATAATAACAATAACAATAACAATAACAACAACAACAACAACAACAACAACAACAACAACAACAACAATAACAATAACAATAACAATAACAATAACAATAACAATAACAATAACAATAACAATAACAATAACAATAACAATAACAATAACAATAACAATAACAATAACAATAATAATAATAATAATAATAATAATAATAATAATAATAATAATAATAATAATAATAATAATAATAATAATAATAATAATAATAATAATAATAATAATAATAATAATAATAATAATAATAATAATAATAATAATAATAATAATAATAATAATAATAATAATAATAATAATAATAATAATAATAATAATACTTTATTATCACCTTATGTTTTACAAGCATTGTTGAAAACAGGCAAGTCGTCAATTATATACGATTAAAGTTGCTGGATATTGTGATATATATATACAGATATTAGAAGGAACTAAAACTTAGGTGATGTTATTCTAAATGTATAATGTCTTGTACACCTAATACAATGTCTAGGTTTTAGTCATAAGTATTGTAAAATAAGAAACTAGCACTCAAACAATAAATTCTGAAGTTGTAGTCTTAGTTTAGAAATTGATCAAGTGAATAAAAAACATTATTAATTAAATATGATTTCAAGAAAAATTTGAATTTTGTTAAGTTACTAGACACTTTAACTTCTGCTGGGAGTTTGTTATATAGCTTGGCTCCCATGTAACTAGGCAACTTGTCACACAGGTGGAGTCTATACATTATAGTAGCGAAATTATTCTTGTTTCTTGTGTTGTGGTTATGAATATCCGAATTTGTTTGCAATGGGATGTATTTTATCATATATAAAATTGTTTTGTAGATGTACAGGCTTGTCAGCGTCATTATTTTTTGCTGACGAAAGGCTTCCCTACATCATTCTTTAGTTTTTAAATTAGATATATATCTAATTGCTCTTTTCTGTAAACTAAAAATTTTGTGTAAATTTAATTTCGAAGTATTGCCCCAGGACTCCAGACCATATGAGATGTGTGACTGAATGAGGGAGAAATAAATCATTCTAATAGTTGCTTCTGGGACATAGTTCTTTAGACACTTTAAAAGAAATAAATTTTTACTTAGTTTTAATGCTAATTGGTCAACATGGGGTGTAAAAGATAATTTTTTGTCCAGTGTGACCCCAAGTAGTTGTACATTGTCAACACTATTTATCAATTATTAATTTTTAGATGAGTCGTATGAGACTGAAATATGTATACATCAAAATTATTTTGTCTTCGATGGAAAATATTATAAACAAATTTCAGGACTAGCTATGGGAAGCCCGCTATCACCATTTTTGGCCAATCTATACATGAGCTTTTTCGAAACACATATAACTAAAGCCTTCCCTCATATGTTTAAAACATGGTACAGATACGTAGACGACATCTTTGCAATAGTGCCCTACAAACAAATAGATGATGCTTAGAAACTACTCAACCTGCAAGAACCCAGCATACATTTCACAGTGGAAACTGAAGAGGACTGTACTCTACCTTTTTTAGACCTTAAAATCAAAAAAAAGCAATGAAAAACTAGAATTTGGCATCCATAGAAAAGCAACACACACAGATAATTACATCAAAGCAAATAGTTTCAACCCAATTCCACACAAACATGCAACCATCAACAGTCTCACACACAGATTAGTAAATCTACCTCTCAGCCAGCAAGAATATCAAAACGAATACCATCAAATCTTAAAAACTGCAATTAAAAATGGATATGGAAAAAACCTTGTAGATAAAAAACTAAAATCATTCAAACTTCAAAAGAGATTAAAACAGATCACAGCTCTCACACGAATAAAACAAGAAATTAGATTTGCTAAATTTACTTACCACCCCTGGGCCACAAAAAAGTTCCAAAAAATATTCAAGAAATACAATATAACATTGGCACCAAAAAACAATTACAACATTAAAAACCTACTTCACAGTAATAATACTGATAAGATAAACCCAGAGGAAAAGTCAGGCATTTACAAGATTAAGTGTAAAGACTGTGAAAAAATTTACATAGGGAGGACAAAAAGAAACATCGGCACTAGAAAGAAAGAACACTTCAGGCACTTAAGATACAAAAATATTGATAAGTCCGCAATAGCAGCTCATTTCTGGTCTGAAAATCATGAAATTGAAGATAGCACAGAATTAATAAAATACGTACAAAAACATAGTGAACTCGTCATATGGGAGAGGATATACATAGAAAAACCAACTAATGAACTTTGAAATCCCGCCAGAAGAGAATCCCACATTTAAGTTCAACACTAAATCAACAGATGGCAGCAGCAACCCCAGAATTACCCACACCGCTGGATCAAGCTTTAGTCGCACAAGAGCCGTAGATGCAAACGATGATTTGCGAAACATGTCCTCAAAATAGGTACGAAAGTGAAGCAGATGTGTAAAAAATACGACTCATCTAAAAATTAATAATTTTTCGCTTCACTGTGGTGTTCCAATACAGTTAAATCTCGACTATTTATCAAGTTGTTGTCAATATTTAATTGTATAGGCGCATTCAGTGTCTTCGAGTCAAATGTTACGAGTTCACATTTTGATGCATTTATACTTAAGTTTAATGTAGAAAAGTACTGCAATAGTTTTGTAGTTGTTACATATAGGGTTTCTTCTAGCATTTTGCTTGATGTATTGCTGGCTATGACAGTGGTGTCGTCTGCATATTGTATTAATTTTGTATTGTTATGTACATATTCAGCTATATCGTGTATATATAAAATAAATAAAAGAGGACCAAGTTAGTTGGCTCATTAATGATTGGAACTCCCCCTATAACTCCTGCAAAGTAGCATTAAATTCTCCATTTGACTCGTATATTTCCCCGGTAAACCACTAGGGGCTCTCTGCATTCGAGATACATCTCTTTTTTTTTTTTTTTTTTTTTTTTTTGTTAATTCATGTCCTCCAACGTTAAGTCATATTGGACGGTGAATGAACTGGGTGAAATGATACTCAAATAAGCACAGGGTCCTGGAGCTTACAGTTACCCGAAGTTCGTCTTGAAGGATAAGGGAAAACCCCGGAAAAACCTTATCAAGATAACTCACCCTGACCGAGATTCGAACTCGGGACCTCTTGAACTTAACGCAGACACGCTACCATCTACGTTACCTAGGCGGGCAGATACACAGTTTGTAGCAACTTAGTATCGTAACTACTTGAGTCGCAGGCTTCATCATTTAACTCTTATTATTTTAGTTAATTGATGGAAATGAATCATTTCTTCATACTAGCCATATATAGGCTAAGATTTTTTTTATCCAAAAACTTAGCCTATATATGGTTAGTATGAAGAAATGTTTAATTTCCCTCATTTAACTAAAATTTCAATAAGTTGTTCACCGTGTTTTTGCTAATGTGGAGAAAGTGCAGTATTTCTCAGTGACTCGCTGTTTACTTTTGGATGGGAAAACTTGCGGGTGATGTTTCGCCTTCTATGACAACAGTTAGATACTGGTATAATGAATGTAAACATGGTCGAACATCCGTTTTTGACAAGGAGCGTTCAGAGCGCCCTGCAGATGTGGTTACTGAGGAAGTCATTAAAAGAAAAAGTCCACGATATCATTCTAGCTGAGTGTCCAACGAAACTTCGGGCTGTGACAGGGGCCATAGGGTATCGACGGGAATGGCAAATTGATATTTTGTACGATAGGTTGGATATGAGAAAGCTGACGGTCTGGTGGGTGCCCCGTTTGCCCACAATAGATAACAAGCGGGCGTGGCTTTTAACTTCAAAGCTGTTTAAGCGAAATTCGAAGGACTTTTTTGCGTCCAGTTAATACTGTCGATGAGACCTGGATTCACTATTATACTCCGGAAATCAAGCAACAATCAAAACAATGAGTTGCTTCCGGAGAATCTGCTCCAAAGAAGGCAAAGACGGTCCCATTGGCCAGAAAAGTGATGGCGACCATTTTTTGGGGTGCGAAAGTGTCATACTCATTTATTTATTGGAAAAATAAACAACGATTACTGCAGCATACTTATTTCCTCAATTCGACAAGAAGTTAAAGGGGATAGCTCCGTATGGCGAAAAAGAAAGTTCTGTTTCACCACAATAATGCCCCAGCACATTCCCCCGGATTTGCCGCCGCCAAACTGCATGAATTGCTACTACACCCCCGATATTCTCTTGCTCCCAAACATTAAGAAATGGCTCCAGCAGCAAAATTTAGATAAAATGAGGACATTAGCATGGAAACAGAGACGTATTTTGCATAGCTTGACAATTCTCATTTTTGGAAGGTTAAAAACGGCAGGAACGTTGGCAGAACTGTATATCCCTAAAAGGGGACAATGTTGAGAAATAACTAATGTGCTTGAAACAACTAGCATCTCTTCATTCCTAACACGGTGCTCGCACGTACGGCAGCTAGACCATTCACGCAACTCGACCACATGGCGCTAGCACACAAGTGTATGGAAATAATCAATAAGTGTTTGTACAACAATAGAGAAAGTCATGTATATAAAACATTTGCCTATCACTTAAAGTCTACTGTATTCCCTTGTAACTACAATAAGATAATGTTTATGTTGAAGTAGATAGAGCAATAAGTGTTTGTACAAGAGTAGAGAAAGTCATGTATATAAAACATTTGACTATCACTTAAAGTCTACTGTATTCCCTTGTAACTACAATAAGATAATGTTTATGTTGAAGTAGATAGAGCAATAAGTGTTTGTACAAGAGTAGAGAAAGTCATGTATATAAAACATATGGCTATCACTTAAAGTCTACTGTATTCCCTTGTAACTACAATAAGATAATGTTTATCTTGAAGTAGATAGAGCAATAAGTGTTTGTACAAGAGTAGAGAAAGTCATGTATATAAAACATTTGCCTATCACCTAAAGTCTACTGTATTCCCTTGTAACTACAATAAGATAATGTTTATCTTGAAGTAGATAGAGCAAAAAGTGTTTGTACAAGAGTAGAGAAAGTCATGTATATAAAACATTTGACTATCACTTAAAGTCTACTGTATTCCCTTGTAACTACAATAAGATAATGTTTATGTTGAAGTAGATAGAGCAATAAGTGTTTGTACAAGAGTATAGAAAGTCATGTATATAAAACATTTGACTATCACTTAAAGTCTACTGTATTCCCTTGTAACTACAATAAGATAATGTTTATCTTGAAGTAGATAGAGCAATAAGTGTTTGTACAAGAGTAGAGAAAGTCATGTATATAAAACATTTGACTATCACTTAAAGTCTACTGTATTCCCTTGTAACTACAATAAGATAATGTTTATCTTGAAGTAGATAGAGCAATAAGTGTTTGTACAAGAGTAGAGAAAGTCATGTATATAAAACATTTGACTATCACTTAAAGTCTACTGTATTCCCTTGTAACTACAATAAGATAATGTTTATCTTGAAGTAGATAGAGCAATAAGTGTTTGTACAAGAGTAGAGAAAGTCATGTATATAAAACATTTGACTATCACTTAAAGTCTACTGTATTCCCTTGTAACTACAATAAGATAATGTTTATCTTGAAGTAGATAGAGCAATAAGTGTTTGTACAAGAGTAGAGAAAGTCATGTATATAAAACATTTGACTATCACTTAAAGTCTACTGTATTCCCTTGTAACTACAATAAGATAATGTTTATCTTGAAGTAGATAGAGCAATAAGTGTTTGTACAAGAGTAGAGAAAGTCATGTATATAAAACATTTGACTATCACTTAAAGTCTACTGTATTCCCTTGTAACTACAATAAGATAATGTTTATCTTGAAGTAGATAGAGCAATAAGTGTTTGTACAAGAGTAGAGAAAGTCATGTATATAAAACATTTGACTATCACTTAAAGTCTACTGTATTCCCTTGTAACTACAATAAGATAATGTTTATCTTGAAGCAGATAGAGCAATAAGTGTTTGTACAAGAGTAGAGAAAGTCATGTATATAAAACATTTGACTATCACTTAAAGTCTACTGTATTCCCTTGTAACTACAATAAGATAATGTTTATCTTGAAGCAGATAGAGCAATAAGTGTTTGTGCAAGAGTAGAGAAAGTCATGTATATAAAACATTTGACTATCACTTAAAGTCTACTGTATTCCCTTGTAACTACAATAAGATAATGTTTATCTTGAAGCAGATAGAGCAATAAGTGTTTGTACAAGAGTAGAGAAAGTCATGTATATAAAACATTTGACTATCACTTAAAGTCTACTGTATTCCCTTGTAACTACAATAAGATAATGTTTATCTTGAAGTAGATAGAGCAATAAGTGTGTAAGAATAATTTGTACCCGAGTAAGGTGATAAACTCACGTGAGGGTAGCAAATTGTTTTCTGATGAGTGTGTACTTAATGAGAGGGGCGTAACGAGACCGTGTTACTATTGAATAAAATAGGACAAGATGGAGTGAATATCGATTGTTCATAATTTGATTATGTGTTGATGACGCAACAAGTATTGTTGTACTTGAAGGTTATCACCTTTAGGCTGACACACAGGCGTTGCGAGCCTTACCTTGTACAATCGGTTTAAAAACAAAGTCAGTCAATGGAATAATAATAATAATAATAATAATAATAATAATAATAATAATAATAATAATAATAATAATAATAATAATAATAATAATAATAATAATAATAATAATAATAATAATAATAATAATAATAATAATAATAATAATAATAATAATAATAATAATAATAATAATAATAATAATAATAATAATAATAATAATAATAAACATATGGTTTATCTGAAGCAATGAAAGGAATTGGCGGTAGTTCAGATTTGGGATAACTCGAATACGACCGCGGAAATAGCTAACAAGTTCACTACTTCAGATTTGCCTAATGTGAGCTAGTTCACTTCTACTTGATCTAGTTTATTTGGCTGACTCTCGTAGCTGCGTGAGAAATACTTCCGGACGGTACACTGTATTATAAGTCGGGGAATGGCAAATACATGACGTGTTCCTGTGTGCTCGATTGTTTATTTCATTATTTGCTTCAGTCTCTTACACAATGCCTAAAACTCACGCCAGTTTCAAGGCGAATAATGACTTTGTAATCTCATGGTGGATGAACATTATTATACGGTTAGTTGCGGAAACCTTATGAATATTTTACGGAAATAAGTGTTAAATTTACATAAAATATGACTGCAAATACGAGGGTGGTCTGAAAAGCTTCCTACCTCAATATGAAGATGGCACCACTCCTAAATAAAAGCTAGTGAATTTCGCTGCCCATCTTTTGACAGTTACTCGCCAAAGTTTTGGCCATTTTGGACTCTCAGTTATGTAACAGTGGTTTGAGTGACTTCAAGTGAGTGTTTTTATGAAAATGGACAAAATCATTAAATATTTGTTTTTGAAACGCAATACGCCTACGCAAATCAAAGATGAGTTGGATTCTGTGTATGGAGACTCTGTACCATCATTTACCACAGTGAAATTTTGGGCAACTGAATTTAAACGTGGCCGTAAGAGCTTGGGAGACGATGAACGTTCGGGACGTCCAAAAACTGCAACGAACGTGGTGCTAGACGACCGCCGAATTAAAGTGAGAGAGATAACAGAGGCTATGAACATATCAAAAGAACGTATTTGTCACATGTTAAATCAACATTTAGACATGAGAAAGCTGCCCGCCTTTGCTCACGTTAGACCACAAACGTGTTCGATGAACATTTCCAACGCTCTGTTGGCACAGTTTAGGCGCAATAAATCCGAGTTTTGGCTTCAATTAATTAATGTAGATGAAACTTGGATACACCATTATACGCCCGAAACAAAAAATACAGTCCAAACAGTGGACTTCAAAGGGAGAACCGGCTCAAAAAGAAAAGCAAAAACTGTTTCTTTTTTCGGCTGGGAAAGTGATGGCAACTGGTTGTTTGTTGGGGGAGGATAACCATAGTTATTTTAATCAATTATCTTCAAAAAGGACAAAACATTCTAGGAGCATACTGAACATCATTACTTGAAAAGCTGAAGGCAGAACTTGCGGGAAAACGGCCACATTTGCAGAAAAAGAAAATCCTGTTTCACCAAGACAACGCACCGTCTCACACCTCAGCGGTCGCAATGGCGAAATTCCACGAATTACGCTTTGAACTGCTTGACTCACCAGATCTAGCCCCAAGCGACTTCTTTATGTTCCCTTATCTGAAAATTGCATTCGGAGGACAGAGATTTTCGTCAAATGAAGAGGCAATCACCTTCGTGAACAATTATTTTGCAGAGAAAAACGCCGAGTACTATTTGGACGGGTTACAGAGATGAGAGCATCGCTGGGAGAAGTGTGTAGAGTTACTAGTAGACTATGTTGAAAAACGTCGAGTACTATTTGGACGGGTTACAGAGATGAGAGTATCGCTGGGAGGAGTGTGTACAGTTGCAAGGACACTATGTTGAAAAACGCCGAGTACTATTTGGACGGGTTACAGAGATGAGAGTATCGCTGGGAGAAGTGTGTAGAGTTACTAGTAGACTATGTTGAAAAACGTCGAGTACTATTTGGACGGGTTACAGAGATGAGAGTATCGCTGGGAGGAGTGTGTACAGTTGCAAGGACACTATGTTGAAAAACGCCGAGTACTATTTGGACGGGTTACAGAGATGAGAGCATCGCTGGGAGGTGTGTAGAGTTACAAGGAGACTATGTTGAAAAACGCCGAGTACTATCTGGACGGGTTACAGAGATGAGAGCATCGCTGGGAGAAGTGTGTAGAGTTACAAGTAGACTATGTTGAAAAACGCCGAGTACTATTTGGACGGGTTACAGAGATGAGAGCATCGCTGGGAGAAGTGTGTAGAGTTACAAGGAGACTATGTTGAAAAACGCCGAGTACTATTTGAATGGGTTACAGAGATGAGAGCATCGCTGGGAGAAGTGTGTAGAGTTACAAGGAGACTATGTTGAAAAACGCCGAGTACTATTTGGACGTGTTACAGAGATGGGAGCATCGTTGGGAGAAGTATGTAGAGTTACGAGACTACGTTGAAAAAGCCGAGTACTATTTGGACGTGTTACAGAGATGGGAGCATCGTTGGGAGAAGTGTGTAGAGTTACAAGGAGACTATGTTGAAAAACGCCGAGTACTATTTGGACGGGTTACAGAGATGGGAACATCGCTGGGAGAATTGTGTAGAATTACAAGGAGACTATGTTGAAAAACGCCGAGTACTATTTGGACGTGTTACAGAGATGGGAGCATCGTTGGGAGAAGTGTGTAGAGTTACAAGGAGACTATGTTGAAAAACGCCGAGTACTATTTGGACGTGTTACAGAGATGGGAACATCGCTGGGAGAAGTGTGTAGAGTTACAAGGAGACTATGTTGAAAATCGCCGAGTACTATTTGGACGGGTTACAGAGATGGGAACATCGCTGGGAGAAGTGTGTAGAGTTACAAGGAGACTATGTTGAAAAACGCCGAGTACTATTTGGACGTGTTACAGAGATGGGAACATCACTGGGAGAAGTGTGTAGAGTTACAAGGAGACTATGTTGAAAAACGCCGAGTACCATTTGGACGTGTTACAGAGATGGGAGCATCGTTGGGAGAAGTGTGTAGAGTTACAAGGAGACTATGTTGAAAAACGCCGAGTACTATTTGGACGGGTTACAGAGATGGGAACATCGCTGGGAGAATTATGTAGAATTACAAGGAGACTATGTTGAAAAACGCCGAGTACTATTTGGACGTGTTACAGAGATGGGAGCATCGTTGGGAGAAGTGTGTAGAGTTACAAGGAGACTATGTTGAAAAACGCCGAGTACTATTTGGACGTGTTACAGAGATGGGAACATCGCTGGGAGAAGTGTGTAGAGTTACAAGGAGACTATGTTGAAAATCGCCGAGTACTATTTGGACGGGTTACAGAGATGGGAACATCGCTGGGAGAAGTGTGTAGAGTTACAAGGAGACTATGTTGAAAAACGCCGAGTACTATTTGGACGTGTTACAGAGATGGGAACATCACTGGGAGAAGTGTGTAGAGTTACAAGGAGACTATGTTGAAAAACGCCGAGTACCATTTGGACGTGTTACAGAGATGGGAGCATCGTTGGGAGAAGTATGTAGAGTTACAAGGAGACTATGTAGAAAAACGCCGAGTACTATTTGGACGAGTTATAGAGATGAGAACATCGCTGGGAGAAGTGTGTAGAGTTACAAGGAGACTATGTTGAAAAACGCCGAGTACTATTTGGACGGGTTACAGAGATGGGAGCATCACTGGGAGAAGTGTGTAGAGTTACAAGGAGACTATGTAGAAAAACGCCGAGTACTATTTGGACGTGTTACAGAGATGGGAGCATCGCTGGGAGAAGTGTGTAGAGTTACAAGGAGACTATGTAGAAAAACGCCGAGTACTATTTGGACGTGTTACAGAGATGGGAGCATCGCTGGGAGAAGTGTGTAGAGTTACAAGGAGACTATGTAGAAAAACGCCGAGTACTATTTGGACGTGTTACAGAGATGGGAGCATCACTGGGAGAAGTGTGTAGAGTTACAAGGAGACTATGTAGAAAAACGCCGAGTACTATTTGGACGTGTTACAGAGATGGGAGCATCGCTGGGAGAAGTGTGTAGAGTTACAAGGAGACTATGTAGAAAAACGCCGAGTACTATTTGGACGTGTTACAGAGATGGGAGCATCACTGGGAGAAGTGTGTAGAGTTACAAGGAGACTATGTAGAAAAACGCCGAGTACTATTTGGACGTGTTACAGAGATGGGAGCATCGCTGGGAGAAGTGTGTAGAGTTACAAGAAGACTATGTAGAAAAACGCCGAGTACTATTTGGACGTGTTACAGAGATGGGAGCATCGCTGGGAGAAGTGTGTAGAGTTACAAGGAGACTATGTAGAAAAACGCCGAGTACTATTTGGACGTGTTACAGAGATGGGAGCATCGCTGGGAGAAGTGTGTAGAGTTACAAGGAGACTATGTAGAAAAACGCCGAGTACTATTTGGACGTGTTACAGAGATGGGAGCATCGCTGGGAGAAGTGTGTAGAGCTACAAGGAGACTATGTAGAAAAACGCCGAGTACTATTTGGACGGGTTACAGAGATGGGTGCATCGATGGGAGAAGTGTGTAGAGTTATAAGTAGACTACGTTGAAAAATAAGGAGAAAAACTGAAATAATGTCTTGTATCTTTATTAGGTCGGAAACTTTTCAGACCACCTTCGTATATATTGATATGACCAATAAAATCTGTTTTATAATATTCACAAATGTTGGAAACAGCTTAAATTAAGCAGACATGGAAAAACAATTTAGGATAAAAATGTCATAAAAATGCGAACCCCGGTAATGGAAGAACACCCGGAGAACAGCACCAGAAGTTCACTCAGTACTATAGTGATTGACGTTCGTGCAGCAAATGGAATAACACCGGGGGTTCCTATCTACATTGCATCTCAACTGCAAGTAGTGCCTGTGTTCCTACAAAATTATACCATGGTTTCTTGTATGACCACAATTATATTGTTTTACAGTTTACTTACATTATAGATATTATTCACTCTGTCAAATACTCTCATACAAATGACAAAACTCACCTCGAGTGGCACGGATAGCTGTCTCCTCTCTTCTGCGCTGACCTTGCTACTGGGCAGGTCCATCAGCTCCGGAACCTTGCACCAATGGCCTGGTACATCCGCCATGAACAGTTGACTGAAGGCACAGAAGCCACAAGGGATACAGGCTGGTAGACATACCAACCACAGCAGTACTTTCTGGTACCGACCAAATTCTCCCACTTGGGGCAGTAGATCGTCCAAGTCCATCCCATCCTGCACTGTCACATTCCTCGTCAATTTCTTCATAGAACTTTAGCAAAGCATTGTTTACATACATCTTTACGAGGCCCACACTGACAAATGCCATGCATGTCCTCGTAATTCTAGTCGAACATCTCGTACGTACTCGTCGCTAGGAAAGCTTCAGGTCTTATTTAACAATTTTCCCTCTTTCTCTACTTAAAAAGGTACAAAGTTTTACTGTGCGCTATTTAAACATGAGAATGCACAGCATTTTAATACCCATTAAATACATTTTCTCTTTTTCCCAAAATTACACTTTTCGTTGCATAAAGGGTCCCTTGATCAGATTGATAAGGAATTCCGAATATAAATTCTGTAGTCCCTTTATTTTATAATTTCGTCTGGGTTTTGTTGAGCATGTAAGTGTCAGCAAATAATGAAACTAAATTTTTCCAAAAAGATAAAATATTCCAATATCTTTGGGTTTTATTACACAGCAATGTACGCATATGAACATGCTAAAGATCCTTTTATATCCTACTATAATATATAAATTAAACAGTTAAATAACACTGCTCTGCAGCAAAAATGTTTCCCAACGATTGAGTGTTCCTAAACGGAATTTTTGCCCTGAGTTCAACGATGCAACCCGTTTCTTTCTATAATGTCAGTGTTTTACAAAATAAAGAATTCGTATTTCATAAAATCTCATAGGACATAGGAAGTTTCTATTGCTAAAGTACGAGGGCTGTTCAATAAAGAATGACCGTAATTTTTTACGCACATAATTTTGCACACTGAAATTCAATATTATTATATTCTGTTAGCTTAATGTGAAACAAACACGCCGTAGTAGTTTCATTGTTGGTATTCTTGGTTTCCGCCTGTGAGAACCAGGCAAGTTCAGACATGTTCAGTACCGCCTACCGCTGCAATGGACGTAACATGCAGTTAAAGTTGATGTTAGAGGAAGATCCGGAGTTTCTGTCAAATGTAATCACTGCTGATGAAACTTGGCTACATCATTTTGATCCTGAGAGCAAACAGCAAAGCTCAGTGTGGAAATCTCCATCATCACCAACCCCCAAAAGAGCAAAAGTGGTTGCTTCTGCTGGGAAAGTTATGGTCATCTCATTCTTTGATATTCATGGATGTTGTACCTGCACACACATCAGTAACTGGACAATACTACAGCGATGTCCTGAAAACATTGCAAGTCCATATCAGGCGCAAAAGACAACATTTTCGTGAAGTAGGCTGGATGCTGCACCACGATAACGCGCGCCCGCATATTGTCAATGTTGTTGCTGAATATTTTGCAAAAATCAACGTGAAGTGCATCCCTCACCCTCCCTATAGTCCGGATTTAGCCCCATGTAACTTTTTTCTATTCCCTAACTTGAAGAAACGCTTTCGTGGGAGGCATTATCCATCATCAGAAGCAGTGGTGAAGGCTGCGGAGGCGATTTTGAAGGAGCTCTCAAAAATGGTTTCCAGCATGTCTTTGAAGACTGGCAGAAATGCTGGGACAAGTGCATCGCATTCAGGGGAGACTATTTTGAGAAGGACCATCAAATTTATGAGGATGAGTAAAGGTACGTTGTCAAAAAAAATTGATCATTCTTTATTGAACAGCCCTCGTATAACACAATTGTATTGTGAGTGTTTTAAGCTCGTACGTAGTATTTATAACAGAATGGCCCTAGATAAGCTAAATGCAGGTGTTTTTACAGCACCATAGATCAGAAAATTAATGTGTGACCTCAATTGTGGAAACGTAGAGTCAGACTAAAAAATTCAATGCCACAGCCGGGATTTGAACCACGGATCTTCTGGTTTCCGTCCAGCCGCACTACCATTGTGCTACTATGGCCAACGTGCCGATATGACATTAAATTTTCCAACTGACTCGTATTTTCCCGGTAAACCACTAGGAGTTCTCATAAACACATGAGACAACTACCTTAATGACGACTTACTATGCGGTAAGTACTTTAAGGCCCGGGCTTTATAGTAAACCACTAGGAGTTCTCATAAACACATGAGACAACTACCTTAATGACGACTTACTATGCTGTAAGTACTTTAAGACCCGGGCTTTATAGTAAACCACTAGGAGTTCTCATAAACACAAGAGACAACTACCTTAATGACGACTTACTATGCTGTAAGTACTTTAAGACCCGGGCTTTATAGTAAACCACCAGGAGTTCTCATAAACACATGAGACAACTACCTTAATGACGACTTACTATGCTGTAAGTACTTTAAGGCCCGGGCTTTATAGTAAACCACTAGGAGTTCTCATAAACACATGAGACAACTACCTTAATGACGACTTACTATGCTGTAAGTACTTTAAGACCCGGGCTTTATAGTAAACCACTAGGAGTTCTCATAAACACACGAGACAACTACCTTAATGACGACTTACTATGCTGTAAGTACTTTAAGGCCCGGGCTTTATAGTAAACCACTAGGAGTTCTCATAAACACATGAGACAACTACCTTAATGGCGACTTACTATGCTGTAAGTACTTTAAGGCCCGGGCTTTATAGTAAACCACTAGGAGTTCTCATAAACACATGAGACAACTACCTTAATGGCGACTTACTATGCTGTAAGTACTTTAAGACCCGGGCTTTATAGTAAACCACTAGGAGTTCTCATAAACACATGAGACAACTACCTTAATGACGACTTACTATGCTGTAAGTACTTTAAGGCCCGGGCTTTATAGTAAACCACTAGGAGTTCTCATAAACACACGAGACAACTACCTTAATGACGACTTACTATGCTGTAAGTACTTTAAGGTCCGGGCTTTATAGTAAACCACTAGGAGTTCTCATAAACACATGAGACAACTACCTTAATGACGACTTACTATGCTGTAAGTACTTTAAGGCCCGGGCTTTATAGTAAACCACTAGGAGTTCTCATAAACACATGAGACAACTACCTTAATGACGACTTACTATGCTGTAAGTACTTTAAGGCCCGGGCTTTATAGTAAACCACTAGGAGTTCTCATAAACACACGAGACAACTACCTTAATGACGACTTACTATGCTGTAAGTACTTTAAGGCCCGGGCTTTATAGTAAACCACTAGGAGTTCTCATAAACACACGAGACAACTACCTTAATGACGACTTACTATGCTGTAAGTACTTTAAGGCCCGGGCTTTATAGTAAACCACTAGGAGTTCTCATAAACACATGAGACAACTACCTTAATGACGACTTACTATGCGGTAAGTACTTTAAGGCCCGGGCTTTATAGTAAACCACTAGGAGTTCTCATAAACACATGAGACAACTACCTTAATGACGACTTACTATGCTGTAAGTACTTTAAGGCCCGGGCTTTATAGTAAATCACTAGGAGTTCTCATAAACACACGAGACAACTACCTTATTGACGACTTACTATGCTGTAAGTACTTTAAGGCCCGGGCTTTATAGTAAACCACTAGGAGTTCTCATAAACACACGAGACAACTACCTTATTGACGACTTACTATGCTGTAAGTACTTTAAGACCCGGACTTTATAGTAAACCACTAGAAGTTCTCATAAACACATGAGACAACTACCTTAATGACGACTTACTATGCGGTAAGTACTTTAAGGCCAGGGCTTTATAGTAAACCATTAGAAGTTCTCATAAACACATGAGACAACTACCTTAATGACGACTTACTATGCGGTAAGTACTTTAAGGCCAGGGCTTTATAGTAAATCACTAGGAGTTCTCATAAACACATGAGACAACTACCTTAATGACGACTTACTATGCGGTAAGTACTTTAAGGCCAGGGCTTTATAGTAAACCATTAGAAGTTCTCATAAACACATGAGACAACTACCTTAATGACGACTTACTATTGTGTAAGTACTTTAAGGCCCGGGCTTTATAGTAAATCACTAGGAGTTCTCATAAACACATGAGACAACTACCTTAATGACGACTTACTATGCGGTAAGTACTTTAAGGCCAGGGCTTTATAGTAAACCATTAGAAGTTCTCATAAACACATGAGACAACTACCTTAATGACGACTTACTATGCGGTAAGTACTTTAAGGCCAGGGCTTTATAGTAAATCACTAGGAGTTCTCATAAACACATGAGACAACTACCTTAATGACGACTTACTATGCGGTAAGTACTTTAAGGCCAGGGCTTTATAGTAAACCATTAGAAGTTCTCATAAACACATGAGACAACTACCTTAATGACGACTTACTATTGTGTAAGTACTTTAAGGCCCGGGCTTTATAGTAAATCACTAGGAGTTCTCATAAACACATGAGACAACTACCTTAATGACGACTTACTATGCGGTAAGTACTTTAAGGCCAGGGCTTTATAGTAAACCATTAGAAGTTCTCATAAACACATGAGACAACTACCTTAATGACGACTTACTATGCGGTAAGTACTTTAAGGCCAGGGCTTTATAGTAAATCACTAGGAGTTCTCATAAACACATGAGACAACTACCTTAATGACGACTTACTATGCGGTAAGTACTTTAAGGCCCGGGCTTTATAGTAAATCACTAGGAGTTCTCATAAATACACGAGACAACTACCTTAATGACGACTTACTATGCTGTAAGTACTTTAAGACCCGGGCTTTATAGTAAATCACTAGGAGTTCTCATAAACACACGAGACAACTACCTTAATGACGACTTACTATGCGGTAAGTACTTTAAGGCCCGGGCTTTATAGTAACCCACTAGGAGTTCTCATAAACACACGAGACAACTACCTTAATGACGACTTACTATGCTGTAAGTACTTTAAGACCCGGGCTTTATAGTAAACCACTAGGAGTTCTCATAAACACATGAGACAACTACCTTAATGGCGACTTACTATGCTGTAAGTACTTTAAGAACCGGGCTTTATAGTAAACCACTAGGAGTTCTCATAAACACATGAGACAACTACCTTAATGGCGACTTACTATGCTGTAAGTACTTTAAGAACCGGGCTTTATAGTAAACCACTAGGAGTTCTCATAAACACATGAGACAACTACCTTAATGACGACTTACTATGCTGTAAGTACTTTAAGACCCGGGCTTTATAGTAAACCACTAGGAGTTCTCATAAACACACGAGACAACTACCTTAATGACGACTTACTATGCTGTAAGTACTTTAAGACCCAGGCTTTATAGTAAACCACTAGGAGTTCTCATAAACACACGAGACAACTACCTTAATGACGACTTACTATGCTGTAAGTACTTTAAGGTCCGGGCTTTATAGTAAACCACTAGGAGTTCTCATAAACACATGAGACAACTACCTTAATGACGACTTACTATGCTGTAAGTACTTTAAGGTCCGGGCTTTATAGTAAACCACTAGGAGTTCTCATAAACACATGAGACAACTACCTTAATGACGACTTACTATGCTGTAAGTACTTTAAGGTCCGGGCTTTATAGTAAACCACTAGGAGTTCTCATAAACACACGAGACAACTACCTTAATGACGACTTACTATGCTGTAAGTACTTTAAGGTCCGGGCTTTATAGTAAACCACTAGGAGTTCTCATAAACACATGAGACAACTACCTTAATGACGACTTACTATGCTGTAAGTACTTTAAGGTCCGGGCTTTATAGTAAACCACTAGGAGTTCTCATAAACACACGAGACAACTACCTTAATGACGACTTACTATGCTGTAAGTACTTTAAGGTCCGGGCTTTATAGTAAACCACTAGGAGTTCTCATAAACACATGAGACAACTACCTTAATGACGACTTACTATGCTGTAAGTACTTTAAGGTCCGGGCTTTATAGTAAACCACTAGGAGTTCTCATAAACACACGAGACAACTACCTTAATGACGACTTACTATGCTGTAAGTACTTTATGGCCCGGGCTTTATAGTAAACCACTAGGAGTTCTCATAAACACACGAGACAACTACCTTAATGACGACTTACTATGCTGTAAGTACTTTATGGCCCGGGCTTTGTAGTAAACCACTAGGAGTTCTCATAAAC
Source organism: Mantis religiosa (assembly GCA_030765055.1). Classification (NCBI taxonomy): domain Eukaryota; kingdom Metazoa; phylum Arthropoda; class Insecta; order Mantodea; family Mantidae; genus Mantis; species Mantis religiosa. Next base: position 208,412,432 of record CM060953.1, on the reverse strand, counting down.
ACACGAGACAACTACCTTAATGACGACTTACTATGCTGTAAGTACTTTAAGGTCCGGGCTTTATAGTAAACCACTAGGAGTTCTCATAAACACACGAGACAACTACCTTAATGACGACTTACTATGCTGTAAGTACTTTATGGCCCGGGCTTTATAGTAAACCACTAGGAGTTCTCATAAACACATGAGACAACTACCTTAATGACGACTTACTATGCTGTAAGTACTTTAAGACCCGGGCCTTATAGTAAACGACTAGGAGTTCTCATAAACACATGAGACAACTACCTTAATGACGACTTACTATGCTGTAAGTACTTTATGGCCCGGGCTTTATAGTAAACCACTAGGAGTTCTCATAAACACATGAGACAACTACCTTAATGACGACTTACTATGCTGTAAGTACTTTAAGACCCGGGCTTTATAGTAAACCACTAGGAGTTCTCATAAACACATGAGACAACTACCTTAATGACGACTTACTATGCTGTAAGTACTTTAAGACCCGGGCTTTATAGTAAACCATTAGGAGTTCTCATTAACACACGAGACAACTACCTTAATGACGACTTACTATGCTGTAAGTACTTTAAGGCCCGGGCTTTATAGTAAACCACTAGGAGTTCTCATTAACACACGAGACAACTACCGTAATGACGACTTACTATGCTGTAAGTACTTTAAAGCCCGGGCTTTATAGTAAACCACTAGAAGTTCTCATAAACACATGAGACAACTACCTTAATGGCGACTTACTATGCTGTAAGTACTTTAAGGCCCGGGCTTTATAGTAAACCACTAGGAGTTCTCATAAACACACGAGACAACTACCTTAATGACGACTTACTATGCTGTAAGTACTTTAAGACCCAGGCTTTATAGTAAACCACTAGGAGTTCTCATAAACACATGAGACAACTACCTTAATGACGACTTACTATGCGGTAAGTACTTTAAGGCCAGGGCTTTATAGTAAACCATTAGGAGTTCTCATAAACACATGAGACAACTACCTTAATGACGACTTACTATGCGGTAAGTACTTTAAGGCCAGGGCTTTATAGTAAATCACTAGGAGTTCTCATAAACACATGAGACAACTACCTTAATGACGACTTACTATGCGGTAAGTACTTTAAGGCCCGGGCTTTATAGTAAATCACTAGGAGTTCTCATAAATACACGAGACAACTACCTTAATGACGACTTACTATGCTGTAAGTACTTTAAGACCCGGGCTTTATAGTAAATCACTAGGAGTTCTCATAAACACATGAGACAACTACCTTAATGACGACTTACTATGCGGTAAGTACTTTAAGGCCCGGGCTTTATAGTAAACCACTAGGAGTTCTCATAAACACACGAGACAACTACCTTAATGACGACTTACTATGCTGTAAGTACTTTAAGACCCGGGCTTTATAGTAAACCACTAGGAGTTCTCATAAACACATGAGACAACTACCTTAATGGCGACTTACTATGCTGTAAGTACTTTAAGAACCGGGCTTTATAGTAAACCACTAGGAGTTCTCATAAACACATGAGACAACTACCTTAATGGCGACTTACTATGCTGTAAGTACTTTAAGAACCGGGCTTTATAGTAAACCACTAGGAGTTCTCATAAACACATGAGACAACTACCTTAATGACGACTTACTATGCTGTAAGTACTTTAAGACCCGGGCTTTATAGTAAACCACTAGGAGTTCTCATAAACACACGAGACAACTACCTTAATGACGACTTACTATGCTGTAAGTACTTTAAGACCCAGGCTTTATAGTAAACCACTAGGAGTTCTCATAAACACACGAGACAACTACCTTAATGACGACTTACTATGCTGTAAGTACTTTAAGGTCCGGGCTTTATAGTAAACCACTAGGAGTTCTCATAAACACATGAGACAACTACCTTAATGACGACTTACTATGCTGTAAGTACTTTAAGGTCCGGGCTTTATAGTAAACCACTAGGAGTTCTCATAAACACATGAGACAACTACCTTAATGACGACTTACTATGCTGTAAGTACTTTAAGGTCCGGGCTTTATAGTAAACCACTAGGAGTTCTCATAAACACACGAGACAACTACCTTAATGACGACTTACTATGCTGTAAGTACTTTAAGGTCCGGGCTTTATAGTAAACCACTAGGAGTTCTCATAAACACATGAGACAACTACCTTAATGACGACTTACTATGCTGTAAGTACTTTAAGGTCCGGGCTTTATAGTAAACCACTAGGAGTTCTCATAAACACACGAGACAACTACCTTAATGACGACTTACTATGCTGTAAGTACTTTAAGGTCCGGGCTTTATAGTAAACCACTAGGAGTTCTCATAAACACATGAGACAACTACCTTAATGACGACTTACTATGCTGTAAGTACTTTAAGGTCCGGGCTTTATAGTAAACCACTAGGAGTTCTCATAAACACACGAGACAACTACCTTAATGACGACTTACTATGCTGTAAGTACTTTATGGCCCGGGCTTTATAGTAAACCACTAGGAGTTCTCATAAACACACGAGACAACTACCTTAATGACGACTTACTATGCTGTAAGTACTTTATGGCCCGGGCTTTGTAGTAAACCACTAGGAGTTCTCATAAACACACGAGACAACTACCTTAATGACGACTTACTATGCTGTAAGTACTTTAAGGTCCGGGCTTTATAGTAAACCACTAGGAGTTCTCATAAACACACGAGACAACTACCTTAATGACGACTTACTATGCTGTAAGTACTTCATGGCCCGGGCTTTATAGTAAACCACTAGGAGTTCTCATAAACACATGAGACAACTACCTTAATGACGACTTACTATGCTGTAAGTACTTTAAGGTCCGGGCTTTATAGTAAACCACTAGGAGTTCTCATAAACACATGAGACAACTACCTTAATGACGACTTACTATGCTGTAAGTACTTTAAGGTCCGGGCTTTATAGTAAACCACTAGGAGTTCTCATAAACACATGAGACAACTACCTTAATGACGACTTACTATGCTGTAAGTACTTTAAGGTCCGGGCTTTATAGTAAACCACTAGGAGTTCTCATAAACACACGAGACAACTACCTTAATGACGACTTACTATGCTGTAAGTACTTTAAGGTCCGGGCTTTATAGTAAACCACTAGGAGTTCTCATAAACACACGAGACAACTACCTTAATGACGACTTACTATGCTGTAAGTACTTTAAGGTCCGGGCTTTATAGTAAACCACTAGGAGTTCTCATAAACACATGAGACAACTACCTTAATGACGACTTACTATGCTGTAAGTACTTTAAGGTCCGGGCTTTATAGTAAACCACTAGGAGTTCTCATAAACACACGAGACAACTACCTTAATGACGACTTACTATGCTGTAAGTACTTTATGGCCCGGGCTTTATAGTAAACCACTAGGAGTTCTCATAAACACACGAGACAACTACCTTAATGACGACTTACTATGCTGTAAGTACTTTATGGCCCGGGCTTTGTAGTAAACCACTAGGAGTTCTCATAAACACACGAGACAACTACCTTAATGACGACTTACTATGCTGTAAGTACTTTAAGGTCCGGGCTTTATAGTAAACCACTAGGAGTTCTCATAAACACACGAGACAACTACCTTAATGACGACTTACTATGCTGTAAGTACTTTATGGCCCGGGCTTTATAGTAAACCACTAGGAGTTCTCATAAACACATGAGACAACTACCTTAATGACGACTTACTATGCTGTAAGTACTTTAAGACCCGGGCTTTATAGTAAACGACTAGGAGTTCTCATAAACACATGAGACAACTACCTTAATGACGACTTACTATGCTGTAAGTACTTTATGGCCCGGGCTTTATAGTAAACCACTAGGAGTTCTCATAAACACATGAGACAACTACCTTAATGACGACTTACTATGCTGTAAGTACTTTAAGACCCGGACTTTATAGTAAACCACTAGGAGTTCTCATAAACACATGAGACAACTACCTTAATGACGACTTACTATGCTGTAAGTACTTTAAGACCCGGGCTTTATAGTAAACCATTAGGAGTTCTCATTAACACACGAGACAACTACCTTAATGACGACTTACTATGCTGTAAGTACTTTAAGGCCCGGGCTTTATAGTAAACCACTAGGAGTTCTCATTAACACACGAGACAACTACCGTAATGACGACTTACTATGCTGTAAGTACTTTAAAGCCCGGGCTTTATAGTAAACCACTAGAAGTTCTCATAAACACATGAGACAACTACCTTAATGGCGACTTACTATGCTGTAAGTACTTTAAGGCCCGGGCTTTATAGTAAACCACTAGGAGTTCTCATAAACACACGAGACAACTACCTTAATGACGACTTACTATGCTGTAAGTACTTTAAGACCCAGGCTTTATAGTAAACCACTAGGAGTTCTCATAAACACATGAGACAACTACCTTAATGACGACTTACTATGCGGTAAGTACTTTAAGGCCAGGGCTTTATAGTAAACCATTAGGAGTTCTCATAAACACATGAGACAACTACCTTAATGACGACTTACTATGCGGTAAGTACTTTAAGGCCAGGGCTTTATAGTAAATCACTAGGAGTTCTCATAAACACATGAGACAACTACCTTAATGACGACTTACTATGCGGTAAGTACTTTAAGGCCCGGGCTTTATAGTAAATCACTAGGAGTTCTCATAAATACACGAGACAACTACCTTAATGACGACTTACTATGCTGTAAGTACTTTAAGACCCGGGCTTTATAGTAAATCACTAGGAGTTCTCATAAACACATGAGACAACTACCTTAATGACGACTTACTATGCGGTAAGTACTTTAAGGCCCGGGCTTTATAGTAAACCACTAGGAGTTCTCATAAACACACGAGACAACTACCTTAATGACGACTTACTATGCTGTAAGTACTTTAAGACCCGGGCTTTATAGTAAACCACTAGGAGTTCTCATAAACACATGAGACAACTACCTTAATGGCGACTTACTATGCTGTAAGTACTTTAAGAACCGGGCTTTATAGTAAACCACTAGGAGTTCTCATAAACACATGAGACAACTACCTTAATGGCGACTTACTATGCTGTAAGTACTTTAAGAACCGGGCTTTATAGTAAACCACTAGGAGTTCTCATAAACACATGAGACAACTACCTTAATGACGACTTACTATGCTGTAAGTACTTTAAGACCCGGGCTTTATAGTAAACCACTAGGAGTTCTCATAAACACACGAGACAACTACCTTAATGACGACTTACTATGCTGTAAGTACTTTAAGACCCAGGCTTTATAGTAAACCACTAGGAGTTCTCATAAACACACGAGACAACTACCTTAATGACGACTTACTATGCTGTAAGTACTTTAAGGTCCGGGCTTTATAGTAAACCACTAGGAGTTCTCATAAACACATGAGACAACTACCTTAATGACGACTTACTATGCTGTAAGTACTTTAAGGTCCGGGCTTTATAGTAAACCACTAGGAGTTCTCATAAACACATGAGACAACTACCTTAATGACGACTTACTATGCTGTAAGTACTTTAAGGTCCGGGCTTTATAGTAAACCACTAGGAGTTCTCATAAACACACGAGACAACTACCTTAATGACGACTTACTATGCTGTAAGTACTTTAAGGTCCGGGCTTTATAGTAAACCACTAGGAGTTCTCATAAACACATGAGACAACTACCTTAATGACGACTTACTATGCTGTAAGTACTTTAAGGTCCGGGCTTTATAGTAAACCACTAGGAGTTCTCATAAACACACGAGACAACTACCTTAATGACGACTTACTATGCTGTAAGTACTTTAAGGTCCGGGCTTTATAGTAAACCACTAGGAGTTCTCATAAACACATGAGACAACTACCTTAATGACGACTTACTATGCTGTAAGTACTTTAAGGTCCGGGCTTTATAGTAAACCACTAGGAGTTCTCATAAACACACGAGACAACTACCTTAATGACGACTTACTATGCTGTAAGTACTTTATGGCCCGGGCTTTATAGTAAACCACTAGGAGTTCTCATAAACACACGAGACAACTACCTTAATGACGACTTACTATGCTGTAAGTACTTTATGGCCCGGGCTTTGTAGTAAACCACTAGGAGTTCTCATAAACACACGAGACAACTACCTTAATGACGACTTACTATGCTGTAAGTACTTTAAGGTCCGGGCTTTATAGTAAACCACTAGGAGTTCTCATAAACACACGAGACAACTACCTTAATGACGACTTACTATGCTGTAAGTACTTCATGGCCCGGGCTTTATAGTAAACCACTAGGAGTTCTCATAAACACATGAGACAACTACCTTAATGACGACTTACTATGCTGTAAGTACTTTAAGACCCGGGCTTTATAGTAAACCACTAGGAGTTCTCATAAACACATGAGACAACTACCTTAATGACGACTTACTATGCTGTAAGTACTTTAAGAACCGGGCTTTATAGTAAACCACTAGGAGTTCTCATAAACACATGAGACAACTACCTTAATGACGACTTACTATGCTGTAAGTACTTTAAGACCCGGGCTTTATAGTAAACCATTAGGAGTTCTCATTAACACACGAGACAACTACCTTAATGACGACTTACTATGCTGTAAGTACTTTAAGGCCCGGACTTTATAGTAAACCACTAGGAGTTCTCATTAACACACGAGACAACTACCGTAATGACGACTTACTATGCTGTAAGTACTTTAAAGCCCGGGCTTTATAGTAAACCACTAGAAGTTCTCATAAACACATGAGACAACTACCTTAATGGCGACTTACTATGCTGTAAGTACTTTAAGGCCCGGGCTTTATAGTAAACCACTAGGAGTTCTCATAAACACACGAGACAACTACCTTAATGACGACTTACTATGCTGTAAGTACTTTATGGCCCGGGCTTTATAGTAAACCACTAGAAGTTCTCATAAACACATGAGACAACTACCTTAATGACGACTTACTATGCTGTAAGTACGTTAAGGCCCGGGCTTTATAGTAAACCACTAGGAGTTCTCATAAACACACGAGACAACTACCTTAATGACGACTTACTATGATTTAAGTACTTTAAGGTCCGGGCTTTATAGTAAACCACTAGGAGTTCTCATAAACACATGAGACAACTACCTTAATGGCGACTTACTATGCTGTAAGTACTTTAAGGCCCGGGCTTTATAGTAAACCACTAGGAGTTCTCATAAACACATGAGACAGCTACCTTAATGGTGACTTACTATGCTGTAAGTACTTTAAGGCTCGGGCTTTATAGTAAACCATTAGAAGTTCTCATAAACACACGAGACAACTACCTTAATGACGACTTACTATGCAGTAAGTACTTTAAGACCCGGGCTTTATAGTAAACCATTAGAAGTTCTCATAAACACATGAGACAACTACCTTAATGACGACTTACTATGCGGTAAGTACTTTAAGACCCGGGCTTTATAGTAAACCACTAGGAGTTCTCATAAACACATGAGACAACTACCTTAATGACGACTTACTATGCTGTAAGTACTTTAAGACCCGGACTTTATAGTAAACTACTAGGAGTTCTCATAAACACATGAGACAACTACCTTAATGGCGACTTACTATGCTGTAAGTACTTTAAGGCCAGGGCTTTATAGTAAACCATTAGGAGTTCTCATAAACACACGAGACAACTACCTTAATGACGACTTACTATGCAGTAAGTACTTTAAGACCCGGGCTTTATAGTAAACCATTAGGAGTTCTCATAAACACACGAGACAACTACCTTAATGACGACTTACTTTGCTGTAAGTACTTTAAGGCCCGGGCTTTATAGTAAACCACTAGGAGTTCTCATTAACACACGAGACAACTACCGTAATGACGACTTACTATGCTGTAAGTACTTTAAAGCCCGGGCTTTATAGTAAACCACTAGAAGTTCTCATAAACACATGAGACAACTACCTTAATGGCGACTTACTATGCTGTAAGTACTTTAAGGCCCGGGCTTTATAGTAAACCACTAGGAGTTCTCATAAACACACGAGACAACTACCTTAATGACGACTTACTATGCTGTAAGTACTTTAAGGCCCGGGCTTTATAGTAAACCACTAGAAGTTCTCATAAACACATGAGACAACTACCTTAATGACGACTTACTATGCTGTAAGTACTTTAAGGCCCGGGCTTTATAGTAAACCACTAGGAGTTCTCATAAACACACGAGACAACTACCTTAATGACGACTTACTATGATTTAAGTACTTTAAGGTCCGGGCTTTATAGTAAACCACTAGGAGTTCTCATAAACACATGAGACAACTACCTTAATGGCGACTTACTATGCTGTAAGTACTTTAAGGCCCGGGCTTTATAGTAAACCACTAGGAGTTCTCATAAACACATGAGACAGCTACCTTAATGGTGACTTACTATGCTGTAAGTACTTTAAGGCTCGGGCTTTATAGTAAACCATTAGAAGTTCTCATAAACACACGAGACAACTACCTTAATGACGACTTACTATGCAGTAAGTACTTTAAGACCCGGGCTTTATAGTAAACCATTAGAAGTTCTCATAAACACATGAGACAACTACCTTAATGACGACTTACTATGCGGTAAGTACTTTAAGACCCGGGCTTTATAGTAAACCACTAGGAGTTCTCATAAACACATGAGACAACTACCTTAATGACGACTTACTATGCTGTAAGTACTTTAAGACCCGGACTTTATAGTAAACTACTAGGAGTTCTCATAAACACATGAGACAACTACCTTAATGGCGACTTACTATGCTGTAAGTACTTTAAGGCCAGGGCTTTATAGTAAACCACTAGGAGTTCTCATAAACACACGAGACAACTACCTTAATGACGACTTACTATGCAGTAAGTACTTTAAGACCCGGGCTTTATAGTAAACCATTAGGAGTTCTCATAAACACACGAGACAACTACCTTAATGACGACTTACTATGCTGTAAGTACTTTAAGGCCCGGGCTTTATAGTAAACCACTAGGAGTTCTCATTAACACACGAGACAACTACCGTAATGACGACTTACTATGCTGTAAGTACTTTAAAGCCCGGGCTTTATAGTAAACCACTAGAAGTTCTCATAAACACATGAGACAACTACCTTAATGGCGACTTACTATGCTGTAAGTACTTTAAGGCCCGGGCTTTATAGTAAACCACTAGAAGTTCTCATAAACACATGAGACAACTACCTTAATGACGACTTACTATGCTGTAAGTACTTTAAGGCCCGGGCTTTATAGTAAACCACTAGGAGTTCTCATAAACACACGAGACAACTACCTTAATGACGACTTACTATGATTTAAGTACTTTAAGGTCCGGGCTTTATAGTAAACCACTAGGAGTTCTCATAAACACATGAGACAACTACCTTAATGGCGACTTACTATGCTGTAAGTACTTTAAGGCCCGGGCTTTATAGTAAACCACTAGGAGTTCTCATAAACACATGAGACAGCTACCTTAATGGTGACTTACTATGCTGTAAGTACTTTAAGGCTCGGGCTTTATAGTAAACCATTAGAAGTTCTCATAAATACACGAGACAACTACCTTAATGACGACTTACTATGCAGTAAGTACTTTAAGACCCGGGCTTTATAGTAAACCATTAGGAGTTCTCATAAACACATGAGACAACTACCTTAATGACGACTTACTATGCGGTAAGTACTTTAAGACCCGGGCTTTATAGTAAACCACTAGGAGTTCTCATAAACACATGAGACAACTACCTTAATGACGACTTACTATGCTGTAAGTACTTTAAGACCCGGACTTTATAGTAAACCACTAGGAGTTCTCATAAACACATGAGACAACTACCTTAATGGCGACTTACTATGCTGTAAGTACTTTAAGGACAGGGCTTTATAGTAAACCATTAGGAGTTCTCATAAACACACGAGACAACTACCTTAATGACGACTTACTATGCAGTAAGTACTTTAAGACCCGGGCTTTATAGTAAACCATTAGGAGTTCTCATAAACACACGAGACAACTACCTTAATGACGACTTACTATGCTGTAAGTACTTTAAGGCCCGGGCTTTATAGTAAACCACTAGGAGTTCTCATTAACACACGAGACAACTACCGTAATGACGACTTGCTATGCTGTAAGTACTTTAAAGCCCGGGCTTTATAGTAAACCACTAGAAGTTCTCATAAACACATGAGACAACTACCTTAATGGCGACTTACTATGCTGTAAGTACTTTAAGGCCCGGGCTTTATAGTAAACCACTAGGAGTTCTCATAAACACACGAGACAACTACCTTAATGACGACTTACTATGCTGTAAGTACTTTAAGGTCCGGGCTTTATAGTAAACCACTAGGAGTTCTCATAAACACACGAGACAACTACCTTAATGACGACTTACTATGCTGTAAGTACTTTAAGGTCCGGGCTTTATAGTAAACCACTAGGAGTTCTCATAAACACATGAGACAACTACCTTAATGACGACTTACTATGCTGTAAGTACTTTAAGGTCCGGGCTTTATAGTAAACCACTAGGAGTTCTCATAAACACACGAGACAACTACCTTAATGACGACTTACTATGCTGTAAGTACTTTATGGCCCGGGCTTTATAGTAAACCACTAGGAGTTCTCATAAACACACGAGACAACTACCTTAATGACGACTTACTATGCTGTAAGTACTTTATGGCCCGGGCTTTGTAGTAAACCACTAGGAGTTCTCATAAACACACGAGACAACTACCTTAATGACGACTTACTATGCTGTAAGTACTTTAAGGTCCGGGCTTTATAGTAAACCACTAGGAGTTCTCATAAACACACGAGACAACTACCTTAATGACGACTTACTATGCTGTAAGTACTTTATGGCCCGGGCTTTATAGTAAACCACTAGGAGTTCTCATAAACACATGAGACAACTACCTTAATGACGACTTACTATGCTGTAAGTACTTTAAGACCCGGGCTTTATAGTAAACGACTAGGAGTTCTCATAAACACATGAGACAACTACCTTAATGACGACTTACTATGCTGTAAGTACTTTATGGCCCGGGCTTTATAGTAAACCACTAGGAGTTCTCATAAACACATGAGACAACTACCTTAATGACGACTTACTATGCTGTAAGTACTTTAAGACCCGGACTTTATAGTAAACCACTAGGAGTTCTCATAAACACATGAGACAACTACCTTAATGACGACTTACTATGCTGTAAGTACTTTAAGACCCGGGCTTTATAGTAAACCATTAGGAGTTCTCATTAACACACGAGACAACTACCTTAATGACGACTTACTATGCTGTAAGTACTTTAAGGCCCGGGCTTTATAGTAAACCACTAGGAGTTCTCATTAACACACGAGACAACTACCGTAATGACGACTTACTATGCTGTAAGTACTTTAAAGCCCGGGCTTTATAGTAAACCACTAGAAGTTCTCATAAACACATGAGACAACTACCTTAATGGCGACTTACTATGCTGTAAGTACTTTAAGGCCCGGGCTTTATAGTAAACCACTAGGAGTTCTCATAAACACACGAGACAACTACCTTAATGACGACTTACTATGCTGTAAGTACTTTAAGACCCAGGCTTTATAGTAAACCACTAGGAGTTCTCATAAACACATGAGACAACTACCTTAATGACGACTTACTATGCGGTAAGTACTTTAAGGCCAGGGCTTTATAGTAAACCATTAGGAGTTCTCATAAACACATGAGACAACTACCTTAATGACGACTTACTATGCGGTAAGTACTTTAAGGCCAGGGCTTTATAGTAAATCACTAGGAGTTCTCATAAACACATGAGACAACTACCTTAATGACGACTTACTATGCGGTAAGTACTTTAAGGCCCGGGCTTTATAGTAAATCACTAGGAGTTCTCATAAATACACGAGACAACTACCTTAATGACGACTTACTATGCTGTAAGTACTTTAAGACCCGGGGTTTATAGTAAATCACTAGGAGTTCTCATAAACACATGAGACAACTACCTTAATGACGACTTACTATGCGGTAAGTACTTTAAGGCCCGGGCTTTATAGTAAACCACTAGGAGTTCTCATAAACACACGAGACAACTACCTTAATGACGACTTACTATGCTGTAAGTACTTTAAGACCCGGGCTTTATAGTAAACCACTAGGAGTTCTCATAAACACATGAGACAACTACCTTAATGGCGACTTACTATGCTGTAAGTACTTTAAGAACCGGGCTTTATAGTAAACCACTAGGAGTTCTCATAAACACATGAGACAACTACCTTAATGGCGACTTACTATGCTGTAAGTACTTTAAGAACCGGGCTTTATAGTAAACCACTAGGAGTTCTCATAAACACATGAGACAACTACCTTAATGACGACTTACTATGCTGTAAGTACTTTAAGACCCGGGCTTTATAGTAAACCACTAGGAGTTCTCATAAACACACGAGACAACTACCTTAATGACGACTTACTATGCTGTAAGTACTTTAAGACCCAGGCTTTATAGTAAACCACTAGGAGTTCTCATAAACACACGAGACAACTACCTTAATGACGACTTACTATGCTGTAAGTACTTTAAGGTCCGGGCTTTATAGTAAACCACTAGGAGTTCTCATAAACACATGAGACAACTACCTTAATGACGACTTACTATGCTGTAAGTACTTTAAGGTCCGGGCTTTATAGTAAACCACTAGGAGTTCTCATAAACACATGAGACAACTACCTTAATGACGACTTACTATGCTGTAAGTACTTTAAGGTCCGGGCTTTATAGTAAACCACTAGGAGTTCTCATAAACACACGAGACAACTACCTTAATGACGACTTACTATGCTGTAAGTACTTTAAGGTCCGGGCTTTATAGTAAACCACTAGGAGTTCTCATAAACACATGAGACAACTACCTTAATGACGACTTACTATGCTGTAAGTACTTTAAGGTCCGGGCTTTATAGTAAACCACTAGGAGTTCTCATAAACACACGAGACAACTACCTTAATGACGACTTACTATGCTGTAAGTACTTTAAGGTCCGGGCTTTATAGTAAACCACTAGGAGTTCTCATAAACACATGAGACAACTACCTTAATGACGACTTACTATGCTGTAAGTACTTTAAGGTCCGGGCTTTATAGTAAACCACTAGGAGTTCTCATAAACACACGAGACAACTACCTTAATGACGACTTACTATGCTGTAAGTACTTTATGGCCCGGGCTTTATAGTAAACCACTAGGAGTTCTCATAAACACACGAGACAACTACCTTAATGACGACTTACTATGCTGTAAGTACTTTATGGCCCGGGCTTTGTAGTAAACCACTAGGAGTTCTCATAAACACACGAGACAACTACCTTAATGACGACTTACTATGCTGTAAGTACTTTAAGGTCCGGGCTTTATAGTAAACCACTAGGAGTTCTCATAAACACACGCGACAACTACCTTAATGACGACTTACTATGCTGTAAGTACTTTATGGCCCGGGCTTTATAGTAAACCACTAGGAGTTCTCATAAACACATGAGACAACTACCTTAATGACGACTTACTATGCTGTAAGTACTTTAAGACCCGGGCTTTATAGTAAACCACTAGGAGTTCTCATAAACACATGAGACAACTACCTTAATGACGACTTACTATGCTGTAAGTACTTTAAGAACCGGGCTTTATAGTAAACCACTAGGAGTTCTCATAAACACATGAGACAACTACCTTAATGACGACTTACTATGCTGTAAGTACTTTAAGACCCGGGCTTTATAGTAAACCATTAGGAGTTCTCATTAACACACGAGACAACTACCTTAATGACGACTTACTATGCTGTAAGTACTTTAAGGCCCGGACTTTATAGTAAACCACTAGGAGTTCTCATTAACACACGAGACAACTACCGTAATGACGACTTACTATGCTGTAAGTACTTTAAAGCCCGGGCTTTATAGTAAACCACTAGAAGTTCTCATAAACACATGAGACAACTACCTTAATGGCGACTTACTATGCTGTAAGTACTTTAAGGCCCGGGCTTTATAGTAAACCACTAGGAGTTCTCATAAACACACGAGACAACTACCTTAATGACGACTTACTATGCTGTAAGTACTTTATGGCCCGGGCTTTATAGTAAACCACTAGAAGTTCTCATAAACACATGAGACAACTACCTTAATGACGACTTACTATGCTGTAAGTACGTTAAGGCCCGGGCTTTATAGTAAACCACTAGGAGTTCTCATAAACACACGAGACAACTACCTTAATGACGACTTACTATGATTTAAGTACTTTAAGGTCCGGGCTTTATAGTAAACCACTAGGAGTTCTCATAAACACATGAGACAACTACCTTAATGGCGACTTACTATGCTGTAAGTACTTTAAGGCCCGGGCTTTATAGTAAACCACTAGGAGTTCTCATAAACACATGAGACAGCTACCTTAATGGTGACTTACTATGCTGTAAGTACTTTAAGGCTCGGGCTTTATAGTAAACCATTAGAAGTTCTCATAAACACACGAGACAACTACCTTAATGACGACTTACTATGCAGTAAGTACTTTAAGACCCGGGCTTTATAGTAAACCATTAGAAGTTCTCATAAACACATGAGACAACTACCTTAATGACGACTTACTATGCGGTAAGTACTTTAAGACCCGGGCTTTATAGTAAACCACTAGGAGTTCTCATAAACACATGAGACAACTACCTTAATGACGACTTACTATGCTGTAAGTACTTTAAGACCCGGACTTTATAGTAAACTACTAGGAGTTCTCATAAACACATGAGACAACTACCTTAATGGCGACTTACTATGCTGTAAGTACTTTAAGGCCAGGGCTTTATAGTAAACCATTAGGAGTTCTCATAAACACACGAGACAACTACCTTAATGACGACTTACTATGCAGTAAGTACTTTAAGACCCGGGCTTTATAGTAAACCATTAGGAGTTCTCATAAACACACGAGACAACTACCTTAATGACGACTTACTATGCTGTAAGTACTTTAAGGCCCGGGCTTTATAGTAAACCACTAGGAGTTCTCATTAACACACGAGACAACTACCGTAATGACGACTTACTATGCTGTAAGTACTTTAAAGCCCGGGCTTTATAGTAAACCACTAGAAGTTCTCATAAACACATGAGACAACTACCTTAATGGCGACTTACTATGCTGTAAGTACTTTAAGGCCCGGGCTTTATAGTAAACCACTAGGAGTTCTCATAAACACACGAGACAACTACCTTAATGACGACTTACTATGCTGTAAGTACTTTAAGGCCCGGGCTTTATAGTAAACCACTAGGAGTTCTCATAAACACATGAGACAACTACCTTAATGACGACTTACTATGCTGTAAGTACTTTAAGGCCCGGGCTTTATAGTAAACCACTAGAAGTTCTCATAAACACATGAGACAACTACCTTAATGACGACTTACTATGCTGTAAGTACTTTAAGGCCCGGGCTTTATAGTAAACCACTAGGAGTTCTCATAAACACACGAGACAACTACCTTAATGACGACTTACTATGATTTAAGTACTTTAAGGTCCGGGCTTTATAGTAAACCACTAGGAGTTCTCATAAACACATGAGACAACTACCTTAATGGCGACTTACTATGCTGTAAGTACTTTAAGGCCCGGGCTTTATAGTAAACCACTAGGAGTTCTCATAAACACATGAGACAGCTACCTTAATGGTGACTTACTATGCTGTAAGTACTTTAAGGCTCGGGCTTTATAGTAAACCATTAGAAGTTCTCATAAACACACGAGACAACTACCTTAATGACGACTTACTATGCAGTAAGTACTTTAAGACCCGGGCTTTATAGTAAACCATTAGAAGTTCTCATAAACACATGAGACAACTACCTTAATGACGACTTACTATGCGGTAAGTACTTTAAGACCCGGGCTTTATAGTAAACCACTAGGAGTTCTCATAAACACATGAGACAACTACCTTAATGACGACTTACTATGCTGTAAGTACTTTAAGACCCGGACTTTATAGTAAACTACTAGGAGTTCTCATAAACACATGAGACAACTACCTTAATGGCGACTTACTATGCTGTAAGTACTTTAAGGCCAGGGCTTTATAGTAAACCACTAGGAGTTCTCATAAACACACGAGACAACTACCTTAATGACGACTTACTATGCAGTAAGTACTTTAAGACCCGGGCTTTATAGTAAACCATTAGGAGTTCTCATAAACACACGAGACAACTACCTTAATGACGACTTACTATGCTGTAAGTACTTTAAGGCCCGGGCTTTATAGTAAACCACTAGGAGTTCTCATTAACACACGAGACAACTACCGTAATGACGACTTACTATGCTGTAAGTACTTTAAAGCCCGGGCTTTATAGTAAACCACTAGAAGTTCTCATAAACACATGAGACAACTACCTTAATGGCGACTTACTATGCTGTAAGTACTTTAAGGCCCGGGCTTTATAGTAAACCACTAGGAGTTCTCATAAACACAAGAGACAACTACCTTAATGACGACTTACTATGCTGTAAGTACTTTAAGGCCCGGGCTTTATAGTAAACCACTAGAAGTTCTCATAAACACATGAGACAACTACCTTAATGACGACTTACTATGCTGTAAGTACTTTAAGGCCCGGGCTTTATAGTAAACCACTAGGAGTTCTCATAAACACACGAGACAACTACCTTAATGACGACTTACTATGATTTAAGTACTTTAAGGTCCGGGCTTTATAGTAAACCACTAGGAGTTCTCATAAACACATGAGACAACTACCTTAATGGCGACTTACTATGCTGTAAGTACTTTAAGGCCCGGGCTTTATAGTAAACCACTAGGAGTTCTCATAAACACATGAGACAGCTACCTTAATGGTGACTTACTATGCTGTAAGTACTTTAAGGCTCGGGCTTTATAGTAAACCATTAGAAGTTCTCATAAATACACGAGACAACTACCTTAATGACGACTTACTATGCAGTAAGTACTTTAAGACCCGGGCTTTATAGTAAACCATTAGGAGTTCTCATAAACACATGAGACAACTACCTTAATGACGACTTACTATGCGGTAAGTACTTTAAGACCCGGGCTTTATAGTAAACCACTAGGAGTTCTCATAAACACATGAGACAACTACCTTAATGACGACTTACTATGCTGTAAGTACTTTAAGACCCGGACTTTATAGTAAACCACTAGGAGTTCTCATAAACACATGAGACAACTACCTTAATGGCGACTTACTATGCTGTAAGTACTTTAAGGCCAGGGCTTTATAGTAAACCATTAGGAGTTCTCATAAACACACGAGACAACTACCTTAATGACGACTTACTATGCAGTAAGTACTTTAAGACCCGGGCTTTATAGTAAACCATTAGGAGTTCTCATAAACACACGAGACAACTACCTTAATGACGACTTACTATGCTGTAAGTACTTTAAGGCCCGGGCTTTATAGTAAACCACTAGGAGTTCTCATTAACACACGAGACAACTACCGTAATGACGACTTGCTATGCTGTAAGTACTTTAAAGCCCGGGCTTTATAGTAAACCACTAGAAGTTCTCATAAACACATGAGACAACTACCTTAATGGCGACTTACTATGCTGTAAGTACTTTAAGGCCCGGGCTTTATAGTAAACCACTAGGAGTTCTCATAAACACACGAGACAACTACCTTAATGACGACTTACTATGCTGTAAGTACTTTAAGGCCCGGGCTTTATAGTAAACCACTAGAAGTTCTCATAAACACATGAGACAACTACCTTAATGACGACTTACTATGCTGTAAGTACTTTAAGGCCCGGGCTTTATAGTAAACCACTAGGAGTTCTCATAAACACACGAGACAACTACCTTAATGACGACTTACTATGATTTAAGTACTTTAAGGTCCGGGCTTTATAGTAAACCACTAGGAGTTCTCATAAACACATGAGACAACTACCTTAATGGCGACTTACTATGCTGTAAGTACTTTAAGGCCCGGGCTTTATAGTAAACCACTAGGAGTTCTCATAAACACATGAGACAGCTACCTTAATGGTGACTTACTATGCTGTAAGTACTTTAAGGCTCGGGCTTTATAGTAAACCATTAGAAGTTCTCATAAATACACGAGACAACTACCTTAATGACGACTTACTATGCAGTAAGTACTTTAAGACCCGGGCTTTATAGTAAACCATTAGGAGTTCTCATAAACACATGAGACAACTACCTTAATGACGACTTACTATGCGGTAAGTACTTTAAGACCCGGGCTTTATAGTAAACCACTAGGAGTTCTCATAAACACATGAGACAACTACCTTAATGACGACTTACTATGCTGTAAGTACTTTAAGACCCGGACTTTATAGTAAACCACTAGGAGTTCTCATAAACACATGAGACAACTACCTTAATGGCGACTTACTATGCTGTAAGTACTTTAAGGCCCGGGCTTTATAGTAAACCACTAGGAGTTCTCATAAACACACGAGACAACTACCTTAATGACGACTTACTATGATTTAAGTACTTTAAGGTCCGGGCTTTATAGTAAACCACTAGGAGTTCTCATAAACACATGAGACAACTACCTTAATGGCGACTTACTATGCTGTAAGTACTTTAAGGCCCGGGCTTTATAGTAAACCACTAGGAGTTCTCATAAACACATGAGACAGCTACCTTAATGGTGACTTACTATGCTGTAAGTACTTTAAGGCTCGGGCTTTATAGTAAACCATTAGAAGTTCTCATAAATACACGAGACAACTACCTTAATGACGACTTACTATGCAGTAAGTACTTTAAGACCCGGGCTTTATAGTAAACCATTAGGAGTTCTCATAAACACATGAGACAACTACCTTAATGACGACTTACTATGCGGTAAGTACTTTAAGACCCGGGCTTTATAGTAAACCACTAGGAGTTCTCATAAACACATGAGACAACTACCTTAATGACGACTTACTATGCTGTAAGTACTTTAAGACCCGGACTTTATAGTAAACCACTAGGAGTTCTCATAAACACATGAGACAACTACCTTAATGGCGACTTACTATGCTGTAAGTACTTTAAGGCCAGGGCTTTATAGTAAACCATTAGGAGTTCTTATAAACACACGAGACAACTACCTTAATGACGACTTACTATGCAGTAAGTACTTTAAGACCCGGGCTTTATAGTAAACCATTAGGAGTTCTCATAAACACACGAGACAACTACCTTAATGACGACTTACTATGCTGTAAGTACTTTAAGGCCCGGGCTTTATAGTAAACCACTAGGAGTTCTCATTAACACACGAGACAACTACCGTAATGACGACTTACTATGCTGTAAGTACTTTAAAGCCCGGGCTTTATAGTAAACCACTAGAAGTTCTCATAAACACATGAGACAACTACCTTAATGGCGACTTACTATGCTGTAAGTACTTTAAGGCCCGGGCTTTATAGTAAACCACTAGGAGTTCTCATAAACACACGAGACAACTACCTTAATGACGACTTACTATGCTGTAAGTACTTTAAGGCCTGGGCTTTATAGTAAACCACTAGAAGTTCTCATAAACACATGAGACAACTACCTTAATGACGACTTACTATGCTGTAAGTACTTTAAGGCCCGGGCTTTATAGTAAACCACTAGGAGTTCTCATAAACACACGAGACAACTACCTTAATGGTGACTTACTATGCTGTAAGTACTTTAAGGCTCGGGCTTTATAGTAAACCATTAGAAGTTCTCATAAACACACGAGACAACTACCTTAATGACGACTTACTATGCAGTAAGTACTTTAAGACCCAGGCTTTATAGTAAACCACTAGGAGTTCTCATAAACACACGAGACAACTACCTTAATGACGACTTACTATGCTGTAAGTACTTTAAGGCCCGGGCTTTATAGTTAACCACTAGGAGTTCTCATAAACACATGAGACAACTACCTTAATGACGACTTACTATGCTGTAAGTACTTTAAGGCCCGGGCTTTATAGTTAACCACTATTAGGTACAATTAATGGAGATTAATTGTTCTTTCACACTGGCCGTGTGTAGGCTAAATTGTGGAAACGTAGTCAGACTGAAAAATTCAACTCTACGTTTTTCTGACTCTACGTTTCCACAATTTAGCCTACACACGGCCATTGTGAAAGAACAATTAATTTCCATGTGTGACCTCAACTTTGAAAATAGAATGAATCAAACAGAAAAGCATGCCTGAGAGAGCTACAAAGATGTGAACAACTTCTTAGGAAACACAAGGAGTCAAGATTACAAAACTTAAGAGAACACCATGTTGGAGAACTTGAGAAAACTTTGTTGTAGCATAAGTTTGCTTACAATGACTATTTTCCAGATTGCTGTCTTGGATTTTACTGTGAAGAACACGGCGAACGTTTCCACCAGGACTTGCAAGACATAGAAAGAAGGTGCCATGGTGGATGGAGTGTTAACATGATGGTAGACTATTGTTGGTCTCTGAAAAGGGAATGTAATGTTGATACACATGGAAGATATGCAAAAAGAAGAAAATTTCTTCCTAGTTAGGCCACTGTGTGTTTCTATCTTAAGTTGACAATGCTTGTAAAATGTGCACACATTGTGTTTAAAATGACATACTTCTTTATACACACCATGCTATTGAGCATAATAATTATCTTATACAGGTGTATAAATATATAGCGCTAATAGATGAATATAAAATTTTTGCTTTCACTTTTTTTAAAAATCTGGACGTATACAAGAAAACGGATGACATATTTGGAATCAGTGCCCCATAATTAGGAGGAAATGACATTCAGAAACAAAACAAAACAAAATTTTTAAATTGCAGAGCAGTGTAATCGAAGAAGGTCCAAATTTTGCAGAAAGAGAGAGAGAAACAAACAACCAAGGCTATGAAAGACGTCACTTAATCCAATTACGACACGCCACATTATGAGTAATTTTCTGACAGTTACGGACTCTTCACAAACCTGTTTTAATATCTCCAAGGTTACAACGTGATCTGACAGCAAAGAATGTACCTAAAATGCGATTTAAAACGAATTACCAAACTTCAAGGATGCGATGGCCCCTAAGATATTCTTTACGGGGAAAATGTTTCAAACATGTTATGTTCAAATCTGACTCTAAATTAATAAACCATATGTTTAAGGCACAAAATATATATCCCAAATTTTCTGTGAATGTCCTCAGAAGTTCTTTGAGTTTTGTATAACTCGTAAACTGTAAGAGATAGATAAATTATTGCTACATAACAAATGTTCATCTTGTTAAAACACCTAACTTATTTATTTGCCTGAGTTTTCCAATATTTATATTTCTCTCAATTGAACAGTCATTCACTTTTTTGTCTCTTGGACATACAAAGAGAATATAATTACAAAGCCATACAAAGCGACCATCTGTGTAAAACATTTGACTATCACTTAAAGTCTATTGTATTCCGATATAGATAAGAGAATAAAGGTTTGTAAGAATAATTTATACATGAGTCGAGTAAATCATGTGAGCATTTTATAAATGTCCGTGATTTACAAGCTATCAACTTTTTATACCAGGGATTTTACTACGGTAAGCAAACGAGTGCCTTTATTTAACACAACCAAATAACAAATTTAGCACATGTGCACACACCTTCTATTCGCAGTAGATAATGACCCAATCATTAAAATTTCAATTCTCCAATTTTCGCTTCAAAACGTTATTTGGTACACCGAAACTAATCCAAAGCACACGTTTATAAAATATTACACAATAATAAAATGTCTGTGTTGTTTTACACAAATGTATCCTTTTAGACCGAGTAGTTTCCCACTATTCCTATCAAGCCGTGTTTTGTTTTGAAATAGTATGCCATGTATATTTTGGATGTGAGCACAAAGACTTACGTTAACGGGCTGTTTTCTGATGTTGGTGATGTCTTGCTGAGACGTCATGACGTCGACTGACCAGAAACCCCACAACTTCATCCTTAACGTTAATGCGCATACCTGTTCCACTCAACCAGACTGCATCTACTGGACAACTCAAAAACCTTTACCAAACTTGTGTATCCTCCACTTCTTTACACGGACAACTTCTATTTTTCAAAATGTTCTTAATGGTTTTCAAATGCATATCTTGAATTTTCTGTGAATGTCCTTAGAAGTTCTGTTCATTTTGAATGACTTTTATATAAATGATAAAATGTAAGAGATAGACAAAATATTACTAAACAAAACTACGCAATTTTTAAGTTCCAAATGAACAAATAAAGCTTGGCAAAGTAGTCAGACTGAAAAATTCAATGCCATAGCCGGTATTTGAACCACGAATCTTCTGGTTTCCGTCCAGCCGCTCTAACCATTGAGCTACTATGGCCAACGTGCCGACATGACATTAAATTCTCCAACTGACTCAAGTTTTTCCCGGTAAACCACTAGGAGTACTCATAAACAAATGAGACAACTACCTTAATGGCGACTTACCATGCTGTAAGTACTGTAAGGCCCGGGCTTTATAGTTAACCACTATTAGGTCAATTCATGGAAATTAATGGTATGGCATTGAATTTTTCAGTCTGACTATCTTGCCATACTTTAGCCTACACACGGCCAGTGTGAAAGAACAATTAATTTCCATTAATTGTACCTAATAGTGGTTAACTATAAAGCCCGGGCCTTAAAGTACTTACAGCATAGTAAGTCGCCATTAAGGTAGTTGTCTCGTGTGTTTATGAGAACTCCTAGTGGTTTACCGAGAAAAACACGAGTCAGTTGGAGAATTTAATGTCATGTCGGCACGTTGGCCATAGTAGCTGAAGGGTTAGAGCGGCTGGACGGCAATCAGAAGATCCGTGGTTCAAATCCCGGCTATGGCGTTGAATTTTTCAGTCCATCTTTCCATACTTTAGCCTACACACGGCCAGTGTGAAAGAACAATTAATTTCCAGATAAAAAAGCTCTTTAATTCACCACGTTAATAAAATGGACTACAAAAATGAAGTAAAATTCTCCTGATAATTTGTGGCTGTGCATTTTTAATAGCTATGAAAGTACTTGAAAAAAAAAAAGGAAAAAACTCATATCAACAGGTGATAATAGAGTCAGAAAAGTCAAAGAAGTGTCTTATATTTTTTGATGTGCTTTAAAAAGTATAGTGAAATTTTTAAAATTTAAATTCAACAATAAATTATTCATACACAATGTTGAAAAGGAGGACGGGCAATAATGCTAGTTAAAGAGAAATTCCGGATCAAGATCTGCAAAATGGATAGCTTTTGTATCGTTGTAATTTGTTGGATGTCCTATGTTGAGAGAGGTCATACACTCACCTGACTTTTGTATAAACTGTTCTTGGAAATTATTATTCTTCTACTTCTTCAGGTTAACCATGATAAACGTTTGCACATAACAGGTTTTATTACATATTTCCTCATAGGCACAATGACAGTAGCAGAATACAGAGTCTGTCTAGTGAACGCGAGTGCACTTTGTCCCTCAAAGAAAACTCACCCTCCCGCCCACTAATGACCGTCATAAATCTATCTCCACACTTCAGAAATAGAACACTGTTGTTGAGGACCAATAGCAACCCTGATTTTCTCGAGGTGTCTGTCGCATGTCTACTCCACGTGGAGTCTCAGTTGCCAAAGTTGCAACTTCCAGTTGATCTGTTTCATTACATGCAGAAATTCGTTGTGTGTTACGATGTGGAGACCGTGGGAGAGAAATGCAGTGGTAAATGTAATTGAAGTAGTAGATAAGTTCCAGTAAAATGAAAATAAAAGCGAAGACAATAGTGTGAATGAATTGGAAGGTGTTGCTGGGCCGAGTTATGTTACTGGAGAAGCCTCAAAAGACAAAGTTATAACGGGAACTGTTTCTAAGCAAATTCAAGCGCTTGTTTTGAACACATATTTATATGTACTGACAAATAATCTTGGTAAGGGGTCATGCAATGAACCTGATAAATTCTGGGTATTCACAGAAATACGGTAAGAAAAATTGTAACGAAAGAAATACCGAAGACGCCGATCAAGTGTGAATAAAAGGAAACGTTCCTCTAAAATAGATAATTTCACATGCGATTTAATTTGCCGAGAAACTTATAGATTCTGTGCAAAAGGGAGAGCGTCCACCTTAGACGAATTGGTTTCAAATTTGCAAGAAATTTGTGATTTTCCTTATGGGACTGCACTTTGCGCGGTCTCATATATATGTGTGTGTGTGTGTGTGTGTGTGTGTGTGTGTGTGTGTGTGTGTGTGTGTGTGTGTGTGTGTGTGTCAAAACTAAGGAAGTTTCGCAGTAAGGGACATAAGATAATTTATTTTGACGAAACCTCGTACGATACCCATGACGTATGGAGAAAGGTGGCAACCTTGCGGACAGGTCTGGGAGAAGGAGGGCCGGTGTTGTAAAACGATTATAAGGGTTCGTCAAAGGTAGCGGCCGACGTGCTTATGAGTTAACTAAACAGACTCTACTAGGGAGGAGTCAGGTCTTAGCGAATGAGCGTGGAGCTCCCAGTAATTGAGCCACTTTTCTGTGGTGGGGCGGGCCAATCATCATCATTTGAGACAGTGTTTTTTTTAATTTTCTTTGTTTAAATTTTCAAATACATAAAAAGTTATTTACTTTTTCCACGTCCTTCAAAATTGGAATTACATAGCGACAGCCTTCCAAATACTGTTCATTAAGTCTCCTTTCTACTGTCTCGAAAGTGGTCGACAGTTAATTTTAAACTGCTTGTCCACACTATTGAACGCCATTCAAGCAATCCGGTCCATCAGTTAGGATTTCATCCTGGACACTTGAACATACAACGGTTGCTGCGAGTGTTCGAGCCGGCCGCTCTTGTATTCCAAGAGGGTGCGTTTACAGGCGTCATGTCTTGGATGTCGAGACCTCCTCAACGACATGCCACGCCAGACTCCATCAATTATCCCACTGGGACTACTTACATAAATGATCAACATTCTATACGCTTCCCTAGATAAAGCAAATACCAAGTCACAATCGCGAAGAAAACATCTCTGAAATATGTAAGAGGCAGCACCCCCGTGGGCTCTGTGCTATCCCCCACGCTATTTAGTGCGCTCATGTCAAACAGCGGCACGTAATGGCCCAGAACGGCGACGACGTCGTGTTATCAGTCTTCAATCCTATACCGAAACCTCCGCCTTACACAAGAGTGATGCCGGCGTTGAAGTATGTGCATTAATCCGAACAAAAACCACGCTATACAATTCAAAAAGAGCCACATCCACGCCAACTGCTCCATCTTTCAATATCGAGGACGAGGGATTGAATGAACAAACTCCATCCAATACTTGGGTGTCAAGTTGGACAGGGGTCTAACTTTTCGCGAGCACGGTGGCTATTACCTCGCCGTATCCAACGCTCGGTTCTCGTTCGATGCTATATTCCTGAGAGATCTTGCACATGACCGCAGACAGCTGCCTAATATGGCTTTAACCTGCACAAATAAAGATCATGCGCAGCCTGTCAGAACCTCGGTCGGTCCGTCTCTTTTGTTCGTAGTGAAGACCATGGAGTACTATATGGCCGAAAGTTCAAAGTTCACAGACTTAACGGGTTGATTACCCATGAAGCACTTACTATAATCTTCGAAAAGATAAAGGTATATGGAGACGGGCCATACTGCAGACTCCAGCGAATCCTAAGCTTGCGCCTCCTATCAACGCTGCCAAATGTGGCACAAGCAACTTTACGCACTTTAACTGAGAACATTATCTCATTTATTACGCTCAGATAAATATTTGAAAAGGACATATGCCAGTCTTATAAGAAAGAATGTTATTTTCTGATCATGACCGTACAAAAACCCTGTCTCTACGATACATAGAAAACGCGAGCGACGCACGTTTTATTTTCACATAGTTATGGTTACCAACATCCATCCATTCAACACAGACATGCCTGAAAAACAACACCATTCCTTCCTCGCAACACTTAACCTCAAGAATAAATAAACAGTGCACCTACTGCATGCAGTTTGAAACAGACCGAGTTAATGTTCAGTTCGTTTTGAGTAGTGGTGTTATTTTGTTAGAGAAACGGCATCGTTAAATCGTGTGCCAATTCGAGCTGAAATATTGTTAATACTACATTAAATTATTAATATACGCATATCTTTTCTCCAGTGTTTGTGATCCGAGTGCGTGAACATGTCCCTCGAATCTGGGACAAGTAATTTTTCGATCAATAAATCGGAAGTGGTTCATTCTCAGGACAGAAAAATTATATTCAATGTCAACAAGTTTTTACGAAAGTTCTCTTTTTCTGCGGTGCCGTATGTAGTAAAAGTGGGCGTTAAACACTACACAGTTCACGAAAGTTCTCTAATCCAAAATATAGGGTAACTGTAGGTTTGGGGGGGGGGGACCGCAACTAACTGTGGAAGCTTGTGGTGTTATGTGTGCTGTGACGTGTATGAAGGCATATTTAATGTATAGTTTAAATACGGGGAAAATAAGAACCTTTGTCGGTGTGTATAACACGCTCTTATGTACAGAACCTCTGACGGTTCATGCACTACGCTTAGTAAGAGCGCTCCGTTTGAGCATTGGCCAGCGTTCACATGCCATATTTTTTGCGAGCGGTATAGTAACATTCGGCGTTTGTTTCAAAATCTTACACGACTCACAAAGCTGGCTCACTCGAGGCTGGCCTTTGCTTTTATAACCCTGTCGGTCACGGTGAGAAGGCTATGGAAGTTGAATCTTCTAGAGTTTCGGAAATCGAAGGTTTGGAAAACTTCTGCGCGCACAACAAAGGAGCTAATTCCGGCTTCGTGACGTAAGCTAATAGCCAGCCCTTAAATGTTCCCATTTTTGCTTCTCTCGCCGGCATACAACACAGGTTCTTGAAAGGGTTGACTCACACTTAATCCTCTAAGGCAGGCAGACACTGCTCCCTCCACAGCGCTGCTCGTACCGACCTGTCTTTTACAGTTCGTATTTTTATTCGAGCAACCTTTAGACGTAATACACTTCACCCTTGATCCACCACTCCATGCACTTAAGTCTTGTTTCACTGGTTTGAGCTTGCGAAAGCACTCCTTAATCCGGATAGGCCGATGCATACCCTCAGGATGCACCTCCGCACCCGTCTTGTTACTAGCGGGCGCAGCCGTAGCCTGAGCCACGTTTACCTTGCAAACCCCGGGATGTTCAATGACTTTGGAGCGTTACCTCGTCTCGTCCAACCCGCAGGATCCTCCTGCCATCGTCGACTGTCGCTGCTAAGGGCATCAAACCAAGAAATCACAAATTGCCACCCTCGCCACGAACACCTAGACCTAAAACGTTTCACCTTAACGTCAACTTCAGCAAGGCTTCCTTCTCCAGAGGCAAGCTATCACCTGATGCGGTCATTATTAGGTAGGGCTGAAACAGATTTCTTGATGCCAAGTTATCCGCCACGTCGGGTCTGATCACGTCACTGCTGCACCCATGGCTACCAATATCCGTGACTGCCTTTTCTTTATTCTGCCGTCCGCCATGGCACTTTTCCAATCCTCTATCAACTACATACAGCGACACTCGAGAGGGCTCCGATGCGCCGTACGCCACGCTCGTACTCATTTCCTCCAGGTTCATCGACTTGGGACGTTCAGTCCTTCAGCAACACGTCTTCCAGATGGCCACCTCCCCAACAAGTTTCCAGGATATCCGCGACGTCCTAAGTTGACCTGTCCCCAAAGTACAAAATACTACCGATATTCAAGATGGGTTTAGTAGTCACTTTGTCCGGCAGCTGCTCCCTCTTCAAGCCGACGTTATCAAGTCCATTTGAAAGCACCGCTCGTTTCTATATTCCAAGCAAAGGTGGCCTCTGAGGTCCCACAGGACGATGACACGCTGCCCAATTTATGAAAATTAATCGTTCTTCCACACTAGCCGAGTACAACCTAAGATTTGGATAGGTAGTTACACTGATAAATTCAGTGCCATATCCGAAATTTGAACCACGGAGCCAATGGTCTCCGTCCAATTGCTCTTAACAATTGAGCTACCATGGCCAACATGCCAGCGTAACATTAAATTCTCCAACCTGACTCGTATTTTTCCCGGTAAACCACTAGGGGTTCTCATATACAATGAAATACGGTTTGTGGCGGCTTACTATGCTATTGAATTTTTCAGTCTGACTACTTATCCAAACGTTGACCAAGTGCTTCCTTCTTTTCACCGAGCGCTTCCACGTGCTTCAGGCACGATATTAGTTAATTGACCCTTCTTCATTTCGGGCATTTCTGTCATCTCTTCCTGTACTGTTATATTTTTCCCATCTTAACTGTTCCAGATTTCGTTTTTTTTTTCCCCAATTGTGGGGTTCACCACCGTTATTTCACTCATTTCTTGGTTCACACCCT
Source organism: Mantis religiosa (assembly GCA_030765055.1). Taxonomy (NCBI): domain Eukaryota; kingdom Metazoa; phylum Arthropoda; class Insecta; order Mantodea; family Mantidae; genus Mantis; species Mantis religiosa. Next base: position 208,383,865 of record CM060953.1, on the reverse strand, counting down.
CCAGTTTGGATTCCATATTGTCCGTGCCAGTTTTCTTTTCACTCTTCATTCTACCTTTTAGGATTTCACAAATATGTCCTCTATCAAGGATTCCATGTTTTCGATGCTAGGCCGCGCCGTGGCTCAGTGGTTAGACCACTTGGCTCTCACCAAGGCAGCCCGGGTTCGATCCCAGGCGACCGCAAAGTGAGATTTATGGTGGACAACACGGCGCTGGGGCGGGTTTTCTCCGGTTTCCCCCGCCATCTCATTCCACCGGTGCTTCATCTTCATCTCAAGTATCATCAGTGTCACCGCCTGCGGTGCCGTATGTAGTAAAAGCGGGCGTTAAACACTACACATTTCGATGCTAGTAAATAATTTTCCAAACATTTCCTTTTTACAGATACACAAGAGTAAAAGTATAATGTCCCTTACGTCTGTTGCACGCGCCAACTTGTGTTGCTTGAACGTTTCAATTTACTCACCACATTCATGCACATTGCTTGCCGACGCTTCCTGGTCAACTCAAAATAACTGAACTGATCGCACTCCTTGCAGAGCAGCTCATGACTCTGCCCTCACGAGTTACTGGATAACAGTCCAGACGTCTGCTGACAAGCTATACACCACCTGGAAGTTTTAGCTGCCTGGCCAACTGGTTAAAAGGTTTTACCGCATGTAAGGATTTTGTAGGATGGTGTGGGGATTTAGGTTGGTATTGGTTATAGTAGTTTTCGTGCTCCTCGGGATATTGGATAGGATGCAAAATCTATTACATCCTGATGAACAATTTTTAAGGTTTATAATTTGGAAGACAATCGACTCTGTTAGATTATGCGGAGCTCAGCTTTTGCTGCTGTATGCATTAGCTCCGGTGTTACTTTGGGTGCCCCAAAGCCATGGGATCGTGATCTCCCAGACACTTAACCAGGGCACTTCTATGATTAGGTAATTTTGCGTAGAATTTGGTAGCCCGACACCTAATTTCGTCCTCCACGTGCGGAAGAGACGAAGCTTCGTGAAGCTCACTCGATGCTGGTTTCTGCGCCAATTTTTATACCCCGCCGGTCACGGCCAGAAGGCTGTGGAAGTCGAATCTTCTAGAGTTCCGAAAATAGAACTATGGACATCTTCCGCGCGCGCACAACAATGGGAACACTTCGGGATTTGTAGCGTCAGCTAGTGGTTGCCCTTGAATGTTCCAATTCATTTCAATTCTTTCCCTGGCAAACAAAGGTGATGGAATAGCATGCCTACACTTAAATCTCCCAACGCCAGGCATTGTTCCCCGGCGTGACAATAGTGTCGCGTCGACGCGCATAAAAGGCTCGCGCGGAGCGATAACGCGGCTTGTTTACACAAAGGAACTGATAAAGATAGCACGCAGATAAAGGTCTGCCAAAACAAACAAGAGATAAATGGAAATTTCTGGTAACATCTTGATTGATAGAGATTATTCGGTTTCTTGATTGTTCTGGAAGTCTGGAGAAGTAAACAGCTGCAAAGTGTTGTAACAGGAGTGTTGTAAATAGATGTAATCAGAATGCTGTTTGTCATCGACCTTGGTAGATGGTGACTGCGTATAAGAAGTAATGCTGCTACTGTGAGTGTATTTCTACGCAAATAAAGAACGATTTGAATTTCTGCAACTCGGACTTTTAATTCTACGAACTCACAAGGTCACAATTGGTGTCAGGAAGTGGAACATCACCGATAAGATGGAAGAAATGAAGGCCGAATTGACAACGAAGACGGAAGCTGCAAATAGCAACTTGGCCGCGACGATGACCGACACCAGGAAGAGCAGCCGGAAGAACGAGCAAGGCCCGGCGTGGCGAGGAGCACGTCAGCGCCGTCATCATTCCCTCGAGTGACACTGCGCGCCATCAGCCGGCGTATGGATGACAGCCCCATCGCGGAAGGTTGGACGAGAGGGACACCGGGGCAGCCGTGACCTTTATCAGACCTGACGTGGCCAAGGGCTTGCCGACGAGGAAGCCAAGCCAACCATACCAGCTTGTAATGGCATCGGGCGACACCTTGCCTGTGGAGGAGGCCCTGAAGTTGACCTTGGGACGCAGTGCCGTGCGTCTGTGGGTGTTCGTCAAGAAGGTGGCTGAGGTGATATTGGATTGGATGCCCTCAGGAGTCACCAGGCTACGGTCGACGTCGGCAGGAAGGTCCTGCGTCTCAATGGAGAAGAGGTGATACACCGGCAACCCGAAAAACGCCTGGGAATTTGCAGGGTTATTTTGAAGGAGGATGTGGTGGTCTCCGAGAGAAGCGAGGTGGTGGTGACGGCACGACCGGAAGGCCAGCGGACGAACATGATGCTGGACCAGAAGATGCCTGTGCGCGGTATATGTGTGGCCAGGACATTGTTGCCGTGCCGAGAGGAGGTGCAAGTGAGGCTTCTCAACCTGTCAGAAACCGCTAACGACATCCAGGCCGGGACGAGCTGGGGACGTGCGAGCCCGTGGTCACCGTGACAGCAATCGAAAAGACACAGGAGCCGGTGCCGACGCAACATCTGGGGCCCCAGCTGGAAGACTTACTAGAGAGGGCGGCCAACCATCTGACTGCAGAACAGCTGAAGACACTTTGCAGTTCTCCTATTCTGGGATTCCCAAAACCAGGTGGCGCCTTCATTGTGGACATAGACGCCAGCAACCATTGCATTGGAAGTGTTCTATCGTAAGTCCAGAACGGCCACGAGCGGATGATAGCCTCCTACACACAGCAAGACGCTATCCAAGGCAGAGAACTACTGCGTCACTCAGCGAGAGCTACTGGCGGTGGTAAGGACCTTGGAACACTTCCACAAGTACCTGTACGGTCAGCCATTTCACCTGAGGACTGATCACTCCGCCCTAACCTGGCTAATAAGCTTTAGGAACCAGGAAGTCCAGACAGCCCGTTGGGTCCAGAGGCTGCAGGAGTACGACTGCACCTCTGAACATCGTAGAGGGAAGAGCCACGGCAACGCAGACGCCATGTCCCGAAGACCCTGCCCAGAAGAGCGCGGCCAGTGCACAAGAGTGGAAGAGGAGCGTGCCGCACCTGTCCGAGTGGTCACGACAGTGCCTGCGGATGGCTGGGATAGCGCAGGCCTGAGGAGGGAGCAGCTGGCTGACGCAGACTTGAGATCACTCTTGAGAGAAGTGGAGGCAGGGACCAGACCTACCTGGGAGGACATCGCACCAAGGAGCGCCACATATAAGTCGTACTGGCCCCAATGGGACTCGCTGAAGACAAGAAAGGGTGTGCTTTTCCGGGTATGGGAATCGCCTGATGGGAAGACGCAGAGAGAACAGTTGCTACTTCCCCGAAATAAGGTCCCGGAGGTCTTGGAGGAAGTACACGCCGGTACTTCAGGACACCTGGGAGCAAACCGAACAATCGACAAACTCCGACAGCGCTATTACTGGCTGAGGCTCCGAGCAGATGCTGAGAGATGGTGCCGTCAATGTCACGTGTGCGCGGCGAGTCGCGGCCCCAGACTAGGAGCCGGGGTCGCATGCAGCAGCACATCGGAGCGCCATTCGAAAGGATGGCCGGACCATTCCCAGTGTCCGACCGAGGCAACAAATTACCTGATGGTGCTCGTAGGCTACTTCACCAAGTGGCCGGAGGTGTATGCCAGCCCGAACCAGGAGTCGAAGACGATCAGACTGCCTCGTGGAGCAAGTGTTCTGCCGATTTGGGTGCCATTAGAGCTCCACAACGACCAGGGTACCAATTTTGAGTCGAACCTGAAGGAGGCACTGGAAAGACTTGGGGTGAATAAGACCCGCACACTTCTACATCCCCAGTCGGATGACATGGTCGAAAGGTACATCAAGACCTTAGAATACCTGAGGAAGGTCGTGGCCAGCCATCAGCGAGACTGGGACGTGAAGGTGCCACTGTTCTTGCTGGCCTAGCACTCGTCAACACAAGACACCACTGGGATGACGCCAGCCGATAGTTACGCCTCCCCTGTGATCTGGCTTTTGGAAGCCCCCGGACGCAAAACAACCAGCAACTGAGTATGTGGAGAGTCTGGTGGACAATCTCCACGACATGCATGAGATGACTCGTCAGAACATCCAGAAGGCCAGCGACCGCAAGAAGACCCGATACGACAGGCAAACCAACAGCCAAGGGTTCCAGCAGGGTGACCTAGTCTGGTTGTACGATGGTGCTGTTCGGGACGACCAGCCTTGAGGGAGCAGTGTCGCGGCGACGCGCATAAAAGGTTCGCGCGGAGCGATAACGCGGCTTGTTTACACAAAGCAACTGATTAAGATAGCGCAGATAAAGGTCTGCCGAAACAGAGATAAATGGAAATTTCTGGTAACATTGATTGACAGAGATTATTCGGTTTCTTGATTGTTCTGGAACAGTCTGGAATTATCAGATGAGGTATTTAAGGAAGCGACGACTCGCCAAAAGTCAGTCATAAACAGAGTGGAGAAGAAAACAGCTGTAAAGTGTTGTAAACATATGTAATCAGAACGCTGTTTGTTATTGTCATCAACCTTGGTAGATGGCGACTGTGTGTGTGATGTAATGCTGCTACTGAGAGTGTATATCTACGCAAATAAAGACCGATTTGAATTTCTGCAACTCGGACTTTTAATTCTACGAACTCACAAAGTCACACTAGCAATGAGCCAGTACATCAAAATGTAACCATGAGCATGTTATACACATGTTTCTACATATTTTTATTAAATGAATACCTATAAAATAACGCTGCAATCTTCTGTCCTTTAAACATGATCTGTAGTAAGATGACATTTCTTTCATGTGAGTTAACATTTTTTCTGGCCTTCTGGATCATCAGCTTACCGCAAATATATATGTAACATCAGAAGTGAGAAAACTCAATCCCGCCAAGTTGGAAGCGGGAAATACGCATGTAATAATAAATTACAGTACACTATTACACTCTATATAAGATAAATGTATAACAAGAATTTTAAAATTACTCACTGGATATGCTGGGAGATGTAACCGATCTTGATTTAACATTTTACACCAAACAAATTTTTCTTTGTTTTAAAAAAAAATTGATAAGGTTTGCGGCAAGATGTTGGAGATGAATGCTGTTTGATTCATTTTGTATCTCCATCCACAGAATCACAATGTTTAAACGAGTTAACCTTCACATTCAGAATATTTTCTTCCGTCTCCATGTCATTTTGTTCTGGACAGCTTTGTATATTACTCAGATAACGAACTCATTAGTACAGCGTAGTCCTTGCAGAAAAATGTCCACACAATCTACTGGCTGAATTAGTTGTGTTAATCTCTTCGTATTAATGAAAGCATAATTGCAGGTATTGTAATTTATTCAAGTTGTTCAATAACCAGATAGACGGCCTTCTTCAACGGGGACCTTTAGAACGAATGTCTGCATTTTCTGTTTGTGTTAGAGTTTTTCCATTTGAAAGCCAGTTCTCTATTTTGTTTAAGGATGACTTACGGCACTGAATGTTAATGCTTTCTCTTCAAATAAAAAGTAATTTAGCTAATGTAGGAGCACCTCTTTCCTGAACATAAATTTGTTGAATCCATCTTCTAACGATACATATGAGATCTATTACTCATTTTGGAATGCTATGCTTTTTATCTGGAGTTCCAAAGATGTGCTCTGATTTTCATTTTGCTTGTGTTCTTTAACAATTCTTTTCATTGTTCTGACACTCCTGGTCATCTGATATACTCCTTTGAAACAAATTTATGTAACCAGTTCATTACTTTAAATTTCTTTCTTCATGTACGCTCACATATTTGAAACCATTTCTCGACTCTGTGTTATGTTTTGGATCCTGATTTACAAAGTACTCTGATGGCATAATCAATTTCTGCAATAAGCAAAAGCAACTGTGACTTAGCAAGGACATCACTACCTTCCCCATTGCCTCCCACCTGCAGAGAGTGAGAGCTGGGGAAACAGTCATCAGTCGTTATTTTCCTGTAATGCAGCGGTCACTGTCAATGTACATGGTTATAGGTGAAAATTATACTGCAGAACACTTTTGTCTCAACTTTCCAAATAAAAACACTAATATGATTACAATTTTTTTAACATACTTTTGCCGGTGTTAAATGTCCTTCCTGGTTCTTTGTGTGTACAATAGCTGTGAAATGTTGGTTTACAAATTTACAGTAGTCAACCCTTGTTCACTGTCAGTCTGCTAACAGAGCATCACTTGTGTACGTCCCGGGTATGCATGATTGCTTTTGTTTAATAACTCAAATGCCCTGTGCAAAAGTTGATTTTTGTGTGAACTCCCAGGTCCGAGTCATAATACACGCAGTCCAAACAATGTCAAACTCTTATAAACCAAAGAAACAAAACTGTTTCATTAATTATTGTGAAGCTTCTTTCCAAAAGGTTTAACAGCTCTATAATTTTAATCTGACAATTAGTGAAATGTGAACCGTATTAAAGTACTTTTTACTTTCACTATTACTTACCTTGTAGCTGGTAGAAATACTGCAAAAATCTTTGTTTCAGAGCTCAAACAAATGCAAAAACTGTCAACTTTTTAAGTACAGTTTATTATCCTTTTAGTATGCAATACTAACATTTAATATATATGCCTGAAGAAAGTTTGGTATTTTCATGACAAAACGATGTCTTGAATCCTCTGGGAATGTTCTCGGAAGTCCCAAAAGACTCAAATTGCATTAAAGAACACAAATTTGTTTAGTTTGTAATCTGAATGTATGTGACACAAGATTTAGTATGTCCAAACAAAGCTGATGCATGAATCCAGTTTGCCAACCTCAACTTCAAAAGTTCTTGATGAGAGTCACAAATTTACTTAACCCTAAAGCTTGGTGCTCGGTCCACAACTTTTTCTTACTTTGGTTCACAATAAGCTTGAATGTTAAATGCCGCATAAGATTGTCTGCAAACCCTTACATTATCTGCAATAAGATTAGAAATACTATAGATAAATCTATTCTCTGAAGTTACTTAAATGAAATAAGGAACTGAGCTATTGCAGAGAAAATGATCATTAACACTAGGAAAAGTTGGCCCACTGCATTTAGCAGATCTCATAGCCAACAATAAGAAATAAACATATGTGCATCTTAAATACATCAGTTATTTTATATATGTACATATCTGACTAAATTTGAAAGATGCTTTGTGTTTGAATAGTCTTTCAAAAGTTACTTCAAACTTTGAAGTATTGTTTATATTGCAATACGAAGATTGTATGCAATGCATTTAATTTTTTATAAAACTTTAGGAATATATCTACCATTCTTTCTGCAACAACTTGCACATAAAATCTAGGAATGCACCAGTAACCATAAGTAAAGGTCGACATGATGGCACCAGAAGCGCCAATTGTAAGCTTCTAAATTGTAAGTTCTTAAAAAGAGACTCCTAGCTTTCATAATACCATTCCACCAGCTGTTTAAGAACATTTAGTTATAGAGTCATCCACGACTTGCACACTACCATTTTATTCAAGAAAATAGTAACAGAATGTAAAAGGAAACAAATTAAAGCCAAACTGCAATGTTTGACAATGCAATGATATTTTCACTTTTCTGCTTAGGGTTACGGAGGGGATTTGGCACCAAAACCTTGCTTTATTGTACCTAAGCCTCAAGTCGGGCATCCCAGGAGGAAGGATGAGGCGAGAGGAGACAGAGGCAGTGATCCCAAGGAGTTACGACAGTACCAAGACACCTGCCGGTACTTCTACCTTGAAAGAGGCCACCAGATGAGAAGTGATGTAAAATGACAATGGAGATGAAATGGAGAGAACGGAAATTTGAGGGATGTAATTAACCTACCCAGCATTCATCTGGCAACTTGGAAAAGTACCCAAAAAGAAGCCATGGGTCAGATAGGTTGGCCACAGGAATCATACCCCAGTCAAAGACAAAACCCGCTGAGCCATCCCACTTGGTTCTTTTCCCCACGAACTCAAGTATTAAAATATGGTTTTAGAAATGACGTTTGAAGGACACTATACTTCTGGATGTTATCTAATTAAAATCTTTAATGAATAATTGATACTAAAGCATGCTACAGGCTTTGAAAATGTTTTTAGATCCTCCTTAGTGAATAAGCCATACCAAATTGTAACTCTTTCTCGTAGGAGTGTCTAATTTGAACTGAATAATAATAATAATAATAATAATAATAATAATAATAATAATAATAATAATAATAATAATAATGCTTACTTTTGCATTTCTTTGAAAAATAATTCCTAGAAAGTTCTTTACAAAACATTGAAATTATTTGTTATTGTGAGCTTTGAGTGACAACCTGTGCATCATTGAAACATCTTGCTGGTATCTTAATTTTCATTAACACCAGATGTACCAGCTTTCAAAACAGCAAAACATGTTCCATAAAGGCAGAGATAGAGAATTAAGAATGAAAGGTAAATGGAGATGCAGAGAGGAATGTAGACAGACATAAGGCACCACTACAAACAGTTTACATTAAACTTATAAGTGGAAAAAGAAAAAATTGGGGACTCCAAGACACCCAGTGGTGGCCAACAATATCATAGTTAAAAACTTAATGGTGACAGTGTGAAAGAACAATTAACATTTTTTCATTGCAAATATTACAAAGAACTTAGAATATTAAGCTAAGCCACAATTCAAAATATTACATATGTCAATATTGTTATAAAGCAGAAGCAATTTATTACACAAATATAAATATTTGTTATAACATTCGTATGAACATGTAACTGTAAGAATGTTCATATAGATGTTAGTATTACTAGTAATACGAGAAGTTTTGTCTTTTATATATTTATTGCATTTTGTATATTGTGGAATTGTGATCTTTACATACCACGTGGTTAGGGGGTTGATTTTGCCCTATTTGCCTATTTTTAGTGCCTTTTTGCCTGCCTATTTCACACATTTTTAGTGCCTATAAATCCGCTTCCTACACATGGTGGAAAATGTAATGTTTAGGCAGACTTTAAAGCAGCTAAACATTTTAGCCAAGTGATCAAGAGCAGTGTTCTTCAGTGCTCCTACAATAAAAGTAACAAGCTTTTTCCATAATATTTCAAAGAAAATTAATTAAACTTACCTGCAAAGAGGGTACATTTGCATGTCACACTGATATCTCAAAATTGAGCTTCAAAATTAGTAATGCTAAACTAACAGCTTTGAATAGTGCTGTCTTTCAAGCATTACCCTGCATTGGTGAATATGTACGTACTTGTGTGCATGAAGTGCTGTCCCAGTTAGAAGCTTACTACTGCAAGTTCAACATGGGAATATACAGGATGTGGAGATAGGTTTTAAAAACACAAGATAGCACTCAATGCATCCAATGCTTCTAACTCAAGATAATTTTATTAATTTGAATACAGAACTATTTTAATCACCCTATGAAAAAGTGCTTTGGAGTATTCCAAAAATTTCTTATTTGCTAGGCTCCAGATGTTGCCAACTGCACCTTCAAATTAACAAGAGTTTGGAGCATAAGCAGCAGTAGCAACAGGCAGGGGATTCAGGAACAACAGGGAGGGGGGCTGGGAAGCTTGCACTCTAGCAATCTGTCATGGCACACACAGTTTTATAGGCTTCTGTTTACTTACACTCTCCCTCACGACCACATTCATAAAAAAATAATAACATATACACTCTCAATCACACTTTCTTGGTCAGTCACGTCATCTGTGTTGGCAACTCAATCCTCTACCTAGTTTAAAACTCACTCACACAAACAGTCACACTTACGCTCATTGATACAATGCAGTTTAACATACTCCCATACCTTTGGAAGCGTTGTGAACACACTTCGGCTGGCATGAATATTACACAGGCACACAAGGGACGCAAATTATCACACATCAGTCAGAAATAGATGAGGCGGTCCGAACAAAACCACAGCTACCTCAATACTTCACAGCAGTTTCGAAGGGACCCCCTCATATCACAGTTTTTCTTTTGTTTTTGGTACAGGTCAGTAAGTTCCTTGGAATATATAAACATACACCATCTCGAAAGGATAAAGCTTCAAATTATTATATATCTATATACATATATAAAAAAACAATTACATGATCGTTTAACACATCAGAAGCAGAGAATTTTTCAACAACATTACATAGAAAAACAAGCGAACAAAGTGTATATAAAAATATTGTTAATTTAGAGACAGTTACTTACCAAGGCAGGAAACTGACCTGACCTCACAATTGGAAATAACGTCAGTAAATGGCTCGTTGATATTTGGAAATTAGGTCCGAGCCATGCTCTCATACCATATCTTTTTAATTATTTTCTAAAGGCACTTCAATCATTGAAATTTCAACATCTTTAAGCACTGGTAAGCAAGTGAAGTGCCTTTCAGCTAAACTTTTACCCAAAGCACTTCAACTCTTGGTAACAAATCTGACCAGTAGATATGTCAGTTGCACTGCAACTTTGTTTTTGTTTTTTTTTTTCCTCTGTTGGAAAATACCATTATTTATAATTATAAAGTTCATTATGATTTCCTGAGCAAGAAAAAACATGGTCATCCAATATTAAGCAGAGGAAAAATTGACATGAATCAAATCAGTTAATTCCCCAAGTTCTCTTCTCAAGCACAGACTAAAAGAATAAGGAACTTCTAATCCGATACACTGAAGGCTTTTCTCTGCTAAATATATGGCATTGTGTTTTTTCAATAGTATTATTAAAAAGGTATCGGTGAGTTGGAAATATCCTCTTCTATCCTTTCGCTTCGTTCGTCGGGTTGCGTAGTGTTGCGTCCGTCGGTCCGAAGTCACAGCACACTCGCATGCGCGCGCACAGCAGCATGTGCGTCCCTCCTCTCACACCCAATCTCACTAAACGTGCACGCTACCTCACAGCACACTTCCAGTCGCTGTGCACACTCATTTAGATTATACTGATAAATTTTCAAGTTTTGGAATCATCAATCGCTCGCTCTGTTGCACTGCCTCTTTCACCCTGGACGAGCCCTCAGAGTGGAGTGGGGATTTGCAGACAACCAAAAGTAGGAATAACAATATTGAGAAACTGTCTCATCTGATCGTCTTCACAATATGAGTCGGATCTGCAAATGGAAGAGCTCATTCAATTTCATTTGACAATTTTGAGTATTAGAAAACAATGACTGTTAAAATTAAGGGGAACTTTTAGAAAACAATTTTGTTTGTTTCCTCACGCCACTTATCTCATTCACCAGCTATCTTGCAGCAAAGTATCCATGTGGTGTAACAGCTTTATTCACATCAGTTGCTTTTTGACTCCTCATTTATTTTGTACTTTCTTATGGACTGATAGTCCACATGTTAATAATTACACAGAAAGTTGCCAATTAGAATTATTTATCAGGAACATTTTAAACCATTGTTTGAGATGAGAAAATTATGACATACTACTTCTAACTCTAAACAGTTACATATATTGTAATACTTGTATTGGGAAGAAATAACAGTATTATGTTGAGAAAACAAAGTTTAGTTTCTATACTAACAACATGTAAACTGATTTTGGTGTATTGCTGTTATGAAATCAATGAGTTTGTGAAGGAATGTAACATTTAGCCATTTAACAAATATTTTGTTTGTTAACAATGCGGTTACTTGCCAAGATCATATCACTGCTTGCCATGTAGGAATTCCTTTACTTCTACTCACTTGGGCTTGTCACTTTCAACCATACTTAAAAATCTTCAATCTGGCTTGGATTTGAACCCATCATTTTGTGATTGATTTTTTGCATAGGCAATTCTAGCAATTAAACAAGTGTCTACCAGTTCAATATACAATTTACATAAATTTTACTAGTTATAATCAAAATGTATCTCCTACAGATGGATATTGAATTAGAATATGTGAATGTACAAAAGGGTGCTGTTTAGAATCCTTATCTTTTCAACAAGCTAAGATATAAAATTACAATCAAACATTTTATGACAAACATTGTAAAGTGTAGAACCTTTATGGACTGTTACCTTTAGTTTTCTGAGAAAATATAAGTTTTGACAATAAAATAACAGAAAAGCTGAACTTGAGTTAATGAATTTTGATTTACAAAGATAGAGTGCAACACATTAAACATGTATTACATCTGCCCTAGGGAATCAAAATGTTGCAGAAATAGTTTAAAGTGGACGATTTCTTTCCATAAATCAATTTGCACTCTTTAAGAGCAGGTCTAGGTATGGAGATTTAATCAGCCAATTGTGTCATCAGTAGGTGGCCTTTACTTGTAATATTGGCATAGAAAGCAATTTTCCTGACACAACACAAGGTGCTACACTAGAATGGTGGGTGTATATTCCACTGTTTCCACAACACAATGACAGTTTTCTTTCTCCATCTTGGAAAGTTGCAAAGTGAGATAGCTATAAGAATGGTTATGAGAAAAAATGAAAGTAGAAATAGAAATATGGGGAACTTGTTTTGCAAAACTAAATTAGATGAGAATAGTAAAAATTGGGGGAGGTAAAAAAGCTGGAATAACAAGGGGAGGCAGATGATGACAGACGATCTGGTCACTGAACAACTTGTCTGTCACTCAGCAGGCAATTTATACAACTCAGTGAAGTAAAATAAGTGTGCAATAGGAATATACTGTAAGTAGTAAGTTATATAAATAAATTTTATTCTATCCTTTTCCAAGTCTTAACCATAAAGCTTAAAAACTTAAAATGGCCCCCCCACAAAAAAAAAAAAAAAAAAAAAAAAAAAAAAAAAAAAAACAAGAGTTAGAGTTAGGGAGGTTGGCCATGGTAATTGAATCTGGGCCTCTTAAATGCACACCACAGACGACACTGCCTAAGCCATCCTGCTTGGTTATATAGGTTATATTTAATTAAATTTTAAGAGAAGATAATAAAAAGATAGATATATAATGTGAAGATTAGCACATGGGAAAACTAGCCTCAATTGTAATAAGGAGAGAAATAGGCTCAACTATCAGACTGTTTTCTATCTAATGTTACCCAAAGTTTCATTCAACTTCTCAAAGAGAGAGAGAGAAAAAGAGAAGAAAGATTGTTCCCAGACAGTACATGAACTGGATCAGTAACTACCACAAAATGTTTGCACCTACAGAGAGGATAATGCATCTCACTACAGTAAAGAATAATTTAATGACAAGTTAGTCCATACTATCAAAGTTAAGATTCAGCATCCATCCACACAGGTTGATTTGTGAGCCAATAAAATACAGTTCACTTACTAAGATCATTTTGTAAGTCGGGACAACTGATAAAGCTGCAAGAACCAAAATTCAGTATACATTTTTGAAAGTCACTGGAATGTCCTTTACAATGTGGTACATAATTGGGATCTGAGTATGGCTATGGATAAGGGATGTTGAAAGATACATAAACGAAAATAGTTTTTCTGGCATTACTTGCTACTAACACCCTAAGGTGTCCACATGTCTATGCCAAATTATATGCAAGTCGGTAAATTCAACAGTGTGTGATGCATCTATGTGTACCAGTTTTCATCAAAATGCTGTTAAAAGAGCAGCTAATTCAATTTTGGAATGAGATCATCTCCTAATTAAAAGGTTTTGGACAAGTTGCATTATCACTGTTTAAAAGTACTAGGGGTTTACTCTGCAGTGTAACAGATTATGCAATAGGATGACACTCCAGAATACATTGTCTTATACCAAAACTGATCATGACCTTTCTGGGTATTGGATAAATCAAAACTTGTTTTCATAGCAGACCATGTAGATGCCAATCATTCACCTTTAGTGCCAGTTCATATGCTTGAGCCTAGGTTTCAGTAATCATCATTATTTGATTAAAAATGTCATTTCCTATAAATTGGATTAATTACTCCAGGTGGATATATCATGCTTGTACCAAGTTCATTGTTCATTGCTGTTGTTTATTCTCTACTCTGACCATGTTGCAACCACAATATAGCCAACGTTATGCGAAGCCATATAAACTGTCAAGTGTAATGTTTCAGCAGTTGGGGTATAGATAAGTTAACATTTTATGTTTGTGTAGTGATAGGTTTTCCACATTGGCTCCCATAATTAATGTACACAGTATACTCTGCTTTTACACCTTTAAAGCACAAATGTGAGTAGTGGAGGTTATGAAAGTAGTGACATTCTTCCATCACAGCAGGAAGGCGAGTTTAACTTTTGCTTTATTTATATAAGGGCATCATCCTACATTGATGGTATAACTCTGCAATTGCAGAGAAGTAATCTTGAGTTTGACACTTGTGCTTAATGTCAAGTCTATGGTCAATTAGGTACTAAGAGTGTACCACCATCACATGCATGATGTAATCAGCATTGCTATCTAGTATGCAATGTATGAATGTACTGATGGGATTCTTAATATGCAAGAATTTCATTTAGTAGTGTTATACACAGCAATTTCGTAAGGAAAGTATTACACTCAGAACTTTACTATTCTTTGTATCTCACTTGGTCATGTAAATATGGTAACAGCATATTGTAAACAATAATAAATGAATATAAATAGTGTGTATAATGTGATAAACCCTATGCTTATCAGATTTCTATGTGGGCTGCAATAGCCTCAATTAATATTATGGTGAGCACATGGGGACTACTTTCGCAGCCTGTGGCAACTCTGGACAGGAAGGCTACCTCCTAAACCTGGCAGCTAGAGATACTCGTAGAGTTTCAATAACACGTTGTGGACTGGAATTTAGGGAGATTGAGTTAAGGGGAATATTTGTAGTTGATTTGGCATGATCTAAAGTAACGTTTTCTTGTTATTCAATTGTGTTTTTTGGTATATTCCCAGTTTTTTCCAGTACATCTTTAGTTATGCATGTTCACTGATAGAACTGGCATCATAAAAACTAGTTTTGTGCAATGTTGTTACAAATAACAGTATTAATTACACTCTGGTGACTTGAGTAGTAGGTGTGATGTCACTCCCTCTCCTTTATGACTGGATGAATAATGTGTAAGCGATAGACACTCTCTCTTGAATTAGCTCTTGGCTGGGTAACCTGTATCTGTAGGCAGATCCACTTCTGGACAGGTAAATGGCCGTTATGGCCGCCTTTGTAATCTGCTTGTTGTAGTAAATGTTCTTATTAAGTGAAATCCACATTTAATTAGCCTTACCCTACCTTTGTAGCAATGAAACCTTTATAGAAAAACCCCAACCCCTCGCCAAAGCATGTAGTTCCACTCTGAGTGTTTGCCCCCGTGTTCGAACTGACCACATGTTCCTTAATTTTCACAAACTAAGATCAGGTCGTCACAATCTGACCAGTAAAATTATGCCCTGCACATTTACATTTTATACATCGTATACCCATTTGGAAAATATTGGTTATTTTCTCATTCACACATTTTGTTGAATATATCAGAAATTTCGTACATGTAAAAATTGTAACATCTTTATATGACTAAGCAACTGTAAGATTAAAGAGCAAGTCTTCATCTAAATTACTCATTTTTTTGAGTAATTGTTTCACCACCATAACATATTTAGACATAATATTTCCAAAATTTGGAGAACAATCAAGGAGATTAGGGATATTATTTGAAGCAAACGGTTAGAAACAGTGATGTATTTAACATTTGAAAGTAATGAGTCGGTAATTCAAACACAAACATCACTTAAAATATCCTTACTTGGACATGTTTCGGGGAACTATTTGTCGCCATCATCAGCAGTTATCCGACTGGTTGGATCCATGGTTTCCTGGAGTGAGCTGGTCGATTGTGAAATGAACTTCCAAAGAGTTTTCAGACGGCAATTTAAAGTATGCTGTTTGTTTTTTATAATTAGCAACAGCATACTTTAAATTTCGAATTGCCATCTGAAAACTCTCTTTGGAAGTTTATTTCAGTCAACAGATGCCACCACAGTCAACCAGCTCACTCCAAGAAACCACAGATCCAACCAGTCCTAACTACTGATGATGGGGACAAACCGTTCTCCAAAACATGTCCAAGTAAGGATATTTTGAGTGATGTTTGTGTTTGAATTACCAACTCATTACTTTCAGAGATTAGGGATATTGAAAACATTACTGCTGCTGACATTTTCACAAAAATGTTCATAGATTTTTTCATAGATTATGAATATAATGGCTCTTAGAATGTACAAAGAGGTGCAAAAAGCAGCTAATGAGGCTGTCGCTGTACTCGATACTTGGATACCTTGCAGCACACATCACAAATATACCCATACATACATACACATACATATATACACACTCCCATACACACATGCACAAGGGTGTGGGCAGGAAGGATCTGTGAGGATGTTTATCCACATTTCAATTAATCTTGACAACTCCTTATCAATAAACATGCCTACTTCTCATGCTAACAAGGTGTATCACAACTTGATGAAACAGAATCACAATTTACCATGTTTGGAGTAATTTATAACCATGATGTCCAAATTAACTGATAAAACTGACTATAAATAGTTCTATCAATTATATTATAATTTATTATATTAAATGTTTTCTAGGTTTCTTCATTAACCGATTCCAACATTTCTGAACAGTTTGTACCCAGAAATCAACAAAGTTTCAGCAATTTTACGTACGTATATTTTATAGTTTAAAGATGATTCTGTTAATCACTTAGTGATTTTTAAAATAACATCAGTTAAACTTAATATACAATTTAATGATACACACACAAAATGAAAAAAGGTACTCACCAGCTAGAGGAAGCTGATTTGAGCTTTCGCATTTCCTTTGTCGCCCACGTAGCAAGAGTCTTTGTCTTGGAGATACGCGAGCGTCTACCCTCCGTTAGCAAATCGTTAATAGTTTGCACATCCAGTAGAGGAATAATTTTGGTGCCAAATGCTGCACACAAATCCCTGCACACAAAATCAATTACTTTACTCCAGTTTTTGGAGCAGAACACAAAGCATCTAACTGCACACGACAGTACAACTACATTATTTTCTTTAATCTGATTAAGCGACATTATTTTCTTTAATCTGATTAAGAGATTTAGCTATATTTATTTTGAATGTGGTTGCAGCAGGTATATGAAGGTATATACTGCAAAGCTGCATGTGGCATGTTTTGCTTGTCAGCTTGAATTTATATAGAATGGCCGCTAGAAGGCTATTTGGTTGTGGTATGAATGCGAAGGCTTCAATAAATTTGTTTGTTTTCTCTAAAATTTTAATTGCCAAGGCAGTAAAAAGTACAGAAGGAAAGTAATAAAGCTATTGTGTACCAGTGCTCATAAAGTTAGCTTCCAGTGTAGGGTAATTTTAAGTTAATTCAAGTTATTGTGTGAGTGAATCAGCTGTTCAGATCAGTGTTAAACTTGTAAGCATGTTTGTGTGTGTTGCAAATTTACTTAATTGAAATATAGTCTACTGGTCTAATATTTGTAGTTATAAGTGAAGTATGTTTATTCAAATAACAGTAACATAATCAGGTTTTGGTGTTTGTATTAAAACTTGCGCTCGTGCTCGATACACAAATCACACTAACCAGCTTATTTTGAGTAAGGATTAGAAATATCTACTACTTTAGCTCTAATTACAGTTCTTATTTAGTCTGTAATACGTTTAAAGTTAGGTGAAGATATAAAACCGAGTAAGTGAAAAATATATTTGTACTTAAAATACTCAAATGAGTAAACCTACCGTGTTCAATCTACTTCCATTGTGATGAGTGATTGGAGGGAGTTTGAGGATGGAAGCGGTGGCTTACAAAACTAGTCCCTCGATAAGTGTCAAACCGACTACCAATAGTTTTTTCGATTACTTCCATTGGTTTGTCAATGTAGAGTGGTAAATTTTGATCTTAGTGGTAATTGTGGTGCATGTCACAGAAGGGTTAGTCTGGGTATTTTCTGTGCCGGATGTAAGTTTTGGTTTCATTGGCATGTGCCAACACTGTTACTGAGAATGTAAGACTGCAGAATGGTTTTGTGACCTTTGTATGTATAAGGCTCTGGTCAAAAAGCACACGGAAACATTTTTCAAACTGAGAAAAGAATTTATTTTGTACAAAAGGGAACTAGAAGCAGTGTTTCATCTTCAACATTTCAGACAATAACTTTCAGGATTTCAAAATATAATCAGGAGAAATCTCAGCAGGAAAAAGGTGTTTCTCTGCTGATGACCAACTGAGCAACAGATCCAGTGTTCTTGAAATGCTGAATGTTGATCAAGCCACAAAGCCCCAAGAGCAGGTTTTAGATGAACCTGTTAATTGTGCTAAAAACAAGGTCTTGTTGCTTGGAAAGTAGCCATGGAAGAGTCAAACAGAATCTTGGGTGTGATTATGATGAAATCAGTATAGTAAAACCCAGTGCTGGGCTCTCTAATGTCACAGACAACCTGGTAAAACTTACTTCTGGTTTTAGTAAGAGGGATCATGTAATAGTGGGGGGGGGGGGGGAATAGCCTGGATAGAAATTGTAACAACTGCACTGTAGAGGACCTGTGAGACATTAGTGAGACCAGCAGACATACAAATGTGAAGGTTGACAAGCCTGAGCTTCATTAAAGGGTGCGGCTGGGATACGATTCTTAGAGCCTGCTGCCTCTCACATGTGTATGATTGATGTCAGTATTAGTAGGGATAGTTATACATTTCATGGGCTACACTTAAATTCTAGAGGCAAAGAAAACCTTTCACTTCTAATTGCCGAAGAAATTAAGGGCAAAATTGCTCTTGTTGGAAGGTCTTATGCAAACCCAGCAAATTAAAACAATCAACCCTAATAGCTTTGTAGCAATTAATTTACTGAAAAGTATTCCCCTCAAGAACAACAATAGTAATAATAATCACTGTCTATCTGTATTTCATCTAAACATAAAGAGCCTTAAGAAACAAAGCAGATGAACTTCTGAAAATCAACTACACACATGCATTTCTGATCACTTTACACAACAAGAATTTAAACCTATTTCATTGCAAGGGTACTCTTAAGGAGCAGAATATAGTAGAAAAAAATTACATAAAGGTGGAGTCTGTATGTATGTTAGAGATGATTTGATCTCTAAAGCTTTAGACTTATCCAAATTTTATTGTGAGAAAGACCTTGAGCTCTGTGCAGTTCTGTTAAACAGAAGTCATTTGAACTTAATTGTAGTAGTACTTATCGATCTTCCTTAGAATATGCTCTGAACTTTTTATTTAAATCAAAAAGTGAATTACTCATATGGGGTGACAAATATGGATTATCTGAAATTGAACCTTCAAAGGGAACAGCTTAGCTCTATTTCCAACATACCACATGACACAGTAAACTTTCCAAACAGGATCCAAAATAGTTCATCCACAGCTATAGATGAAAGTTGCTCTATCTCATCAAAAAGTAATGGATTGTCAGATCATGTGCAAATTCAATGGTTTGATACGATAAATTTAAAATTCAAACCTAAATACTGTATTGGAAATATAGGGAAATAAATGAACATACTCTGGACGAATTTAGCAAAAACCTTAAACTTGAATCATGGAAACAAACTTATGAGGATAATGGAACCAACAATAAACATAATAGCTTTCTTCAATGGTTTAAACATCACATTTTATTGCATTATAATAAACTAATTCAACATTCCAACAGTAAAATAAAAACCACTTGGAATATAATAACACAACTCATTGCAAAATTACTTACTAACATGTTGACATGAAATTGTCAAACCTCTTGAAGTTATAGAAATGTTTAATAAATTCTTTTTGAAGTGACAAAAAAAAAAAAAAAAAAAAAAAAAAAAAAAAAAAAAAAATTACGGATGTAAAAATGCAACACTAGAATTTCTGAGATCAAGTTTCACAAATGTTTAAAGTCAATCTGTTTTCTGAAAGAAATAAAATTGACTCTTAAAATGAAGATTTCTGGTTATGATGAAATACCTACAAAACCCTTAAAATCATGTTCTTCACAAATTAGCATTCTCCTTAGTTATTTATGCAATGAGTCTCATCCTTCATAGGATGAAATTCTCAATTGAAGACATGCCTGGAAAAACGGGTTAACCCACATTTTTTAAAAATGGAGAAAACAGGTGTTTTGTGAATGAGGCTGAAAGAAATTGTTAACATTATTATATTTCATTTCTGAGAATATGAGTCTCAAGAATACAGTATATATTATCAGGGTTATCCTTAATAGAACCCAAAACATGACTAATCTAATAATAAAAATAAAATAATGAAAATAAAGTGTAAACCTTTGTCAGCTTTTACTTAAGTTTTATTCTATATACATTACACAATTTTAGGTGAAACTAATAGGTGTGTCTTTTGGCATATTTATACATGCTACACTTTGGATTATTCCACTTTTCAATAAGTATATCATTTTGGAAACTAGGTACAAGCTTTTTAGCTGTAGTCAGGCTGATCAAAAAATGCTTCATCAGTAATATTCTCAGAAGTTGTGGTCTCAGATTTAAGAGTTTTATAGTACTCACGACAAATTGGTGGGATATAATTAATCAGATCCTGTAAGTCCTTTAATTTTTCAGGATTTATAGGTCTTGGACCATCGTATTTTGGAGGAAATGTCACATAAGTAAGGGATGGTTTGCCAGATATTATTTTCCTTAGAATGTCCAAAGTGTCGAAATCCTCAACCCCATCGTAAGTGTAGTTAAAATATAACTTAAAGGGATGGTCTTTAAATACTTTCATGCATGTCACGTTGCTCAAGAATACCTTTTGCCCAGATTCTGAAGTGTTCTTTTCTGTACTTTGTCGAGAAGAGGCTTTGCAGAGGTGAACATGTTGTCATTTTGAAAACATGAATAGGATTCTTTACAATGGTTTTTCTCACTTGTTCCATCCACTGATCTGGAACATAAATGTACGCTGCTTGCCTCTTCTTTTTCTCTATAAGGCCGAAGTCACGATTAAGGCAAAAATGTATGACCGGGTACTAGTTCTGCCATTGTTTGTTTACATCCACAGTAGAGTTTACCAACATAACGCACTGTTGAAGCACTACGGTTTGTGGTAGTTATTACTTATGAAGTGGGCTAAATACTTGTCTATTTTCCATGTATCGCTTTATTCTTATAACTAAAACTATGCTGGTTTCATAAAATATGATAGTTAAACTAAAAGGATACAATCATTTAAAACGTTTGTAGCTCTGTTGGTTATCCTGTTTATATGTTAGTTACCATGAGTTACAGTTACAGGCACAGAGCTGAACAGGTTAACCCGTTTTTGACATTATATGAAAAGGATATCACGAAACGCAAGAACTTCACCTCTCTCTATTTAGCGTAATATGATCGCTGGAGGATAGACCAACACAAGAAACGATAGCTCTCTGTTGCAGCAACAGAGGGCAGCACTTATCGCAAAAAATTTTATTTTGAGGGTTAGCCCGTTTTTCCAGGCATGTCTTCAATTGTTAAGCCTCTTTTCAAAACAGGTGGATGCAATAATATTTCAAATTACAGACCAAAAATCTCTGGCAATTTTTTCAAATTTTCTTGAAAAAATAATGTTCAACAGAATGTACACCTTGAATATAACAACATACTTATGAGTGATCAATTTGTATTCAGGAAAGGAATATCAACAAATAATGCAACTTATAAACTTACACATGAAAGAGTTGACTGCCTCAAACAAAAAGACATGTAAATGGAATTTTCTGTGATCTAGCAAAGGTTTTTGATTGTGTTGATCATGACATTGTTATGGCAAAATTAGAATTCTATGGACTAAAAAATAAACATTCAAGTTGGTTTGTATCATATCTACATGAAAGAAAGCAGTGTTGAAGTAGCTAGTGAAACTGGTTATGAAAAACAAACTTTGAATTGGAAAGCAGCAACTAGTGGAGTACCCCAATGTTCAATATTAAGGCCTTTACTATTTCTGATCTATACAAACAACCCCTCGCTTTATATAACGGGCACTGTAAGTAAAGTTCTTTTCGCTGATGACACTAGTGTCCTGGTGACCAGTACAAATTTAAATGAGTGTATAATTTAATTGAATTATGTTTTGAACTGTATGTAATGTTGCTTTAAAGAGAACAAATTATGACAATTAGAACAAATCTAGACAAAACAAAAGCTGTCAAATTTATAACTTCTTGTACGTTACATACTCAAATAAAAAGTGGAATTAATGATATTATTAAACGAAATTGACAACATTAAATTTCCGGGCCTTCAAGTTAACAGATGGAAAGCTCACCTAAGCTATATCTTACTTAAACTCAGCTCAGCCTGTTATGCTATCCAAGAGCTGGTTTATGTACGTTCTATTGATATACCTGGATTGGTGTATTATGCACACTTTAACTCTATAATGGAATACAGAATATTATTTTGGGGCAACTCAGTAGAAAGTAAAAAAATTATTTCTTATGCAAGAGAAGTTTATAAGAATCATTACTAATACCCATAGCAATGCTCCTGCAAAGATTTTTTTAGGAGATTGAAGATATTAACCCTTCCTTGCATGTATTCATTCTTGATCCTAAAATTCTTTGTATGATCTCAATTTATAACAAATAATGTAATTCATACAATAAACGCTAGACAAAAGTATAATATCCATTATTCCAGTACTAAACTTTCTTGCTTCCAGAAAAGTGTGCATTATGAAACCATCAAAATATTAGACATTCTTCCTAATGATCTTAAAGAAAAAATTTAAAAATGCTGCATGAGAGTACCTATGCTCACAATCATTTAATTCTGTACAAGATTATCTGAATAATAAATTATCCTGATAATGTTTATTTGTAGTAAGTGTCAATGGGGAGAAACTGGAATATGGAGATAAAAAGGTGCATCAACCTGACATAGAAGAAATTTTGCAGCCTCAATTTATCTTAGAAGACAGGTTCCTTAGGCTTAAAGGAGGAAGTAATAGACACTTGTGTGCTACCAGTATTAGTATACGGCTGCTAAACCTAGTCTCTAACAAAAAAACAATGCTTCAGATTTGCCAGCATGCAGCTATATGAGCGGAAGAGCTGACATGGAGATGGGGAGGGCATGTTGCCAGAACAGACCCCAGCCGAGGACCCAAAGAATATGGGATCCGAAAATAGGACCAAGATCGATAGGTACATATTTATTTTTTAGACACAGCACAGGACGTAATCGTTTATGGTTGAGTCCACTTGTTTATTTGGAGGAACGAGGGGTGTCAGGTTGGTAATCTGTCATCTAACCCACTTGCTTTATCAGCAATCTGCTGGTGAAAGCAGAGGTCTTACCCCTAACATTGATTCACATGACATCACTCGCGCACATCCAAGCAAGGTCAAGCATCACATCTAAAAAATACATCTGTAGAGATTGAAGACAAGGTGGGCAGACAGCAGAAACACTATGGGCGAGACAAGCTAAAGACAAACTTGGAGAAAACTGGAAAGAGCAGTCCCCCACTAATACACCACTTCCTAGTTTGCAACACAAGTGTCTGTGCAGTTCAAGGAGAAGTAGGATCAAGTAAACTACAAAAATCAAGCTGTGCAAGAGGGAACTTAAGATGATGGATCACCAAATGTAGAAGAGTTCAAATGATAGAAATATCACAGATCCATCACATTAAGCTCAGTGGAATATAAGTTATAGAACATAGTAAAATAATCTAACACAGATCTAAGTACACAGTATATAGAATATAGAACATTGTCATTACAGTAGATAAGGAGGTACCGACAAGCAAGCATGAGGCTCTTAGAAGTTGCTACCCTAACCCTGCACTAG
Source organism: Mantis religiosa (assembly GCA_030765055.1). NCBI lineage: Eukaryota > Metazoa > Arthropoda > Insecta > Mantodea > Mantidae > Mantis > Mantis religiosa. Next base: position 208,360,212 of record CM060953.1, on the reverse strand, counting down.
CAGCAGGCCCCTGCCCTTTAGGGATTGATTGGCGCTTAATTAGCACAAAGTAAACTAACTGTTCCAATGACAAATCATTGCCAATAAATCTATGGTGCATGTTAACATATATGTACTAAAGAAATGAGTGGTATCCATTGCAAAAAGGTTAAGACATATTGGCAAAAGCCAAGTGAAAGTTGATTAAAAAAGTGTTTGATTTTGTATAATATATAATTATTCCTGCCTTGGTCTCTATATGCGTTTCATGTTGCTTGTATATAGCATGTCTTATGTTAAATTTTCAAATATATATGCTATTAAACTGTATACCTGTGGACATGTTCAATATTCAGTTCTTTGTGGCTGCAAGTGAAAACACTGAATGCAAATAAATCTAATCTCATCTAGAAATTGCATTGTTTCTAACAAATGCACAATTTACAGCTTCAGTCCCTGTTAAGACAGTTCTCATGAGCACAGAAAAAAATTACTGTTCTCAATGTTTTTGATGACACTGTTATATGTGGATATGACTTACCTGTCGGGAATGATTATAGATTAAGTTGGAGAAATTTTAAAACATGAGATACAAGAAAACTTTCAAAGGTTCAGCAATGCACACATGCAAGCAGACAAATTTCATGTTGACTAGCCCTATTGCTTCTTGTAGTGCAGCCAATATGCACAACTGTCTTACACTACACAAACTTAGTGATAAAACCATGCAAGAAAACACAAGAATTCCTGCTGCTGAGCTACATTTTTATGAGATATACTGCCTTTTTAAAAGCAGTTAACATTTCCAAAATCTACTATACAGTAAAGATTTTAGTGTGCCTTTGATGGCTCAGTTTTCTTGCACAGAAGAGAGAGCCATGCAACAGGTTGCCATTTGTTTAAAAGACCCTATATTTGCATCATGCCAACTGTAGACCATTTCCAAGAACTTGAGATATTAAACAGGTCCAACCTGTGGTGTAGCGATAAGATTTAGTTTAAGCTAGCAGAAATTATATAAACAGACTGTGGTGTAGCGATAAGATTTAGTTTAAGCTAGCAGAAATTATATAAACAGATTAGTGTTTAATGTAGACATCTATTTAATTTAGGGATGAAGTAACAGCTTGTGTAAAATGTCATGAAACTCTGTATGTGTAAGAAAGCAGAAATGAGAAGTGACAAAGAGGATGGACTTGAAATGTAATCAGAATTCAGAGGCAGTCACATATAGAGAGTACAATACTTAATACACTTAAAGACCACCCACTTCACTTATGAGTGGACTAGTAAATGATATAGCCCATCTTTGCTTCAAGACCAGTGGAAACATTTTTGCATCACATATTGGAAAACTTGAGGCAAGTTCATCTACCATATCCTCATGTGTTGGACAATATTCAATAATCTCAACAGGTGAAGGATATCTTAGTGTCAGGTACTCACATTTATTAACACTGTCAACAGGAAACAGCAGTTCAGTAACAAACATGAGAGTGGAAACTATCATTAGAAAAACTAGTAAAAAAAAAGTGACAACTTCATTTGTTAAATAAAAAGTTGCACTTGATTTTGTATAAATTAGGTCAAAGATGATTACTTTCTCTTAATAAGATGTTTAAACTGGGAATATCTGTAGCCAGCTGTATCTTGGTTAGAGGACCACCATGACATTTCAGTAGGAGTACCTCACAAAATGGTGGTGAAACAAAATCTCCAGTGGTAGCACTAGAGTTCTCCCAACAGGTCTCTGAGCTGGGCTTGATGAGCAACGATTCTGAATGCCAATTAATGTCGTAGATATGCACTGGGAAACGGTTGAACTACATCCAACCTTTTAGCCTTTTTAAAATTATCATTCAAGGTTTTGGCTTTGTAAGTACTCTCTAAATTTAACTTTTGGATTTACAAAGTCCCAACATCTGTAGCACCGAAAGATAGAGTATTATATTGTCATGGCAATAGTGAATGCCTACTGTAGTCACCCCATTCCACGTTTTTGTCTGCCATCTGATTGAAGTAAAAACCATACAAGTACAGCGAATGACATTATGAAGGTGGAAGCACATGCCTCATTGTTGCATCATACTGCTGTTTTCTGAACCATTAGATTTTGGCAGATCTACAAGACCTGATGATTTGAACCACGGATCTCCTGGTTTCCATCAAGTCGCTCTAACCCATTGAGCTACCATGTCCAACATGTCTCGATAATAAATGACTTGTATGTTTTCCTGGTAAACCACTAGGGCTCTCGTATTCAAGGTACACATCATTTGCGACAACTTTAAGTACTCAAGTCCCAGGCTTCTTCATTAAACCTTTATTAAGTTAACTGATGGAAATTAATCATTCCTTCACACTAGCCAATAGGGAGATCCGTGGTTCAATCCAGACCATGGCATTGAATTTTTAAGTTTGACTTTACATCCAAAACTTTAGCCTATATACGGCTAGTATGAAGGAACAATTAATTTCCATCAATATATATATTGATCACATTTTGATTAGACTGCATTAAATCTAATAATTAAAGCTGAAAAATCAGAGCAGTAACATAACCACCTTTACACAACATTTTCATGTTGAAAATCATACTTTGGTTTGCATTTATTGTATATGCTTTCTGAATAGCACAAAGAAAGTAACTTCAAGCTTCACTGATATACAATGTCGGAAACACTGTCAAGGTCACAGCCTTGCTGTAAGAATAAAGTAAATGTCAAAGAAGCATGTGGTGGAAATAAACCTCATTGGCTATTGAGTTTTAATACTCCAGATTCTTCCACAATATAGTCCCTCTGTTTATTAAGCTTCTTGGTTTACCTACTTTCAATAATCATTTCAATTACTATAATATAGCACTATATAGAATTAACATGGAATGTAATATACTGCAATAAGTCTCAGAAAACTGTCCTTTTGAACACCATATGGTTATCTTAGATTTGCCAGTTGCCACAGCACCATTTTAGCATCGAGATAGAGGCAAGTGGTTTTGTTAAACATATGCTAGGTAAGTGTGTGTGTGTGTGTGTGTAGTGTAGTGTTTAACGCCCGCTTTTACTACATACGGCACCGCAGGCGGTGACACTGATGATACATGATGAAGATGGAGCACCGGTGGAATGAGATGGCGGGGGAAACTGGAGATCCTGGAGAAAACCCGCCCCAGAGCCGTATTGTCCACCACAAATCTCACTTTGCGGTCGCCTGGGATCGAACCCGGGCTGCCTTGGTGAGAGCCAAGCGGTCTAACCACTGAGCCACGGCGCGGCCTATATGCTAGGTAAACCTTTAAGAAGCCGTAAGATAGTTATTGTACTGAATGTGTTCAGTAAGCTTTTGGAGAAATATCCTACCGTGGCTATAACAATCTGGTAACACTGACATCAGTTTACTGGAGTGTCAATGTCAGCAGTTTATAGTGCATTAAAGAGAAAATTTCTTCAGGGACAGTAACAATGCCAGAGAAGAAACGAAAGCATGAGCAGCCAGTGTTAGGACAATGAGATGAGTTTGTGAAGGCAGCTGTGCAGCGTAAAGTGCATGTTTTTTCCCCCCCCCCCCAAAAAATCCCTTACCATAAAAGAAGTGTTGCCTGCAATAAACAGCAACAGTGAGATACATAACTTTAAGAGGACTAGCTTGTACTTTCTTCTTAAGGAGATAGGTTATGAATTCATTAGCCGCAATAAAAAAAAAGTGCAATAGTTGATAGGAAGGATGCAGCAGAGTGGCATAGGTGGTATTTGCAGGAATAAGACAATACAGAAGGGAGGGGCATCCTCTGCACTACTTAGATGAAGTGAATGAGGGCCAAGTATCCTCTAAGGTATGGAGTGACGGCAAAATTAAAAACAAAACAATACATTTTTGTGCAGTTTGAGGGCTGGATTTAAAAAATCCAAGTGGTAAGGGTCAGTGCTTAATTATTTTGTATATCGGCAGTGAGAATGGCTTTGTCATCAATGGTAAACTTGTGTTTGAATCTAAAAAGTCAGATTATTATGACAATATGACTAGGGATGGTACAGGAACTGGTTTATTGATGTGCTTCCCAAACTCAAGTCTGGAAGTGTCATAATGGAAAATGCCTATCATTTAGTAAGAGTGGAACAGATTCCAAACAATTCATGGAAGAAAGCTTAAGAGTCATTTTGGCTGAGGTCTAGAAACATTACCTATTAATCTCAAAAACTATTTGTAGTTGGTTTATTGATACTTGTCACCAACACATAACATTACCTACGATGAATTAATGACAAGAATTGATCCGTCAGGGCTAGTTAAGGGGTGCAAAAATATATATGAAAAATGTCATTCATACACAAGCCAAGAAAGGGACTGCTTCCCTATCACTTCAATGATGATCATGATTTATATATAAGGGTGCTCAACTGCTAGGTCATCAGCTCTTTCAAAAACTATATCATGGCAGTACCAGAGATAAACTTACTTGAAAATTTTAAAAGTCAAAATAAATATGCAAAATTAGGGAAAAAACAAATGAAAAGCTATAAATAGAATTTAATAAAACACCAAAAGGCATAAAAAAGACTTTTCAATATTAACAATGCGTGACAAAACAAACTACTGCCCAGTGGTGGTAGAATCAATTTGTTCCCTTTTTTCAGGGTTGGGCTAGCACATTTTGCAAGTTTATCCTGTCTTCTTCACTGTGATTCTGGCAGTGAGGACAGGATCTTCCTGCTCCACATCCTTAATGGAGGAGGACCGCTTTCCTACTGATAATTTGGATTCGAGGCTCTCAAACCGATCGGCAAATGCAATCAGCGAAGATGAGTCACCGATCTGAGTTCTCTCCAGATGATTCCTCAGAAGATGTTCTTGGAGGAGATGGCTGTGGACTTTTACTCTAATTTTTCTTGATACTAGCCTTCTTACTCACCCTGAGGAAGTCGGATCTTTCATATGAGGCCTTGAACTTTCTGGGCGATGCATTATATACTACTGATTCACATGTTCTTGAAGTAGATGCTTTCTGCAGTGACTTGGCTGGAACATTCTTCATAGGACTGGACTTGATAGGCATGCTCACTGTTGTTCATGCTGGTGTCTATTGCTTTGTGATCCGGGTGTAATTGCTCTTTCGGATGTTGTTGCCCCGTTTATGTTGCTAGTTTGTGTTGTAATTTCACATATAGGTACCAGCTTGGCTGCAACTGCACTATAAGTAACAGTCCTAGGGATAGAAGGCTGACGAATATGCAACAGCTTCCAGGCTTCCAAGGACACCTTCTCTCTTACCTGGATATCTTGGATCGTCTTTTCGTCCAAAAAATGGGGGCATTCTCTGGAGTTTGATGAATGATAACCACTGCAGTTAACACATGTTGCAGTTGAAGTACATGCATCATCATGCTTGACTTCCCCACAGTCAATGCAGGTAGCAACTCCATTACAAGAATCACTAGTGTGACCAAAGTGCTGGCATTTATAACACCTCAATGGATTGGGTATATACTGCCTCACTTCAATAGCTTCATACTCTGCCTTAATCCTTTGTGGGAGATTACCCGAATAAAGGTAAGAAACAGGGTACTAGCAAGCATCTCAGTCTTTGCAGTGGACTCGATATACATTGGTCATACCTTGCTCCACCAAGTTTTAATGGATCTCCTCATTGGACATTCCATCCAATGTACTGGTGTTTACAACACCAAGCGAGGAGTTCAGAGTCCTATGCAATTCAACGCGCACCGGATAGCTCGCAAGCATATTGGCTTTCAAAGTTTTTGCAACTTGCGTCAGTGAAACTGCTTTGACCAGAAGCATACCATTGTGAGATCGAATACATGAATTTACAGGACCAGCAATATTATCTAAACCCTTCTGAATAATAAAGGAGTTCACGACAGTAAATTTTCAGCCTTCCTCATTTCTAGTAACAAACAAATAGCGAGGATCATAACTCAGCTACATCCTTCCACTCTTCTTAACATTTTTATTTTCTCAGTTCTATAGCGACAATATCATCCACCATTGCAAACATCTCCGATGGCATGCTCACATCCTGGGTGCCACCCAGGCTTAGTTGAGTCCCAGCCTGGACCTTGGTCACCTCAGGGTTTCACCTCCCAATGTACGGATAGAGTGATCCAATCGCCTCCAGGAGTGTAAATAGCTCATGCAATGGTCCTTCCCTGGGACTGATCTTTATCAGCAGATATGCACACAGCGTACAGGGTTATTTGGCGTGGAACAATACGGCGTTCAACCTAGCGGAGTGCAAGAATTTATATATTCAGCATTTAAAGAAGATACTTAAGAGAGGTGACACGAATGTGATCAACATGTCATTAACAAGAGTAGCATATTTAGGATATAGAGGGCATGGTCCACACTGTAGTGGATCATTTAATTATCAATGTGGGAGCAAAAAGTGATGACAGCAGTGAATCAGAGGCATCTGATTTGGAAGGAATCCAGCGACTTTTGGATTCTGATTAACAACTGTAAGTAGCTTTGTTTGCTTTGTTTGTGTACATAACTGATGTAGGGTTTCTCATCACTTAATTTAAGAAATAATTGATCTGTTTTCTTATAATGTGATATATATAATTACTGCAAAACCAATACTCGAAGTTCAATAATGCACTGGTATTCATAACAAAGATAACAAACTCAGGCGACAGCATTGTTGTTTACGTGCACACATGCAAATATTGTGTTATGTTGACCAATGGCATGTTAGAGACACAGCTGAGTGTGGAATGTGGAAGAATACTTTATTCTAACATAGAACAGAAAATAGTTATGGTTATTACCTGCAACTCGTAAGTGCATTCCAGGTTACTGCAGAATTGTTGTAGAAATATCTGAAATCCTAAGTTTCTGGGATCACCAAAATGGAAAATTCGAGCCTGTAGTGGCATACATCCTAGATTGTCCTAAAAGACTCATTGTGTTGAGTGAGTGAGTGAGTGGTGTTTAAGGGCCCGTCGACAACAAGGTCATTTGGGCCCCTCATTGTGTTGATGAGTCGTGTTTAATCCTTCTGAGACATTATGACACTGCTCTCTACTCGGGGCTGGTCGTCCTGGTCAGCCCTCTTGTAGTGAACCAAGCAATCCAAGTTTACTACTAGCAACTTCCTCAGGGCAGCCTCTGGATGCAGTGGACTGCATCATCATGCAGTATGGTCCTTGCCATGATTGTTGAAGCTTGGGGCAATGCCCCTTAATTCAGGTATCAATACAGTGCACCTTAATCCAGGTATAGCAATAGAGCCATACCAAATCACCTGGCTGAAAACAATGGCTTTTGGCTTGCTGGTTGTACTGAGACCAGATGTGTTGATGGGTCATCTCATGCCCATCATAAAGACAGTCCACGAATTTTATCAACTTCCAGATGTGATAAAATGTGTACACTTTGAGGTATATTACTCAGATTATATTAGCAGCATTATTTGTTATTCTGAGATCACTATTTTTTCCTCCTTACAAGAATATTGTCACGGCAACAGGCATAAAAGTTTCAGCACAAATAAGAAAACAGTCGGCGGATAAAGTTTCATGGTAATAATGAGCCTTGTTAAGCAGTTAATGATAGCGCGGCTATTGTAAACAAGCACTGGCAAGCAGAGATAACTGAGGTAAATGATGATGATATATATAAGGGCGCTCAACTACGGCGGTCATCAGCACCCTTTAAAAAACTAGTCATGGCAAAAGCCAGATATAAAACTTTCTAAAAACTATACAAGTGTAACAAAACCTATTAAAAATACACGTACATAAAAAACATCAATCAAAACCTACTAAAAATTTCGTTCACTAAATCCTAAACTCTAAACTAGACAAGAATCTAAAAACCTTCTCCACGGATCTCCACGCACGGCCTACACGTGGGTGGGCCTGTTGACCGTCTCCCTCAACCACGAAAAGGAGCCCACACGAGGGAGACTGTTGGCTCGAGACCCCGGGTGCACCAAACCCATACCTACCGAAGTAGGCCCCTGGGGGGAACTGAGGTAAAGGACTTGCCGGCATAGATTAAGTTATGCTTCTAGAATGTGATAGGATATTTGGTTTCTTTATTCTTCCGGAAATTTCTGGACTGATAGACATTGTTTGGGTTCTGGCTTATTGTAGAACAACCTAATCTCTGTTTCATATAACCTTGCCCGACTGAAATGTATCACTCCGCATTCAACAACCCTCCCCCTCGCCCTAATCGGCTAATGCTTTCGCATCATAGGCCATAGGCGGTGCCTTCCCATCACATTTAAACCTGCAGTAAATGTCGTAATAATTGCCGGGAAGATAAATAAAATCATACAAATAAGGATATGAAGGCATGCAAAAATACAAGTTTATAGTGAACTGAGCAAATTGAAACAGAATGACTGAGCAATGAATCCGAAAGAGTTTATAATGAAAGGCCTTTGGCCTTTTCCACTGGGATTTTTTAAACCAGCACACATACCTTTCAAAAATGCTTGTCTTTCAGTCTTAAAAGTCCTGTCACACCATACTTTACTTTTCGTGTGTTCTTCGTGTATATTTAGCAATTTGTATCTCGGTGCAGTGTGGTTGTCCTTAAATAGCATCTTCGCCACACAGCAATATCGTCTGTCTTTTAGCACATTTTTCTTGCCTCTTTTTTCATTCACAAATCCCAGCTGTATAAGCAATCTGCTGAAATTTGGTAAATCCGCATCCTCATTTACAGCAGATGAAACGTTACTTATGTTAGGGAATTCGTTTCTAAAGAAAAACTACACACATGACGACGCACAACACTTTTCACATATTTTCTCCAAGCACGCACTTTTGTTTATTCCTGCTTTTGCCTGGAGTGGTAAGTTTTCCTGTTTCCTCAATTTCATGTCGCGATGTTCCTACGGATCTAACACTCACACCTGTAACTTCAGAGCACAGCTGTTCGACTTCTCTCACTGACAAAGAGAGATTCTTCTCTGTGAGTGCATTAAACACATACAACACAATTCCTTTTTCGCCTGTTTGTAAATAATTATCCTTGCGATACTTCAGCGAAAAACTGGCGGTAGACTCTGCCATTACACATATAAGTACATGCGCAATAAACGATCAATAAAATAATTTAGCTCCCGCACTCTCGAATGGCGAAGCATGACTAATCCAGTTCAAAACAAGGTCAGTGATAAAAGTCATATAAACAAATGTCACCACTACCGCTAAATCACATGCTATCGTGCCATGTGCTTGAGAGCAAAGGAACCTCCTCTTTACTTCCTTTAAGAATTAACATGCATTTCAGATAAATCAACTCTTGCGTAATATATTTAATTAAAACAGTTACGAAAATATAAATTTCACAATTCTCTTCCAACATATAATGATAAATAACGAACTAATTTTTACCGCTCGACAGTCTTTACCACAACAGCAACCAATGAGAGGTCATTAGGTCACATGACCGTTAAGAGATACTGGGCAAGCTTACGTGAAACAAGGTATAGTTACGAATTAGGTATTTAAGGATGTGATGGCTCGCAAAGTGGGTTGTTGTAAAACAGTGAGTTGTAAACAGAGTAAGCAGAGAACAGCTGAGTGTGTTGTTGAAAAGAGTGTTGTTGTAACAAGAGCTAATGTAATCAGCTGTCACAGTTTGTTATTGTCATCGACCTTGGAAGATTGTGTTATTATGTGATGTAATGTTCTTACGTGAGAATTGAACAGTGTATCTCTACAATAATAAAGGAGATTTTTAATTTCTGCAACTCGGCCTTTTAATTCTACAAACCCACAAAGTCACAATATTAATTTGAAGTTTGCCACACTTTATGAATATAATGCCTCCATTTAAGTCCACACTTCTAACTTGGAGCCATTCAATTTTCTTAGAATAAATTTAGCACTACAATTGCAAAAAATGTCACACTCTTGTAGAAAAGTTATAAGTAATATAATCATTAGATACGGATGAATGTACAGTTTTGTTATAGGCTTCAAATGCAAATGTAGCACATTTTATTCTATTATAAGGCATATGGAATTAAAAGGCATATGAGGCAATGCAAGGGAGGGCTCGCCTAGAGCAACTGTCCTATCATAGAAATGCAGCGTTGCCTGGTTCAGAATGCACTGCAAAAGTGTTTACAACAGAGCATTTACAATTTTTTCATGCAAGTTAAACATCCCACAGATCTTTCCGTATGGGAAAAAATCTTCATTAATAAAAATCGTCATAGAATCATGAATTTCGAAACTCCACCACCAGACATCTTTGACAAATACATCATGACATCCATCGATGATACAGAGAAAGAGGAAACCACTACAATTTCCACTAGTCGAGACTCGGCTAAGATGGGAGCAACAGCTCCTGAAACATGTCCTGTGAAAAACAGTGTTAGTGAAGCAATGTGTCAATATCTTTGATTCACTTTTAACTTGTGCTTCACTATATCGAGATTTAACTGTATTGGAACACCACAGTGAAGCGAAAAATTATTAAATTTTAGATGAGTCGTATTTCTTACACATCTGCTTCACTTTCGTACGAAAGTGAAGCAGATGTGTAAGAAATACGACTCATCTAAAATTTAATAATTGTGCTTCACTGTCTCTATGCTTCTTTCAATTTTTATACTTTGAGATGTGTATTAATTGCACTGTTCAAAATTTTTACATATTTCAAATGTAAACCGTTTGTAGCTGGTGTTCATTTTTGGATAGTACAAATGCCACACATTGCATTCAGGCCATTCTTGAGTCTTAAGGTGTATAATGTGAGCTACACAGATGTGAAGAATATTTAAAAGTGGTGTGTGGTGAGAAACTGCAGCATATTCAGTGCTGGGTAAATAAACTTTTACATTATTGACAGTTATGTATTTATAAATATTAAAAGCAGAAGCATTTTAACAGAGAAGTATTCTTCATTTTTGAGTCACTATGTTTACACTCAACTTCACTTACTATGTTGTATAATTGAAACATGTATGTGTTGTTGTTCTTTAAAAAATTCCTCCTTACTCAGTAGGATGTATAGCCGGTGAATTAGACTTCTAAAGGCAGCTAGTTGATGTGAAACTGGGTTGTATTCATTTTTCTTTATGTAATTATCTATGTGTGTGGGCTTCCTGTATATTCCAAAATCTACACCATGATGATTTCTAGCTATCTTGAGGTCCAAAAAGGGTAGGGTGTTGTCTCTTTCTACTTCCATTGTAAACTGGATGTGATTATCCTGCAGGTTTAGTAATTTAGTTTTTCCGAAATGATAGTAAAAACATCAACATATCTCTGCCAAAATTTGTAAATCTGTGGGAAGGCCTTTACTATGTGTGTTTCAAAATGGCTCATGTATAGGTATGCTAAGATAGGCGAAAGTGGGCTCCCCATAGCTAATCCTTTTGATTGTCTGTAGAATTTTTGGTTAAACATGAAGTAATTATTCCTTGTGCATAAATCTGTAAGATTGATGTCATCTATTTCTGTGGGGTCCGTTGTAGTCTGAGTTAGCCATTTTGAGTGTAGGTATTTTTTCTACCGGAATGCTAGTAAAAAAGTGCCTTAACATCAAAAGTACCTAGTATGTGATTTTCTGGGAGGTTGTATTTCTGTAGATGATTTATCAATTCTAAAGATTCCTTATTCCCAAACTTTGGAATTTGTCGTGTGATTTTAATTTTCTTACTAACCACTTTGCAATTTGGTACGTAGGTGAATTGATGCTATTGATGATGGGTCTCATGCTATCTTCTTGTTTGTGGATATTTGGTCAAACAGTACAACCTTGGTAGTGTGGGGTTGGAAGATTTTAAGTTGTATTTTTCAGATGTAGTTAATATTTTTGTAACTGATAAAGCTTTATTGACAGAAGTGATCCTTGGGGTTAATGGATTTTTTGGAATTTTTTCATATTCTGGACTATCTAACACAAGGTTTACTCTCTGAATATAGTCTTCTGTCTCCATAAATACTAAAGAATTACCTTTGTTGGCTTTTAGGTATACCACTGACTTTCTATTTAAATTTCTTATTATCTTGTTGTAAGTTTTATTATATTTTGGGGATAACTGCTTTATTACATCCAGACATTCCATTTTGGCTTTGATTAAGTTTTCATTTTCTAGGTTATGTGTGGCTATTTCTATTTTGGCGATAAAATCGTCTTTATTATTTGAGACATTAACACACGTATTGAAAACTTTCTGGAGTAATCTAACTTCTTCGGTTGTAAACTTCTGTTGTGATAGGTTTATTACGTTGACTTGTTCTTTAAAATCCCGGTGTTTTGGTTGATGAGAAAGCTCCAGTTGACGTTCTGTTAACAGTTTATCGCCAAAATACAAGATAAGAAATTTAAATAGCCAGTGGTATACCTAAAAGCTGACAAAGGTAATTCTCTAGTAATTATGGAGACAGAAAACTATATTCAGAGAATAAACCTTGTGTTAGATAGTCCAGAATATGAAAAAATTCCAAAAAAATCCATTAACCCAAGTATCACTTCTGTCAATAAAGCTTTATCAGTTACAAAAATATTAACTACATCTGAATAATACAACCTAAAATCTTCCAACCCCACACTACCAAGGTTGTACTGTTTACCAAAAATCCACAAACAAGACAATAGCATGAGACCCATCATCAATGGCATCAATTCACCTACGTACCACATTGCAAAGTGGTTAGTAAGAATATTAAAATCATACGACAAATTTCGAAGTTTGGGAATAAAGAACTCCTTAGAATTGATAAATCACCTACAGAAATACAACATCCCAGAAAATTACATACTAGTTTCTTTTGACGTTAAGGCACTTTTTACTAGCATTCCGGTAGGAAAAATACCTACACTCCTCACAAAATGGCTAACTCAGACTACAACGGAGACCACTGAAATAGATGACATCAATCTTACAGATTTATGCACAAGGAATAATTACTTCATGTTTAACCAAAAATTCTACCGACAATAAAAAGGATTAGCTATGGGGAGCCCACTTTCGCCTATCTTAGCATACCTATACATGAGCTATTTTGAAACACACATAGTAAAGGCCTTCCCACAGATTTACAAATTTTGGCGGAGATATGTTGATGATTTTTTTGCTATCATTCCAGAAGTTTATTACTAAACCTGCAGGATAACCATATCCAGTTTACAATGGAAGTAGAAAGAGACAACACCCTACCGTTTTTGGACCTCAAGATAACTAGAAATCATCATGGTGTAGATTTTGGAATATACAGAAAGCCCACACACATAGATAATTACATAAAGAAAAATGAATACAACCCAGTTTCACATCAACCAGCTGCCTTTAGAAGTCTAATTCACCGGCAATACAACACATAAGAGATAGCAGTATTAAATGGATTTAACCCAGCCATCATAAGGAACATGAAAAGAAAGGAAAAACTCAAGATATCAAAAAAGACCACTCTCACACCGCTTAAAAACACAAACTGGCAATATAGAAAATTCACCTACCATCCATGGGCTTTTAGAAAATTTGAACGAATCTTCAAAAGACTAAACTTAAAACTAGCACCCCAAAACAAATTCAGTCTGAAGAACCTGCTAAATAAACCACTAAAAAATTCAATCCCCAACACTTTGAAATTGGGAATTTATCAGATAAACTGTGAAACCTGTGATAAAAGCTACATAGGAAAAACTAAGAGAAACTTGTTAACCAGGCAAAAAGAAAACCAGGGGAACATAAAGTTCGACAGAAAAATCTGCAGTGTCACACCATTTTTGGACAGAAAACCACAACATTGGACATAACATAAAACTGTTAAAATCTTTAAGTACGCCCATAGAATTGGATATTTGGGAAAAAATATTCATAACCAAAAACCGGGATGAAGTTATATATTGTGACTTTGTGGGTTCGTGAAATTAAAAGTCCGATTGCACCACTCAAAAATGTTCTTTATTTCCGACTTACAGTTGAACACTTACCAATTACACAGAATTACGTAATGAACACAATTACAATTCACCAGTTTGTCCGTTACAGTTCCACTGCACGTTCACAGTTACGTACACTCTTCCGATGCACGTACAGTCTTCTCGTCCGTACACTAGCACGGCGCTCCTATGCGGCTTGCCAAGAACTGACTGCTCCAGCCCGATGCGTAGCTTATATAGGACCAACTGGCCAATCTAGGAGGTTCCGGATTAGACGAAACACCCCGCATGCTCGAGAACCCAGGGGGAGGGGAAAGATGGCACAGTGGCCCGCGATCCCTCTCCTAATCATCCCTTCAGTTAGTGACAGGAGACAAATGGGTAGGCGCGGTCAGAACGCCCCGCGCCCAACCCCACCGCTGGCCAGCCCCACAGGGAGCTCCGACGTTCGGGTGACAATATTTTGAAATCCCGGCATTAAATGAAGTATTAAAACTTAGTGCCCCTAACAGAGGGCTCAGAGCACCGTAGTAGTGGAGGAAGAAGAATGTTTATTTAGTCACCAAACAGCTGAGGATGAGATCGAATGATCTTGAAAAAGTTTCAATTATACAAAATATTAAGTGAAGTTGAGTGTAAACATAGTGACTAATAAATCAAACTAAAAAAAATGTTATGTATTTGTTTATTAATATATGTGAATGTTAGTTAATTGATGGAAATCAATCATTTCTTCACACTAGCCGTATATAGGCTAAGAGTTTTGATAGAGTCAATGTCATGGCCGGGATTTGAGATCTGTGGTTCAAATCCTGGCCATGGCATTGAACTTTTCATGTTGACTAATCAAATAGATGTGAATGTTAAAAACTGCTTGCCTTTGATTTAATTCTTTAATTTGACAATAAGTAAAATTACATTAAAAACAACACCACTTTTAACCAAATTATGAACACACCTTTCGCATGCTGCTACTTATTTCATACTATATATTGTGCAAAAACATATGTACTCATTTGTCATTTTGTTAATATTTTTATAGGTCTCTAAGTACAATTTAATTTTGTTTTTACATTAATGTACTCCAATTTTAAGTCATATTGGATGATGAATAAAAGGGGTGGAATGATGGTCAAATGAGCTCTGAGTCCATAGAGCTCAGGAGTGAGAAATTTAGAACATAACATATTGAAGTCTTGACATGTGATTTCCTGTCATACTTCCTGGAAGCTCATATTACAGGAACAGATTGTTATTTCTCAGGAATCGTGTTTCTCTGATAGCAAATGTGTGTGCTGACAAGAGGTTTTTGCCAGCTAGTAAGTCCCCAAATTCTGACAGAAGAGACACAAGCAGGCTAAGAGGAACCTGTGACAGTGCTCTTTAAAGGTTACTATTTTGTACAACAGAAAAGGGACAAAGCCAACAGCTATTCATTAATAACCAATCTTTGGTCTGATTTGATCTGATTGTTATACAGATTAGACCCTTAAATCACATCTGCATGTCACTTCTTATGGTATCCTTAAACACCAACTTCCAGTCCTGGTGGTACAGGCACCCAGCATCCATATCAATGTCACAATTCTTAAGGAAGATTTCCAGTTATATGTTTACATCACTGTTCAATAGATGAGTGATGAGTGCCTAGTACTTAAATGAGTTATCTCTATCACCGAAACAAAATGTACTTTGAACTTATGCAAATCAGAACACTGAGCTGTTTGTATAAAATGTAGATTATCTTTCACTTTACCTATAGGAAAAGCTTGAAGGAATAGCACATACTTTGTTTTGTCTGCATAAATAGTAACTTAATACTAAAAAGTTTACTTCCATGCCATTGTTTTACCGTCAGATGCTTACATTCTTAGTCATTCTTGTCAGGACCTATGCCATTCTAATTTAAAACTTTGCACACAAGAGATGTGCAAGCTTGGCAAATGGAAAATCTAGCATCAATATAAACTGTGTATGTAAAACAAATACCCTGAGGAATATGATATACAAATACAATATCCATTGCTCTGAATACATCACAAACCCCTGCAGTGAGGAATAAGAAAGCTTCAGCAGTGGATGAGTTAAACATTAAGATGAAGTGATTTTGGGTGTAACAGGCACTGAAAAACTATTATTTTAAAAGATATGAAAATGAAAGTTATCATATAATCAGATGTAAAGCAAATGGGAAACAAGAAAACTTCTCTTCTGCCATGGAAGATTTGTTCGAAGTCAGAATCTTAGAAATGTAGCCATTTTACTTTATCATAAACATTTGTTAAACAAACAAGCCTGGGGAAAAATATGCTATGAGTTTTATTAGTAATGTCTACATTTCCTTTCATTGAAGTGTTGAAAACAGTGTTGTAATAAATCTAGTGTCGATTGACAATAGACAACACTTACTTTGAAATTTCCCAAAACATGTTTAGTGTTGTAAGTGTTGTTTAGTGTCATTAATCGACTCACCTTTAAATTTAATGTCAACATTTTATGCATACCGATCAGTTTATTCCAAGGTTACAAGTTTAATCAATACATGTCCTACTAGATCAATAATTTGCTCTAACTAAAAGCATATACTAAGCTTTTTATGCATGCTAATCATAGATGCTAATCATCCTTCCAAAACTGTAGCAAAAGAGTTTACTATAATTTTATACATATGGCTCAAAGTATTAAACTGGCAACAGAGAATGGATAAGGGGCAGAGTTGCTCCTGTTGAAGTGAAGAGACATAGCAACTGCACAGCAGATGGCAGTAGCCAATGAGATTTAAACAAGAAATAAGTGGGATGACATAAGAGTTGGAGACTTAAAACTAAAGAACTGGAGAAGATAAAGTTTATAAAAATGGGAAGAATATAAAGTATGGATGATTACATAAGATATAACCTAATAACTTCTAGGAAGAGCGAAAAGGAATCTGAGCATTCCAGGAGTTACGAGAATTATTAATGAAGAGATTAGGGATGAATATGAGAAGCTTAAACAGAGATATGCATTTAGAATTGGCAAATTCGAAGGCAAAAGAAACATGGCGATATTCATCAGCAATACGGAATTGGCAACAAAGGTATTCAAACAAGAGGAACATTTATTTATAACAAGGATCTAGCATACAAGCAAAGAGAACAAAGGAGGCTAACCGAAGAAAGGAGTGAGGTGAGGAAAAAGGATTGAATGCATGTATATGAAATGACAAACTGCGGATTGATGGGCGAGTAGCTGAGCAGAGAAGCACTACAATCCAAGGTGCAGAGTACATTAGTGTTGACGAAGCAAGCTCACTTTGATGTCCCATGTGAATATCCAGAACAGATGTGGAATAAATGCAGTGTGCATTGACAGAGAAGTGATAAACAGTGCTAATGAAAGAGAAGACAGGGGAAGAGAAAACTCAGAAATGGCAGTAGTGAAAAAAGAAATAAGGAACAAAATTGCATTATGGCCAATGTAGAGTAAATGGCCAATGTAGAGTAAAACTAATAATATGAGAACACAGGGAATCAGGAAAACACAAAGGAAAAAAAAAAAAAAAGGAAAAATGAAAAAAAAAAAAAAAAAAGGATGAGGATAAAAGGGATTACAAAAGGGGTAACAATTACGCAGGGATATCGGGATATAGCGGGCATATCAGCAAGAGAAAAAAAATCATAGGTAAATTGCAGAAAGGAAAGAAAAGAACAGGATCATAAATATTAAAAGCAGAAGCATTATTAACAGCGAAGTATTCTTCATATTTGAGTTTGATTTATGAGTCACTATGTTTACACTCAAACTTCACTTGTTGTATAATTGAAACGTTTTCAAGATCATTCGATCTCACCCTCAGCTGTTTGGTGACTAAATGAACCTTCCTCTTCTCCCACTACTACGGAGCTCCGATCACTCTGCCATCTGGTGTTAGGGGCACTAAGTTTTAATACTTCATTTAATGCCGGGATTTCAAAATTTATAACTTTATCACGGTTTTTGTTTATGAATATTTTTTCCCAAATATCCAATTCTATGGGTGTACTTAAAGATTTTAACAGTTTAATGTTGTGGCCAATGTTGTGGTTTTCTGTCCAAAAATGGTGTGAAACTGCAGATTTTTCTGTTTGTTTCAACTTAATGTTCCTCTGGTGTTCTTTTTGCCTGGTTAACAAGTTTCTCTTAGATTTTCCTATGTAGCTTTTTTCACAGGTTTCACAATTAATCTGATAAATTCCTGATTTCAAATTGTTGGGGATTGTATTTTTCAATGGTTTATTTAGCAGGTTCCTCAGACTGAATTTGTTTTGGGGTGCTAGTTTTAAGTTTAGTCTTTTGAAGATTCGTTCAAATTTTCTAAAAGCCCATGGATGGTAGGTGAATTTTCTATATTGCCAATTTGTGTTTTTAAGTGGTGTGAGAGTGGTATTTTTTGATATTATCTTCAGTTTTTCTTTTCTCTTCATCATGTTCCTTATGATGGCTGGGTTGAATCCATTTAATACCGCTATGTCTTTTATGTGTTGTTGTTCTTTCAAAAATTCCTCCTTACTCAGTGGGATGTTGTATAGCCGGTGAATTAGACTTCTAAAGGCAGCTAGTTGATGTGAAACTGGGTTGTATTCATTTTTCTTTATGTAATTATCTGTGTGTGGGCTTCCTGTATATTCCAAAATCTACACCATGACGATTTCTAGTTATCTTGAGGTCCAAAAAGGATAGGGTGTTGTCTCTTTCTACTTCCATAGTAAATTGGATGTGATTATCTTGCAGGTTTAGTAATTTTAGAGAATCTTCTCTAAGTTTTTCCGGAATGATAGCAAAAACATCATCAACATATCTCTGCCAAAATTTATAAATCTGTGGGAAGGCCTTTACTATATGTGTCTCAAAATAGCTCATGTATAGGTCTGCTAAAATAAGCGAAAGTGGGCTCCCCATAGTAAATCCAAGCTAAATGAAGTGATAGTAATAAGTAGTTGAAATCAGAGGCAAGTAATGGTCAGGGGAAGTTAAAAGCTTGGCAAACAAGTAAAATTAATACAGCTGTACACATTGCAGAAAAAGGAAGAAATAAGAGTGTGATTATTAAATTATAGATGAGTCGTATGTTTTACACATCAGCTTCACTTACATAAGTGATTGTAAGGAACACACAAGATTTGAGAATGTGACAAAATAACTGGAAGACCGAGGTAACTGTCAGACCTTCAAGGTAGAAAATGTAAGCAACAACTGTAATAGGGAAAAGGGTTACTTGCCATGCGACTGGAGCGATGGTTAGAAAAGATACTTGGGGATTACCAAGCAGGATTTAGGAAACAACGCTCTACATTAGACCAGATTTTTATATTACGACAAATACTGGAAAAGTTTTAAGAATATGACAGACAGCTTCATCAGCTGTATGCAGATTTTAAACAAGCGTATGATAGCCTGGATCGAGCTAAAATTAATCAGATAATGAGTTCGGAATACCACGGAAACTGGTGAGATTGACAAGAATGACTATGGAATTGACAAGATGCAGGGTTAGAATGGAACAAGATTTATCAGGTATGTTTACCATGGAGAGGGGGTTGAGAAAGGAGATGTACTATCCCACTACTGTTTAATTTAGCACTGGAAAAAGTAATCCGACAATTACCCATAAACCCTGGAGGAACTACTTTCCAGATCAGTACAAATAGTGGCATATGCTGATGATGTGGCAATTCTTGCAAGGAATATAAGAGCTCTTGAGGAAAGTTATGTAGTGTTAGAAGAGAAAGCACAAGATCTAGGATTGGTAGTGAATGTTAGTAAAACAAAATATATGAAAATGGGAGGTGATGGAAATGCAAGAAGAGAACCTACAGTTAAATTACATGAGAAAGAATACCAAAGAGTGGAAATATTTAAATACCTGGGATCTATAGTAACAGTAGATAATAAAACATCAATGGAAATTCAAGAAAGAATAGCAATTGGTAACAGATGTTTCTATGCCTTGCACAATATGTTTAAATCAAGGAACGTCAGTAGGAATACTAAAATTAAAATATATACAACTGTACTGAGACCAATAGTAAAGTATGGTTCAGAAAGCTGGGTGCTGACAACCAGAGAAGAACAATGGTTATTACAGTGGGAAAGGAAGATCCTGAGAAATATATTTGGAGTGATAAAGGACTTGGACAAATGGAGAATGCGGACTAATTTGGAGTTACAGTGCCTATTTGGACAAACAAATATAGTAGTGAAAATTAAACAAGGAAGAATAAGGTGGATTGGTCATGTGCAGAGAATGCCAGAAACCAGTGTAGTTAAGAAGATATTCATAGGAAAACTGGATGGCAGAAGAAGAGGAAGACCCAGGAAAAGATGGGTAGATGATGTAGAAGACGACTTGAGAAAGTTGGTGGTTAAAGGCTGGAGAAGAAAAGCAGAGGACCGAGTAGAATGGAAGAGGGTGGTTAGGGAGGCCAAGGGCCTATATGGCCTGTAGCGCCAACTATCATCATCAATAGGGAAAAGGGATGCAGGAGATGTGCAAGTAGGAAATATTGATAAGTATGTATGTTGCTAATGCTTTCGAGTCAACAATGAAGTCATTCTCCTTTTGGCTTCCCAGTACTTGTAAAGCTGCACAGTTTTGTTCATGATATCAAAAGTTGAGGTTAAATAAATCCAGACCAGTAAAGCAGAAATAATTAGCATGGATAGACAAAAATTCAGCAAATAGCAAACACTAGTACATGATAGACAAGTAAATGAAAAGCAGTTATATAAGGGGCAAACATTTATTGAAGGGCTGGCCTATTACCAAAGGGGCCAGGGCCCAGTTCAGGAGTAGCCCAAGATATATTTCTTTTAGTACTTAAATCATATATGAGAATCATATTACATACACCTTTCACATAATATGGGAGATCTTTTTCTAATACTTTCCCTCTAAAATTCAAAGAAAAACCTTTCAAGTTCCATTACAATAGAGTTAAAAAATGAATCAGAACACAATATTAAATATATATTCTGATGAGATGGAATTAAAGACCTGGAAATTAATTATTCTTTCACACTGGCCGTGTGTAGACTAAATTGTGGAAACGTAGAGTCAGACTGAACAATTCAATGCCATAGCGGGGATTTGAACCACGGATCTTCTGGTTTCCGTCCAGCCGCACTACCATTGTGCTACTATGGCCAACGTGCCGATATGACATTAAATTCTCCAACTGACTCGTATTTTCCCGGTAAACCACTTAGGAGTTCTCATAAACACATGAGACAACTACCTTAATGGCGACTTACTACATGTAAGTACTTTAAGGCCCGGGCTTTATAGTTAACCACTATTAGGTTAATTAATGGAAATTAATTATTCTTTCACACTGGCCGTGTGTAGGCTAAATTGTGGAAACGTAGGCTATGGCATTGAATTTTTCAGTCTGACTCTACGTTTCCACAATTTAGCCTACACACGGCCAGTGTGAAAGAATAATTAATTTCCATTAATTAACCTAATAGTGGTTAACTATAAAGCCCGGGCCTTAAAGTACTTACATGTAGTAAGTCACCATTAAGGTAGTTGTCTCATGTGTTTATGAGAACTCCTAAGTGGTTTACCGGGAAAATACGAGTCAGTTGGAGAATTTAATGTCATATCGGCACGTTGGCCATAGTAGCACAATGGTAGTGCGGCTGGACGGAAACCAGAAGATCCATGGTTCAAATCCCGGCTATGGCATTGAATTTTTCAGTCTGACTCTACGTTTCCACAATTAAAGACCTGTTTTGTACATATAATTATCACAGATAAGTTAAAGTTTAGCCACAATAATTTGTTATAATTTGTGAAAGATTAAAAAAAAAACATTTTTTATTTTGAGATTTAACATTTTTTATTTATTGTTTCTTTCCATTAGAAATTATTAGTTATATTAACAGCCAAAGTTATTTACTTTGGTACATGGGCTATTTTTTTCTTGTTATAAATTTGGTGTGAGTAAAACAAATGAGTTGCTGAGGTCATGAAGGGAGGTCTGTATCTCAAATTGTGACAGGACTGTCTCAGTCCTCATAACTGACAAGCTGGGAAGTGTTAACATTTAAGATCCCAATGATAACTCTATGTAGGAACTGCCCTTTACAATGTACTTTCTTTTTAAACCTAATTTGCATGTGTGTGATTAATTAATTAGAGCAGATATTTTGTGAATGACTCAATCTTCTCTGAGCCAGCCACTAAAAGGTGTGGTATCTTGTGGAAGGAAGACATAAGGTCAACATGGATTGGTTATGTAGATGATGTGCCCTCTCACAGTTACTTGACAGGAGCTAATTTCAATCACAAAGTAAATTCCCCTCACTATAAATATTTCACCAAGCAATACAGAGATTTTTGTTTTGTGGTTATTGGGAGTTTGAGTGTTGCTCAAGGTGTTTGAAGCCATTTTCAAAAGAGATAAGCAACAAATAAAATTAAATCAAAGCCATTGACAGGGAAGCAAATATAATTCAAATCATAATAAATGACTAAACTTCACCTATCTTGATATTAATTATAACAGGACTAGTTTCGCAAATTTTTCATTTTCATGATCAACTAATTTGGTTGGTGTATTACTGCACTAGACTCTGATCTGTCACAATTTACCTACGGAGGGAAGGGGAAAAAGAAAACTTGTCTGCATTAGATACTGGCAATCAAATTGGTAAGAGGAACTGGAACATTTTGGCCAAAAGTGAGCTTTCCAGTTTGAGAAGCTTTTACATCCACATTCCCAAATTCAGTTAATTTCTATGGATACTAACAAAAACAGTGATGGCAGATAAGGTAGATACGGTGATCAAGAGTGCTCTGGAAGTGATAGTGAATGCGGCGGAACAGGGAGGCTATATTAGAAAAAGAAGTGAAAGAACGTAAACTTAAGGTGATAAGTTACATTAAAGATGCATGAAATAAAATGGAGAGATGTATGATAGATCAAAAACAACAAATCACCAAGTTAAACCGAACGGTAGAAAGGCGAAGCCCTATGGAATGAAGAGGGACAGGTGGCAACATCTGCTGGTACCGACAAGGCTGAACCAACAAGAGACATATCGGGGTGGTACCTAGCAGGAAAGGACAGGAGCTAGGAACCAGGCATGGCAGCTCACCTGATAACAAGGGACAAAACTGGGAGGTATCCTTTGCAACCAAGAAAACAAGTGACAATCTAAAAAAGAAAGTCAACCAAATTTTGAACTTCCTAGAAAATAAACTGGAAGAAAAAATAAGAGAAGCCAATAAAACAAGAAGTAATAAATTGAGAAACATCGCTATGAAGGAATCAGTAATGCAAAAAACCACAAAGATTCAAGAGACATCACAAATAGAGAAACCACAAAATAAGTACAAGGAAGAAACAAAAGAACCACCTACCAAAGTTAAGACAAAAATAGACAAGCGACAAAAAGAAACAATGACTGCATCACAGAAAGACAAAGGAGCACGACAGAATCTTACCACTGTAGAAATGGAAATGAATTGGGAAGTAGCAAAACCAAAAAGACAAAGAAACCACATACGTGGCACAAAAGGGAATACAACCAGCAGAAAGAATGGCATGGTTATATGTCGGCAGGCTCAAGTCCAACGACAGATGAAGGCATTGCAAGATACATGTGAAAGAATGGAATAAAAGAAGAAATAACATACACAGCCCCCAACACATTAGATGCCAACAAAGCTTACAAGATAGGTATATCTTTCAAATATCTGGACAGCGCACGTACCACAATTCTAGTCAGAAGGTATCTTCATTAGGAGATTTTCCTTTCGGAGTAGAAGACTTACAGGAATTGGCTTCAAATAAGGTACCTGCATTTAAGTGGGATGACAAAGGTAAGCAACAGAAAGCCATTAACCATGAAATCCACAAATAAACTCATTGGACATGACACCGACACAAGAACCATGGACCTCAGAACTTAAATTACTTCTATGGAATATTGAGTGATTTAAAGGAGCAATCCCTTATACAGTCAAACTTGGCTAATTTGAAGTTGAAGGGACCAAGGGAAGAAATTGAATTATTTAAGATTTCGAATTACAAAGGTTTGATTTTTTTAAAATTGTTTTTAAATAAAACAGGTCCAAATTAAACTAAATTATAGGAAGATGGTCCAGAAAGATATCATCCTGAAATGTATCAACAGTCTCTGAATACAGCAAAAACACACAAAAGATTGTGAACTTAATGCCCATTTGGGTGCATCTTCATTATTATTATTGAAATCAGTGTTTTCACTGTTACTGAAAAACAGATTCTGGACCAGCTCTCTTTATTCTACAAGGGCAGATCAAATATAAACAGATATTATATTTTCAAATTAATTTTATCAACAAAAATACACATATACTGTGACTTTGTGGGTTCGTGAAATGAAAAGTCCAATTACACCACTCAACAATGTTCTTTATTTCTACCGACTTACAGTTTAACACTTGCCAATTACACAAAATTACGTAATGCACACAATTACAATTTACCCGTTCGTCCGTTACAACTTCACTTGTACTCGCGATTACATAAGCTCCGGTACACATTCACAGTTCGTACAGTCTCCCGTTGCACAACCCTTTCGTTCATTAACACGTCATCGACTAACACTGCCTTCTTACACCAAGAACTGTCTTCACTCACACACACTAACCAACTGATTGACCAACTCAACCAACAACTGACTGGCTACACCAAAACCAACTCAACAACTGACTGACTCTGTCTGTCTGTAACCCTCTTTATAGGAATATCGCCGGTTTCTGGTGTTTACACGATTGTTCTGGTAACAGAAAGATCGAGAACCAGGTGGAAGGAAAACAGACGCACAGTATGTTTCTTTCCGACCGCTGGCTGTCACCACTATAAGACAAACGAGGGAAAGGCGTGGCTAACCGAGCCTCCCCTGTCTTCCGTTGCCAGCTGCTCACAGGGTGTTTCAGCGCTCCCCGTTACACTGCTCCCTTCTCAAAGCTGTTCGCCCTCGAACAGCCCCATCGTAGCGTGCGAGGCGGTCCAGGTGTACCACCAGCATCTGCTCGGAGTCTCAGCCAGAAGTAGCGCTGCCGTAGTTTGTGAATCATTCGGTTCGCTCCCAGGTGTCCTCCTGAAGTACCGGCGTGCACTTCCTCCAAGACTTCCGGGACCTTGCTCCGGGGAAGTACCAACTGTCCTCTCTGCGCCTTCCCATCGGGTGACTCCCATACCCGGAACAGCACGCCCACTCTGGTCTTCAACGAGTCCCATTGGGCCCAGTGCGACTTGTAGGTGGCGCTCCTCGGTGCGATGTCCTCCCAGGTCGGTCTCGTCCCTGCGTCCACTTCCCTCAAGAGTGGCCCCAAGTCTGCGTCCGCCAGCTGCTCCCTCCTCAGGCCTGCGCTATCCCAGCCTTCAGCAGGCACTGCCACAACTACTCGGACTGCTGCGGCACGCTCCTCCTCTTCCACTCTTGTGCGCTCGTGGCCGTCCTGGATCTGCGATAGGACACCTCCAATGCAATGGTCGCTGGCGTCGGTGTCCACAATGAAGGCGCCACCCGGTTGTGGGAAACCCAAAATAGGAGCACTGCACAGGGTCCCCTTCGGGTGCTGGAAAGCGTCTTCGGCGTCCTCCGTCCACACATAAGGCCGGTTTTCCTCCGTCAGGCGGGCGAGGGGCTTTGCGATGTTGTCGGCCTTTTCCTCTAAATCATTAAGGCGGTCGTCTACTTGACCCTTCCGCTTGCCCGGGTTCGTGACGTCATTCCCCACGCCGGCCAACCGTTCCTCAAACTTGGCGGCGAGAGCCTCATTCGCCACCTTCATTTCGGTAGCCAGACCGTCATTCGCTGCTCTCATTTCCGTGGTTAACTCGGCCTTCATTTGTTCCATCTTCTCGGCGATGTTCTCCCTAGCCGTCCTGATTAGTTTCAACTCCGCGGCCAGGTTATTTCTAGTCTCCAGCACTTCCGCGGCCAGGTTATTTCTAGTCTCCAGCTTCTCTGTTAATTCGGCCTGCATTTCTTCCATCTTCCTGGTGATGTTGTCTTTAGCCGTCTTTATTTCTTGCAGTTCCGCTAAAATCTTTTCTAATGCTGCCTCCATCGTTGTAATGTTCGGTGATGTTGTTTTCCCGCTTCCTGACACCAGTGTGACTTTGTGTTATATCCCACTTCTGACGCCAGTGTGACTTTGTGGGTTCGTGAAATGAAAAGTCCAATTACACCACTCAACAATGTTCTTTATTTCTACCGACTTACAGTTTAACACTTGCCAATTACACAAAATTACTTGCTGCACACAGTTACAATTTACCCGTTCGTCCGTTACAACTTCACTTGTACTCGCGATTACATAAGCTCCGGTACACATTCACAGTTCGTACAGTCTCCCGTTGCACAACCCTTTCGTTCATTAACACGTCATCGACTAACACTGCCTTCTTACACCAAGAACTGTCTTCACTCACACACACTAACCAACTGATTGACCAACTCAACCAACAACTGACTGGCTACACCAAAACCAACTCAACAACTGACTGACTCTGTCTGTCTGTAACCCTCTTTATAGGAATATCGCTGGTTTCTGGTGTTTACACGATTGTTCTGGTAACAGAAAGATCGAGAACCAGGTGGAAGGAAAACAGACGCACAGTATGTTTCTTTCCGACCGCTGGCTGTCACCACTATAAGACAAACGAGGGAAAGGCGTGGCTAACCGAGCCTCCCCTGTCTTCCGTTGCCAGCTGCTCACAGGGTGTTTCAGCGCTCCCCGTTACAATACAGACTACTTTTCTACATAGTGTCCTGTCTTTGATATACAATTTCTCCATCGGATTGACAAGTTTTTTATGGTGTCCTTATAGAAAAAAGGACGAGTGCAAAGCCAGTTGCAAACGATCTCTTTTACACTTGCATCATCTTCAAACCGTGGTCCACCTAATCTCTGTTTCATATAACCTTGTCCGGCTGAAATGTATCACTCCGCGTTCAACAACCCTCCCCCTCGCCCTAATTGGCTAATGCTTTCGCGCCATAGGCCATAGACGGTGCCTTCCCATCACATTTAAAACTGCAGTAAACGTCAAATGCCAGGAGATAGCTAAAATCATGCAAATAAGTATATGAAGGCATGCAAAAATACAAGTTTATAATGAAACTGAACTCACGCGTTATGGAGAATCTGGTAATGGAGTAATCCCCTCCATCTCGGATTCGGATTCTGATTCTGCAGTAACAGTTTCGCTGTCGGAACTCTCCGTAGGGTTTATAATTATGCTCTCTATTACGTTGTCGACGATGCCATCCAGCTCCCACATTTTGTTTTCTTCTTTGAGCACATGATGAATAGCCTTTTTCCATGTTTCGTCGCTGATCTCCGAAAATGCTGTGGTAAGCAATGGCCTGATATCATTCAACTTAAATGTTCTATTGTTTCTCGCTACGAATCCTTTAATTTGGCTCCAAATAAGCTCAATTGGATTTAAAATCCAGTGATATGGTGGAAGCCTGAGTACCTCATGACCAGCTGACCTTGCCATTTCATCGATTACGTATTTATCACAATCGCTGGCATGCTTTACTACAAGTTCCAGTAGTTCTGCCTTAATAAGGGATTCATTTACAACTTCATTTTTTGCACGCAGCCACTCAATAATGTCTTGTTTCTTCCAGGATGTATTTGGTTTCTTTTCGACACGAATGCTGTGGTAAGGAGCATTGTCCATCACAATTATGCTGCTTGGTTCCAGTTTCGCTAACACACTCGCAAACCACTGCTGAAACACATGTCCATTCATATCTTCATGGTAATCACCGGTTTTCTTTGACTCAAACAGTAGTAGACCATCTTCCACAAAACCACTATCACTTCCTATATGAGTGACAATCAGTCTTCGGCCTTTTCCACTGGGATTTTTTAAACCAGAAGACATACCTTGCAAAAATGCTTGTCTTTCATTCTTAATAGTCGTGTCACAACATACTTTACTTGTTGTGTGTCCTTCGTTCACCCTAGTCTTGTCAAGGTAGTATATTTTGCGATTTGTATCCCGGTATTGTCTGATTGTCCTTAAATAACGTCTTCGCCACACAGCAATATCGCCTCTGTCTCTCAGTACATTTTTCTTGCCCCTTTTTTCATTCACAAACCCCAGCTGTATAAGCAATCTATACAGACTAGATCTGCTGAAATTTGGTAAATCTGCATCCTCATTTACAGCAGACAAAATTTTATTTATGTTAGGGAGTTCGTTTCTAAAGAAAAAACTATGCACATGACGACGTACAGCAGTTTTAACAAATTCATCGCATTCTCCGAGCACGCGCTTTTCTTTATTCCTGCGTTTGCCTGGAGTGGTAAGTTTTCCTGTTTTCTCAACTTCACGTCGCGATGTTCCTATGGACCTAACACTCACACCTGTAAGTTCGGAGCACAACTGTTCGACTTCCCTCACTAACAAAGACGGATTCTTCTCTGTGAGTACATTAAACACATGCAACACAATTCTTTTTTCACCGCTTTGTAATGGCTTACCCTTACGATGCTTCAGCGAAAAACTGGCAGTAGACTCTGCCATTATACATATAATAAGTACATGCGCAATAAACGATGGATAAAATAACGTATCTCTCGAACGCGCACAGTACACCTTCTAATGACAATACATGACTAATCCAGTTCAGAACAAGGTCAGTGATAAAACTCATATAAACAAATATATGTAATTCACTAGCGCTAAAGCACGTGCTCTTGTGTAATCAGAAAGGCAGGCCTAGATGCAAAGGAACCTCCTCTTTACTTTGTTTAAGAATTAACATGCATTTCAGATAAATTAACTCTGTTGCGTAATATATTTAATTGAAACAGTTATGAAAGTAAATATTTGACAATTCTCTTTCAACATATAAAGATATATCACCATGTTAAATAACGAACTAATTTTTACCGCAAAACAATCTCTACCAAACAGCAGCCAATGAGACGAGATGAGGTCACGTGACCGTTAAGAGATTACCGGGCAAGCTTACGTGAAACAAGGTATAGGTCTTGTTTGAGCAGTCCAAACAAATGCTAGAGGCAGGGCAATAAATCTAAATTGTATAGAGGATCTTCCAGATGTGTCCAATACATTCTCAAGTTTTCCCATGTTAAAGCAGCAGTTGAGGCCATGCATCGTCATGGAGATTGGTTGCCGGCAGCGCTTGTTGCGATATGTAGCCTTTGTTTCATCCAAAATGCAACAATAATAGGCTGTATTAACTGTCCTTTGTGAAGAAAATACACCAGCAAACAGTTGCAAGCATCATTCCAGCTTCTCTTCCCACCACAAGTTTTTTAGCCCACTCATTCACTTGAGTCTGTATAAGGGTTTCTTCCCCAAACTGTGTGGAGCAATCTCAAAACTTCTATAGGTTTGGTGCCCCCTTTTGCAAGAAATC
This sequence comes from Mantis religiosa, assembly GCA_030765055.1. Classification (NCBI taxonomy): domain Eukaryota; kingdom Metazoa; phylum Arthropoda; class Insecta; order Mantodea; family Mantidae; genus Mantis; species Mantis religiosa. The sequence continues at coordinate 208,330,920 of CM060953.1, read as the reverse complement.
TGATAATGATGCATTGTGAAACAGACGTGTGGTCATGGTATACTGACACAGCCCAGCTCTCCACAGGGCATGCATACACAATAACCCTTCTACAGATACCCTCCACCAACATCCTAACAAAGCCCGTCCTCAAAATTAATAAGAGCAGTGCACACTAAAATTTCCGTTTATATTTGATCTGCCCCCGTATTATAGTTGGCATATGGTGAAAAAGAAAAGTCTAGGTCAAACAAATTTGGGATGATAGGAATTTAGTTTCAGTGCTACATTATCGTTACCGAAAAGGTTATAATGTAAAATTAGCTATAAAATGACACAGGTGTAATTCACACATAATTTTTTTCGCAATGTGTTGTAACTCTATTATGCATAGAATACTATATCTTAATTCATAAATGTTAACAAAACTTTACTGCATATGGGAATCTATTGTAATCTCAAAAAATACCCCAATCCTGTTCCTTTGTGCAAAGTATTGGGACTCGTAAAGCTTTTGTACATATGTAAGCAAAATCTGTGTATTTCTTTCATCTCAAACATAATACCCTTAAGTATTGTACTGGAAAATTGTTACATATTTTCCATGTTCTTTCTGAAAGAAATCAAACTATAAAAGAACAAATCTGAATAATTTATCGAGATTCGAGAGTCGCACAAGAGCCGTAGATGCAAGCGAAGATTTGCGAAACATGTCCTCAAAATAGGTACGAAAGTGAAGCAGATGTGTTAAAAAATGCGACTCATCTAAAATTTAATAACTGAATAATTTAGTTTTTTAATTAAAACATCTGGAAAGTTCTTTTAATAGGAACCTTAGATGGTCATGAAGGGAATGTTGTTAGCTCTATACTCACCCTACAAGGCCTGCAGAAGCTGCAATATTACTGTCGGAGTGGTCCCTGTCCTGAGCGACCATGGTGATGAAGTTGACAATGAATGTAATGTGTGGCTCAACCAACTGGACATCAGGATTTGGAGTGCCGCCATCTCCCTTCAAACCTTGAATGATGCCTGTGTAAGCTTCTAGGACTCCTTCCCTCAGTTCGTTGAGGTAGTCAACCATATCGTAATCCGTCTGCAATACAACACACAGTGTCTTGGTGTATTGGTGCAACAGTCAAATCAAGAACCTTCACTTCATGCTTTACTCACTTTTTTATAATTTGATATTTTAATATCTCTGCAATATCACAGGCCAATAGCCTTCCATATGTTCCCAAAACAATATCCTAATCTCTGTTTCATATAACCTTGCCCCGCTGAAATGTATCACTCCGCGTTCAACAACCCTCCCCCTCGCCCTAATTGGCCAATGCTTTCGCGCCATAGGCCATAGGCGGTGCCTTCCCGTCACATTTAAACCTGCAGTAAATGTTGTAATAATTGCCGGGAAGATAAATAAAATCATACAAATAAGGATATGAAGGCATGCAAAAATACAAGTTTATAATGAACTGAGCAAATTGAAACAGAATGACTGAGCAATGAAACTGAAAGAGTTTATAATGAAAGGCCTTTGGCCTTTACCACTGGGATTTTTTAAACCAGCACACATACCTTTCAAAAATGCTTGTCTTTCAGTCTTAAAAGTCGTGTCACACCATACTTTACTTTTCGTGTGTTCTTCGTGTATATTTAGCGATTTGTATCTCGGTGCAGTGTGGCTGTCCTTAAATAGCGTCTTCGCCACACAGCAGTATCGCCTCTGTCTTTTAGCACATTTTTCTTGCCTCTTTTTTCATTCACAAATCCCAGCTGTATAAGCAATCTGCTGAAATTTGGTAAATCTGCATCCTCATTTACAGCAGACGAAATGTTACTTATGTTAGGGAGTTCGTTTCTAAAGAAAAACTACACACAGGACGACGCACAACACTTTTCACGTATTTTCTCCAAGCACGCACTTTTGTTTATTCCTGCTTTTGCCTGGAGTGGTAAGTTTTCCTGTTTCCTCAATTTCATGTCACGATGTTCCTACGGATCTAACACTCACACCTGTAACCAGAGCACAGCTATTCTACTTCTCTCACTGACAAAGACGGATTCTTCTCTGTGAGTGCATTAAACACATACAACACAATTCCTTTTTCGCCTGTTTGTAAATAATTATCCTTGCGATACTTCAGCGAAAAACTGGCGGTAGACTCTGCCATTATACATATAATAAGTACATGCGCAATAAACGTCAAAATAATTTAGCTCCCGCACTCTCGAATGGCGATGCATGACTAATGCAGTTCAAAACAAGGTCAGTGATAAAAGTCATAATCAAATGTCACCACTACCACTAAATCACGTACTATCGTGTCATGTGCTTGAGAGCAAAGGAACCTTCTCTTTACTTCGTTTATGAATTAACATGCATTTCAGATAAATCAACTCTTGCGTAATATATTTAATTAAAACAGTTACGAAAATATAAATTTGTCAATTCTCTTCCAACATATAATTATATATCACCATGTTAAATAACGAACCAATTTTTACCGCACGACAGTCTTTACCACAACAGCAACCAATGAGAGGTGATTAGGTCACGTGACCGTTAAGAGATACTGGGCAAGCTTACGTGAAACAAGGTATAGAGATGCTTAAGATACTTTTGAACACATGACATGCAAGATATGTTTTTAAGCCTGAAGATTCACTTGCCATGACTGTTTAGTTGCATACCTTCAGACTAAATATATAGAAGTTTTTATGGTGTTAGACACCCTTGGTTTTCCTTATATTAATTTCTAACATTGGGAAAAATATATATAAACAAGTATGTTTAGAAACCTTTAATTCCATATTAGAACATTTACTAAATTATGCTTTTAAATAAAACTGTAATAAAAAGAATGTTACAAGTGTCTGCATTTTCTGAATTTTTAAAACGGGAGTGTGATATCCAACAGTAATTATTTTTCACATAAGTGCTGAGGCTTTCAGCGGCCAGCATCGTCAACTACATTGTATACATCTATAGGACTTGTAGGCCATGGTCCAGTTGGTATAACTTCGGATGTTTTGCCTGGCATCCTCAGAGTTATGAAAACTTGAACTGCTAAGTCCGAAGAGTGGAGCACTGCATCTTCCAGCATGCTATACATAGCCGAACATGGAGGGAGGGCATGGCCTGTAGGGGAGCATGGCAGCTATTGGCCGACTTTTGGCCAGTGGGATGTCTGATCCTGATAAAAGAGAGGGCTTCCAGGTTTCTTCTTGCTCTTTTCAGAGCCGGGATCCACGCTTGGCTTATATCTTGCCTGCCATCCTTACGATTGAAGGCGTTTTTATGTTTGAAAATTTCTATCGCTTCCAGAGTCAAACGTAACTGGAGTGACTTGTCCTCGAGAGCACCATCCTGCCTCTGTAATTTATCTCACAGTACCAAATTTTATTTTTGTGTCATTCCTGATATTTAGGTCCAAGAAAAAGTTGTCCATTGATTTCCTTTTCTATTGTGAATTTGATAAGTCTTTTCTTGTAGATTGTGTAATTTTAATGCATCATGTAAACATTTATTTGGAACTATTGCAAAGATGCCATCAACATATCTATACCAATAGGAAGGACTTTTTAATTTGTGTTTCAACTGTACTCCTAAATAAATTTGCCAAAAAGGGTGAAAGTGTGTTGCCCATTGATAACCCTGATTTCTGCTTGTAGTATTTCCCATTAAAGCTAAAGAAATGTTGTTCAATGCATAATTTTATTAATGAAATGTATTCTTCTGCTTCTATTGTTTCCATTTCCATTGTAGTTAGCCATTTTTTTATATTGTCTGTAAATAATCGAAGATGGTTACTATAAAGGTTAAAACAAAAGAGAATTGAGTCATGAAAACCGCCGCCGCCGCCGCCACCACCACCACCAATATTAATTACTTTATTTTAACTTTATGTTCATACAGAAACAGGCGCAACAAGCTTTTCATATTTACAGTGCTTTAAGCTTCTTGGTCAGTGTAATAATTATACTAAGCTTATTAAACTAATAATTCATAATACAATATACATAATACATATCAATATTTAAAAGTTGATTGTCTTTACATTTTCATTAGTGTACTAAGTATACCTAACTTATTAATGGCTCAACTAATAATATACTTAAAACTTAATTATATTTACATTTCATTTAGCTAAGAATTCCTCTAAAGAGTAAAATACATTTTTAATTAAATAAGTTTGAAGAGCAGTTTTAAATTCTTTATAATTCTCACATTGTTTTATTTCAGCTGGCAGCCTATTGTACAACTTTGCACCAGCATAACTGGGCAGCTTTTCAAATAGTGTAAGTCTGTGTGTAGTAATGGCAAGGTTACTTTTGTTTCTTGTGTTATGATGGATGTCTGAATTTGTTGGCATTGGAAATTTGTATCTGATCATATATAAAACAGTTTTATATATACAGGCTTGGTAATGTCATTTTTTGTTCTCTGAAGGCTCCCCTACATGTATCCAATTTTTTTAAGTTTTGACAGGTACCGTACTGCTTGTTACTGTAGTATAAGAATTCTATTTAAGTTTAATTTTGATGTGTTGCCCCAAACTTCTATGCCATAAGATATAAGAGTGTGTGTTAGTGAGAAATAAATAATTCGAGCAGTTGCTGTAGGAACATATTTAATTAAGCATTTTAGTAAAAATATATTTTTAATAAGTTTAATTGATAATTTGTCTATGTGTGGAGTAAAGAATAGTGTCTTGTCCAATGTGATACCAAGTAGCTGCACTATATCAGTACTATTTACTAAATGATCATTAATTATTTTGCTACCAAATATTATTTCACACTTTGTTGGGTTTATGCTTAGGTTTAATGTTGAAAAGTATTGTAGTATTTTCTTGGTTATTTCATTTAAATTTTTTTCTAACCCTGTGCTAGTGGCATTACTGGCTGTGACACTGGTATCATTGGCAAACTGTACTATATGTGCATGAGGTGGTAAATACTCGGTGATGTCATGCATGTAAAGGATAAATAAAAGAGCTCCAAGAATAGATCCATGTGGATCACCATACTACGATTCTGTAGTAGAAGATATGGCATCTCCATTTATAGAGTTTAGAACTACATACTGTTTTCTGTTGGTCATGTAGGATTCAATTAATTCACTTCCCTTTCCCCTAATGCCCAGGACAGATAGTTTATCCATTAATATACTTTTATCCACACAGTCGAATGCCTTAGTTAGATCTAACAAAGTAGCTGTTGTGAATTTACCTGCGTCCAAGCCTTCAATAATTTCTTCTATACATTTAACGACTGCACTGATTGTTGACCTATTTTTCACAAAACCATTTTGGTGTTTAGGTATCAAGTTGAACTTGTTTAGAAGACTCATTAGTCTTTTATAGATTACTCGTTCAAAAATTTTTGAAAGCGCTGGTAGAATTGATATCAGGCGATAGTGGTTCATTTCCTTTTTGTTGCCTTTTTTAAAGATAGGTATTACCTTCGCTATTTTTAAAATGTCTGGGAAGGTTCCCTGTTCCAAGAAAGAATTTATTATATCTACAAGGGGATTTATTTGACTGCACACCTTTAATAATGACATTGGGATGCCATCTATACCAATACTATTTTTTTGTTTTAATTGTTTTATTACATTTAGAATTTCATTCGCATCGCAGGGGTAGATGTAGATACTTGATGAATTTTTTGATTTGGGTACATTTCCTTCAATCAGGCTTGATTTAGCTGCATCCTTTTTTTATTGAGATTTTTTATGTTTATTCCTACTGAGGCAAAATGATCACTTAACGCTTCGGCAGCTTCATTAGGGTCATGTGTAATACCTTCTTTTGTCTTGTAAACGGTGTTAAGATATGAGCTATCTGAGGGTTTTCGGAATTTATCTGCCAACTAGATTTACTTATACTGGAAGATTTTAGGATTCTACTGCTAATGCTTTCCCATTTAGCATTTATGACTTTTTGGCCATAGACACATTTTAATTTTTTTTTACATCTGTGTTAGTGACTTTTGCATTTCTCGCATTTGCTTGGGAAATGGCAATTTTTAGCTGAATACGCATTTGCTTAATCTCAGGTGTGATCCAATGAAGTTTTGTTAATCTTTTTGGTTTTCTATTTTTGACTGCGACGAGGGGTCAGTAAATGTTTATATTATGCTTCAGTATTTCATAGAATGTGTTTAGTTTCATATTTGGATCTGTATATTTATAGATATTTTCCCATTCAGCAAGTTTAAGAGCTTTTTTTAGCATTAATAGATTAGTTTCATTGAAAGAATTGTAGCTTCGCTCTATGTTTGTTGGGGTATTTGTATACTCATGTTTTGCTGGTTCTTCAAAACTGATTTTTTGGGCAGTATGGTCAGAGAGAGATGTATGACTTCAATTTTAAAAGGTATATTAACAATATTTGTGATATTATAAATTGTAGTAATTGTGTTTGCAGTAATACGCGTTGGTTCATTTGTCATTTTTAAATTAAATTTGTTTAATAAGCATTCCAGTTTAATTTTTGTTTGTGAATTATTGTAAATGTTTATATTTATGTCTCCTAGAATCACAACTTTTGTTTCCAATTTTACCATACGTGACTAATAACAGGGTTAACTTTTCAAAAAATAAATTAATATCACCACTTGGTGGCCTATAGATACCAATAACAATCATTCTTACCTTATGCCAGTTTAGATTAATACCTGCCAACTCGATTTCCCCTTCTACGCTTAAAGTTGTGAGATCAATAATTTCGTAACTGTTATTTAGTACTTTATTTACAAATATACTTACACCGCCCCAATTTTTCCTTTTCTGACAAAAGATTGCTGCCAATTGCATAGTTTTAAAAAAAGTATTGGAAGATTCATATTCCTTTAGCCCATGTTCTGTGAGAATCAGAAAATCAGGATCCTCTTCATTTAAGAATATGTTTAAGTGATCAATTTTATTAGAAAGTATTTGGATATTTTAATGAATGAAATCTAACGACTTACCTTTCCACCTGCCTATCTGAAAAGCTGTCTAGTTTTTTGAATACATTACTACCTCGTTACTTAACGGACTATGTACACTATTTTCTCTAACTCCCAGTTTAATGTCCAAGATAACACTAGCCATGGTTTCACTTAATTTCTTCTTTCCTAATTTGTTCAGGTGCATGCCATGTTTTGTATATATAAATCGTTCCGCACTGAAGGTATTTATTAACTTCACATTGCGTATTTTGCACTTATTTGGGATATTATTTCATTTATGGTTTTAGTTTGTTGGTTTTCCCATGAAGTTGGGAGCTGGTCATGCCTTGGAGGCAGTTTAACTATCACCACATCTGTGTTCGATAAGGAAGCAACTGCTTTTTCAAGATTAGGAATCACATTTTCAGGCTCACCACTTGCCACATCGTTGGTCCCACCTACCTATAAGCACCACAAAATCCTTTTCTGTGAACTGCAAACATTTTTGTTTAATGTTATCAAAAACGTCCTTTGATTTTGCACCTGGTTTTACTACTGCACTTGCCACTGGGATCGTTTTTCCTAGATAGTTGATTCTCTCTGCAAGTCCTCTTCCATGACTGTCGCTTAGTATCAAAACGTTTTCTGATGGCTTCTTTGAAACCGTAGTGTAGGTTGTCTTCCGGTATCCTGCTTCTTGTAGTATGTTGCTGAACCTTTGCCTTCGGCTTGATGACCATGTTCTGCATTGCTTTCGGGTTTCTTGCTTCGTTTTTATTTGTTTTATCTTCGTTTTCTTTAAACACTTCGAATCTATTTGATGTCTGTATCACGTAGTTTGAAGCTTTTTTACATTGGGATTTAGATGTACCTTTCACTTGCTTCCATTCCGGTGTTGGTGACTGCAGTAATTCCATTAAGTAATTGTTTTGTTCTGTTAATCTTATCTCATTCTTCGCATCCTTTAAATCCATGCTCATGATCTCAATTACTTTCTGAAGCAATGATACACACTCATTCCTGCCCTTTTGTAGTAGATCGGCTTGGCGTCTCTCTTCTGAGTCTTGGTTTCCCTGCACTTTGTACTCTTTTCCTTCAAGTACTTGTATTTCTTCGCACAAAATGCTATTGTTTGTACTGCTGCACTGGTTTTTTCGAAGTTCACTCACATTTTCCGTAGTAATTTGTGTATCTTTTACGGAGCCACTGCAAAGCACCATGCTATCTCCCGCCATCTTGGAAATGTGCTGTTATTGGATCTATGAACTCAGTTTGCCGATATTGTAAGTCATTGAAATACAAAAAAGAAGCTACTGGATTGTGTTGTGCAAATGGCAAAGTGAAATTAGTGTGACTAGTTCTGCCAACAGAGCCATTATACTCATTGCTTTCAGGAACAGGAATGGATTCCACACATCTTACAAATACACAAAAATATAACTGTTTTTAAATGACTTCATTTGGGGCAACACATGTAGTTCAGGACAATTTTAAGTCAGCTTTCAAGGTAACATTTAACAGGCTTATTCGCTGCATTGCTTTTACTTTTTATAAAAAAAGCAATAAAGCTGTATTTTTAATTTACAGTTACAAGGCCAAATATATCACCGAGCAGGCTTGCTGTTGCTGGTGTCAGATGGAGACTACCAATTCCTGCAAATGTATTTCATGGCAATTCAACACAAATTAATCTGACAAATCAGTTGATTCCACTACAAACCAAGATGATTCCGTCAACCACCTACCTGAATTTCTGAAATCATTGGATTTGCCAGGGTTGCTGCCTCACAACCTTCAATTAAAGGTCAGCTCGATATATCAACCAACCACAGCTTTATAACGGCACATGGCTACCGGTGAAAAAATTACTGAACTTGATCAAAGCAACCATTCTAAAGGGAAAGTACGAAGGAGAAGACGTTTTGAAAGCATGCATTCCAATGACTCCAACTGACACACCATTTGAATTTAAATGACTGCAGTTTCCAGTGCGGCTTGCTTTCACTATGACCGTAAATAGATCCCAGGGGCAGTCATTGTTTGCAGGATTAACCTTGAAAACCCATCCTTCTTGCATAGCTAATTGATGTTGCCTGTTCCCATGTTGGAAAACCATTAGTTTTTTTTTTTTATGTGCCAAGTAATCAAACAAAAAATATCATGTACCTTAAAGCATTACAATGAAAATACTTAAAATATTACTGAAGAATTAAAGTGTGCAAATAAAGATAATGGAATTTAAGTAGTTTATGATTACATTAAACAAATCAAAAAGTATATTTACATTATGCAAATGTATTGTTTATATCAAGGTAATTATTTGATAGTCAATAAACAAGCTGATCACTCTACAATAAGTTTATATTCAAATTTTTGTTTAAATTACATATTTGCAACATTCTTGATACAATGGCTAAATGTGGCACTGTGACCTGACTGTCAAGTCTAGAAATTGTTTGATTAGCACACAATACATGCAGTCTACCTAAAACTGTTATGCATTGTTGTTTTTTCAAAGATAGTATAAAGTAATCCTTATTTTATATTTTAGATATTTATAAGTATGTCTTCAAAGTTTAACAAGAGTCACAACTAGTGTAGGGAAATTTGACTATTGATCTGACAAATCACTTCTTAGCTGCCAAATACATACCCTATCAACCTGAGCTTGTGAAGCTTGCAGCAAGGTCTGTAGCACGACCTCCAGATACTTCTTGAATTCCGATCCTATACTAAGTGCAATATCACCAAACACAGACAGGATTTGTGGCTTCACTGAGCGGTGTACTGTGTCATCCTACAAACAAAAATAATGTTAACATACATACAAAACATTGCTGAATCAATAACAATGTATGTACATATGTTGTATACTTACTCCCAGATTCTCCAGTAAAAGCATCATTATATCATCACAATACGGTAATACTTTGCTTTTTAAGGCTCTACAGATGTCACCAGTAAGACCTACTGCAGCTCCACAAACCTGCAACAAGAATGGATTGCACACACTAGTACTGTTAATTAAGCTTTGCAACAATCTGTATCAACTCCATTGCACTGGGAGTATACTACAGTCCTAGCTAGTTAGCATGAATTATGTATGCAAAATGCATGCAGCAAGAGCAATGTGTGGTCAGGTCGATAATGGTCTGTATAAACAAATATTTATTACGATACACTGAGGAAAACTACAACAGCCTTAAGAACTGGCTGTACTTGAGTACAGCTCATCATGACTCCAACGGGTTAATTACCGAACCAAACTCACATAGTTAAAACATTTTGTAAAATTTGACAATTATTTCAGTTGAGGTTTGACAACTTCACATACACTTTTTAAAACTTGGACCATACTAGAAGAACCATCACTCTCATCTTCAGCTGGAAGTCAACAATTTTATAAACTGCAAATTCAACGACATCATTAACAGAATAATTGCTAATTTTTGTTGTTGTAATTTATGTCCTCCAATGTCAAGTCATATTGGACGATGAATGGAATGGATGAAATGATGCTCAAAGGAGCCTGGAGTCCATAGAGCTTAGAGTTACCCGACATTCGTCTTTCAGGATAATGGAAAACCCCGGAAAAACCTTATCCAGGTAACTCACCCCTACCGAGATTTGAACTCGGGACCTCTTGAACGTGAGGCAGACATGCTACCACCATGCTACCGAGGCAGGCAAATTGCTAAATAAGCTTCATATTGCATGGTTCTTTAAATTAGAAATTAATCATTAATTCATTTCACTGCCTTGACACATCAACTACTAATCAGAGCAGCTATCTGGGAGACATGTTGATGCTGAATGGAAGTAAAGCATGTCACTAACCTGGTATTCAGCGTGGTTTTGGAGTCCAAGACAGAGAAATGGCTTGAAGGCCTCCATGTACTTCAGGAACCCTTCTCCAAGAACTTCTACCAAAGTGGACACAGCCATGAGGGCATCTTCCTGCACACCCCCAGCTTTACCTGAGTTGGAGTTGAACATCTGCAGAAGTGCAGACATTATTGCATCGGATATCTGTGGTGCATCTTCTGAAGTCACTTTTCGCAAAACACTCTGGAACATTTTAATAGGAAGTTTAGCAGCGCCTGTTACAAAACACTTGATAAACATTTTGTTTTGCACAATAGGACATGTGATGCAAGAATATATCTAGGTCCAATGTGAGTGGCATAATTTTTCCAAGTACAGCTTCAAATGTGATATAATATGTATTTAGAATTACTTTTTAGTGTAATCTTTAATGTTTACTCAGCGTAACTAAGGTTTATAATTCCTTATTTATCTCCTGCACATGTGGCTATATTAAAGAATGTGTTGCAGCCAAATTATTGTTTTTACTTCACTTAAAACAATGTAGAAAAGTCTTTGTCCATAAATTACACTGATTACATACACTAAGCATTTATCTGTTAAGTTAATCACTCTAAATAAATATAACTACACTACAGGGTAGACCTGCCCACTATCTTCCTTAAGTTCTTGAAAAGGGTCTACAGCCAGCACGCCAAAAATACTCAAATGAGTATAAATTTGCACATCACTACCCACGTGCTCTCCAATTAAGTTGTAAGGCACATTTGCATTCATGTTATTAGGTTCGACCTACAAGGTTGAAAATGGGTGTAATGGCTTTTGAAACTACTCCCTCAATAATATAAAAAAGTGACAAAGTGTTAAAAATGACTACAAATAGTTTTTTCCATCAGTCAGATACTGTCTACAAACTCACATTTTCCGAACATTATGTTGCCTAATGGTTAGTATATAGAAGGAATTGTACAAACAACTGATTTTGCACCTGCATGGTACGGTTTTTTCAAACTTACCAGCTTTTTGGTTTCATATGTTACATACTACAGAATTCAGGTTCAGATGTATGAACATCTTTTTTGCAGAAGTTGATTACAATTATTATGCATGCTGATTGTTGACTATAATACAAGAAGCAATAGGGCTAGTTGACATTTGTCATTTTGGTCTGCTTCCCATGCGCACTGATGAACCTTTGAATTAAAATTTCTCAGCTCACATTCAAAATATGCCAGATGCTAACCCCCCCCCCCCCCGCCAAAAAAAAAAAAAACACACACATAGATGCTAGTGTGCTTCCAATTCACGAGGTCCCAAGATTGAATCTTGGTCAGGGTGTTACATGGATAAGATTCTTTTCCAGAGTTTTCCCTTATCCTTAAAGATTAATGTTGGGTAAATAAGCTCTAATGACCCTGGGCTCAAGTGGGCATCATTTCACCCATTTCATTCATTGTCCGATATGATGTACATTAATTTAAATATAACAAAAGCCCAAACAAAATGCACCTGCAAGGCACTTTCAATTTACAATTGTGTATTTTGGAAAAGTCATACTTAGGGTATTAGCTGGAGTTAAAGTGACAGTTACCTGTAGAGTTGCACAGAGCAGACTTTGTAAATCATTATATTGAGCTCTGTCACTGTGACTCTGTATATGCGTCTCCATCTGTAGCACCTGTTGCAGCCGCTCTAGTATCACCATGGTAGTCCTCTGCACCGTCACATAGCAGTCTCGTGGGGAGTTCTTGACCATCTCCATCAGTGCTTCATAAGCAGCAGATCTCAGGTTTGCCTATACATACATCATAGGGTTATGAACCATATTGCTTGGTCCAGAAATGAAGTAGCAAGAAACTATGGAATAATTGCCCCAAATTGAAACTTATAAACCTTTACAATTCCTTTCTTGGAAGTGTTGAAACCTTTATAAACCTTTCCCTCATTGAACATGAAATAATTTCACAGTAACATTTAGAATGGTAAGATATCAGCTCAATAAATGTACAAAAATTTCATGTAACATAATAGAAATCCTTGAAGACATGGTAGTATAAGTGATGCTCAATAAATTCTCAGAAGTTACAAATAGTGTGTTGCATACTAAGAACTGTAAGTGATACTTATCAGGTTGAGAATGCGTATTGGAAACATGGGGCCTGTAGGGCTGAGATATGACAAGGAACTTACAGTTTGTGGTTAGCCAATTAGTTTTTGCAATACTTAAAAAAACTATAAAAAGCAATCAAAATTGCTATTTGTTGGGTGTTACATCACTTCCTACTGGTACCATAAGAACTGAAAACTAGAACCTTAAGTATTAATGACCTACATCATCCTTGTTGGCATGGCAATTGACAAATGTATTGTACATTTACTTTACACAATCAATGATTAACTTACAAATAAAGTACTGCAAACTAAATAAATTATTTTGCAAAGATTTTGTTTCAATTTTTCAATTAAAATTGAACATTTTAATGAGTTAGTTCCACACATTTCCTAGTGTTCCTTCAACTTTAAGCCATCAAAAGAGTAGGATTTCATAAGGTGATTTGTTTTGCTCAACTGATGCAATAATGAGTAATACATTCCATTTACATTTGTGCTTACAGCAAATGATCAATATATAACAGTGACTATCACTTTGATCAATTTTACCTTCGGGAGGAGGTATGTACACCTATAAACATTTTCAACCATTGCTTTGTCTCTAGAGTGTAGCAGTATATTTGTTTCATTCACATTATGTATTAACACAAAACCAGCCTCTAAATCACACACTTGCTTTATCCTCCATTGAAAGCAAATGTGCCAACCAAGTTGCTATACCCAATTTTTCATGTAAAACTGAATATGTTGCACCTAGTAATATGGTTGATCACCCAAAACCGTATTGTGGATTTTACCAGTAATTTTGAAGGAAATCATGTCCACTTACAGTCAAAACCATGTTTATCATTTGTGAATGTATCATCACCCAATTTTGAACACACATGCACACATACATACAGGAAGAGATGTGTTATGTACAACTCTGTTCTGACTTTTCTTTTTAAAAAAAAAAAAAAAAAAAATAGAAGTGTTTGATCACTGTTTGAAAGTTTCATTGTACACCTCTGTAGAATAAACAGTTGTTTGTTTAAAAATCCTTTCATGGAAGTGTTGAAAACAGTGTTGTATAAATTAAGTTAATTGGGAGTCGATTAATAACACAAAACAACACTCACTTTTAAATTTTCCCGGAACCGGTTTCTGAGGCCTTCCCTCTATCTTCAGCCGGACATCGACTAGTTCTCATTGGTGTAGCTGGCAATATTTTGTCTTCGGTCTCCTCTGGTGGCGGTTCGAGGAACTTGCTGAACAAATCTTTCTGGGGGATGTCGAAATTGAATACTTTGTTCCTATTTTTTGAAATAAAGATTTGTTCCCATGTGGACAGTTCTTCTTTTCCTGTTGTATGTTTTAGTAATTTTGGTTCTGGATTTATGTCATGTTTTTTTTCCCAAAAATGCGTGGCAACTGCTGATTTTTCTAATTGTTTGTATTTTATGTTCCTAAAGTGTTCCTTTGCTCTTGTTTAGTAATTTTGCAAAGGAACACTTTAGGAACATAAAATACAAACAATTAGAAAAATCAGCAGTTGCCACGCATTTTTTGGGAAAAAAACCACAACATAAATCCAGAACCAAAATTACTAAAACATACAACAGGAAAAGAAGAACTGTCCACATGGGAACAAATCTTTATTTCAAAAAATAGGAACAAAGTATTCAATTTCGACATCCCCCAGAAAGATTTGTTCAGCAAGTTCCTCGAACCGCCACCAGAGGAGACCGAAGACAAAATATTGCCAGCTACACCAATGAGAACTAGTCGATGTCCGGCTGAAGATAGAGGGAAGGCCTCAGAAACCGGTTCCGGGAAAATTTAAAAGTGAGTGTTTTGTGTTATTAATCGACTCCCAATTAACTTAAGTTGTTTGTATTTTTAAAAAATAAAAGAATAAAAGCAAATCAATCACCATCTCTTGAGACAGTTTCATCTACTGGCAAATCTAAAGGATTCTACACATAGATATAACAAATATTAAACATTTGTGACAAAATTTTATCTTGTGGTATAATTATAAATTATCCAGGACTAGTTTTGTAATTCCATCAATTGGATCCTGAAAATATTGAATGTTTGCTTTTGTTATAATTATTGCTGCTAGGTGATGGATTGTTACTGCACTGCCAACTATTGGAAATAACAAATTTGACTGAATCTACTGGCTGTATTTTATAATTCGTTACACAAACTTTATTTTTCAAAATAAATATTTTTTCCCATAACATTAATTCTATGCAGAAAACTGAGTTACCTTCCGAGCTTGTACACTATGGTCCAGTAGAATTGAAATACCCCAACGATTCGCCATCTTGGTGCTCTAACTAGCATGTATCACCTTTGAAAATGCCAAGCACAGTCTGTCAAAATTCTATTGCACCACAGCCTACAAGCCTGGAAGATAACTCTGTTCTTCATGATGCTGACCATGGAAGCCTCAGAAAATATATTAATTGTAAACATTTGTTTAAATGTTTTAATATAAACTGGATTTAATGATTAAATGAGCAAAAATAAGCAAAATCTTGTCACAAATATTTATTATATTTGTATTACTTCCCATCAACTGACAATATTCACCTGTGCTCCATCTGGCCTGTCTGTCGTTTCTAGCAGCCTCTGAACAATGAACTCGAAGTACTGAGATAGACAATATGTTTCAGGCTGAGAGTTGTCATCATTACTTTCAGCTTGCTCATAGCTAGCCTCTGCCAAACCTGTGAAAGCCCAGCACACGTTGGCTGCTACTCTCGGTTCTGCCTTCAGACCATTAACCAACGACTCCAGCAATGGCTTAAGGTACGTCTCATTGATGGCAGCTTCAGGAATAATCTCACATACTCTTCCAAATGTCCATGCAGCCGTGTCTCTGACTACCACACTACTGTCATACATCAGCTCTATCAGTGTTGGCATGGCTTGTTCCACCAATGGTTTCAGAGTTGTAGGGTCCAAACCACCCAGGATTGAACCTGCATTACAAAACAAAGTGTTGCCATTTCTTGTTCCAAACCTATGGGGTCCACACCATCACAAAACATATCATCTACCCCTAAGCTTTGCCCTCAACCCTTTGCTAATAGGGCATCCCTATATTTGATATGTTTGCCCCTTATAATAATAATAATAATAATAATAATAATAATAATAATAATAATAATAATAATAATAATAATAATAATAATAATAATAATAATAATAATTGCTTTCCTTTTAATATTCATCCAAAAACATACATCAAGTGTTGGCAATGCTTGTTCTACCAATGCATAGGGTCAGATCACCCAGCACTGAACCTGTATCAGAAAACATAATGTATTCCTATTGTCTGTTCCTCCAATAGTTTGAGTTGTACAGACTATATCACTCAGTATTGAATGTGCATTAGTAAACACATATACCGTCATGTTTTCATTGTAACCACTGAACTCATAAGGGAACTTGATATTGCATTTTTCTGGATATTTCTATTTGCCCAAATGCAACATTTAAAAAGATGTGCACAAATGTGTTAAAGCCATATATTACATTGTAAACAGTGTTTTCATTATATGCGTTGGCCAGTTGGAAAGAGATTGAAAATGGAGGCGAATGCCTTTGAAATTAGTCTCTCATTAACATACACAAGTGATGAGTATCAATAAACCAACTACAAATAGTTTTTGAGTGTTTTCATTATCTTGTGTTTTTTAACTACTTTAAAAAGCTCTGATGATGCTATTTCATTTCACTTTCTTTCAGGTTTTTAATGCATTCTTTTAAAGTTAATAAACACACCTGAATATCCTATCCATGATTAAATCAAGGCATCAGAGCACATGGGTATTAAAGTGATGAATTAGGTCATTCAGCTAGTTCCATTTAATATGCTAATGTAAAATCAATATGATATACAAATTAAAAGCATGATATGGAAAGCTTATCATTCCATTGGGGGAAAAAGGTAATAATAATAATAATAATAATAATAATAATAATAATAATAATAATAAATAATATCTTTCCTCCTCTTAATTAAAATTGAGAACTTTTCAAATTGATTGCAGCTTATGTTTGAAACAAATTGAACCCAATTATTAAAAATAATAAAGACAATGTTAATTTATCAAATTGTAACCTTAATGAAAAAGAGTTAAATTTTTTAAATCAAGGTTTAAAAATGTGTTTAAAATTTTTAAACAATATAAATGATTATATTGCAGATATAGAAATTGCTAGTCAAGATTTAAATTAAAATGGAATAAAATATTACAAAATTTGGATAAATATCACCTTAAAAGAAATAATAAACAGATTATTAAATCATTAAATGACAAAGATTTAATTTTTACTAAAGTGGATAATAATAGATTGTAATTTTAGATATATCTGATTATATTAATGGACTAGAACTTCCACTTAGAAGTGAGGATTTTATACAAATAAAGACTCCTCAACATCTTGTACTTCAAATTTTAATAAAATGCTTAATGAAGTGAAAATTATATCAAAGAAAAACATTTTGTAAAAGTTAGTAATCCTATTTTATCTAGAATTTATGCTCTTCCTAAAATTCATAAACCTGGAAATAAAATGAGACCTACTGTAAATTGTATAAACTCGCCAACTTACAATTTAGCTAAATGGTTATATAAAAAATTTAGCACTTTTAATAAATTTGAGAGTTTAAGTATTATAAATTCTTTTGATTGACAGTGTTGTATTATCTAAGACTGAAAAACTTGTTTCTTTTGATGTAACTGCCTTATTTCCTAATATTCCTAGAGAAAAACTTTTGATTTTTTTAAAAAATGGTTGAATTCAATAAATTTAATGAGGACTTAATAGTTGATTTTGTTAAACTTACTAATTTTTGTTTGGATCAAATTTTTTTCACTTTCAATGGTGAATTTTTTCAACCAACTTCTAGCTTAGCAATGGATAGTGCTCTTTCACCCTTTCTTGCTGATCTTTTTATGAGCTTTTTTGAAATGCAAGTTACTAAACATTCCCTTTAATTTTTAGAACTTGGTATAGATATGTTGATATTTTTGCTACTGTTCCTGATAAACAAATTATGCTTTAAAATTACTAAATTTACAAGACAAAGCTATAAAATCCACATTAGAAACTGAAAATGGATTTCTTCCTTTCCTAGATCTAAAAAGATATAAAAAGAAACTAAACTTTGGTTTTTCACACAAATTTGTTGTTTAATAGTTTAATTTATAGGTTCATAAATATAGCCCTGAATAAAGAGGAATTTAATAGACAATATAAACACATTACTAATACTGCTTTAATAAAGACTTTATACATAAAAAGTCTGACAAATTTAAATATCATAAAGCTGTTAATTATGTTTCTACCCTTAAGAAAATAAAAGGCAATTATTTTAAAAAAATTTACTTACCACCCTTGGGGGGTTAATAACATTTTCAAAACATTTTTAAAGAATTTGGTATAGTGTTAGTTCCTCAAAATAAATACAATATTAAAAATTTACTACATTTTTCTGAAAGATAAAATTCCCGACAATAAAAAAATCTGACATTTATCAATTTGTTTAGATTGCGATCAGGTTTATATTATAAAGACCATACAGTAAACAAATTGAAAACATAAAAATAAAGCATACTGATAAAGTAATTGAAAGTCCAAAAGAGATTTGTAATATATTTAATAACCACTATTTAAACATTGTTAAAAAAGTCAAAACCATAAATACTTCTTAACAGGACAAAAACTTAATCACACAGAAAACACAGCTAAAGTCAATGGCAATTTTTAAGATAACTAAAGACGATGTAATAAAAGAAATAGATAAGTTAAAATTTAAAAAATCTAGCGGTTTGGATTAAATCTCAAACGAAATTGTCAAAGCTATAAAGCCAGAAACGGCAGAGGTATTGAGCCATGTTATAAATGCCTCTCCGACACAGGGAATTTTTCCAGATACACTAAAAAAAGTTATTGTAAGACCAATATACAAACAGAAAGGTGGAAAGTTAGAAAAGGAAAATTATAGACCAATTACACTATGTGGTAGTTACTCGAAGATCATAGAAGGGGTATTTTTAGAACAATTACAGTCTTACATTAAAAAACTGAACATTATAGCAGAGGAACAATATGGATTTCAAAAACACAAATCCACAATACAAGCAATAGATAAAGTGAATAGCACAATAATAATAAATGCCTTAAATAAAAGAGAAATAGTTATTGCAGTGTTCATAGATCTAAGTAAAGCTTTTGACTGTGTTAACTTAGAACTACTAATAGAAAAACTAAACAGATATGGGGTACGAGGAATTGCACAAGATTGGGTTGCATCTTATCTAAAAAAGAGAGTGCAATGGGTGGAAGTAAATTTTAAGAACACAAAGGGAGAAATTGAAAATATTAAGTCAGACTGGGGATATGTATACCTCAAGGTTCAAAATTGGGAACATTTTTATTTTTACTTTATATAAATGACCTTTTTGAGTTGATAAGGAAGCATGGTGGTACTGTAATAGGATATGCAGATGATATAACCATAATAATAAATGAATCTACAGAAAGAAGTGGAAGATAAAGCAAACGAAATCCTAAAAATAGTAAAACAGTATTTCTTAAACTTAGACCTAATGATAAATTTAAATAAAATATGCTGGATAAAGTTCGATCTCAAGAAGTGTTCAACAAATATAAAAATTACTCGAGATTTAACTGTATTGGAACACCACAGTGAAGCGAAAAATTATTAATTTTTAGATGAGTCGTATTTATTACAGATCTGCTTCACTTTCGTACCTATTTTGAGGACATGTTTCGCAAATCATCGTTTGCATCTACGGCTCTTATGTGACTAAAGCTTGATCCAGTGGTGTGGGTAATTCTGGGGTTGCTGCTGCCATCTGTTGATTTAGTGATGAACTTAAATGTGGGATTCTCTTCTGGCGGTATTTCAAAGTTCATTAGTTGGTTTTTATGTTTTTCTATGTATATCCTCTCCCATATGACGAGTTCAGTTTTTGTACGTATTTTAGTAATTCTGTGCTATCTTCAATTTCATGATTTTCAGACCAGAAATGAGCTGCTATTGCGGACTTATCAATATTTTTGTATCTTAAGTGCCTGAAGTGTTCTTTCTTTCTAGTGCCTATGTTTCTTTTTGTCCTCCCTATGTAAATTTTTTCAGTCTTTACACTTAATCTTGTAAATCTTGTGTAATAAATACAACTCATCTAAAAATTAATAATAAAAATTACTGTTGATGGTGAAAGTATTCCAGAAACATGCCGAACAGAATTTTTGGGGGTAGTAATTGATAAACACCTAGGGTGGAAGCAACACATTAATAAAAAAACTAAATAAAGGTATATATGTAATGAAACAAGTTAGACGAACTATGGATAATAAAACCTTAAAACAAGTGTATTATGCATTTATCTATTCACATATAAAATATGGGATATCTTTATGGGGTAATATAAATACAAAAGAGGTGTTAAAAATTTTCAGATTACAAAAGAAAGCTATCCGAATAATTGAAAATGTTGAGAGAAGATCTAGCTGTAGGCAGATATTTAAGAAGCATAATATTTTAACTGTTCCATGCATGTACATATATGAAAGCATTAAATATGTAATAGAAAGGAATACATGTAAAAAGAACTGTAATGTACACTCATATAATGTAAAAAATAAAGCTGACTATTTTAGGACCACACTAAGGGGAACACTAAACAACAGATCATTAGAAAGTAGCAGAAAAGACATGTATAATAGATTGCCAGGTAAAATAAAGAATACTAAACTATGTAATATTAAGAATATAAAAAGGTATTTCTCAGAACAAGCTTTTTATAGTGTGGAAGAGTACAAAGCAAAAAATGGAAAATAAACAATGTACATTTTAGTTTCTAAGCAGTGCATATAGTAGACTTTTGGATGTATTTTTGTTTTCTTATAATGTAAAATGACGTATCCTCTGTATGAAATATAGCGGAATAAATTGAAAATTGAAATTGAAAATAATTTAGAAACCAGAATGGAATAACATTTTTGAAATATTAAGTATAAACAGACTGATAAATTGGCCATAGCAGATCATTTTTGGTTATTTAACCATGAAATAACTACAGAAGTTAAATTATTGGAACAATTAAATGGTCCAATAGATTTAATGGTTTGGGAAAAAATATTTATTTTAAAAAATAGAAATCATGTAATGAATTTTGAAATACTGATAATTGATTCTATACAAAGTATAAAAATTGAAAGCATAGAGACAGTGAAGCACAAGTTAAAATAAAAGTGAATAAGAAGATATTGACATATTGCTTCACAGAACATGTTTCTAGAGCTGTTGCTCCCATCATCAGCTGAGCCTCAACTCAAGATCAGTGAAGTTTTTATTAAATTATAGATGAGTCGTATTTGTTGCTTCACTGTTAATAGCTTCATTTTTACGTAAGTACTGTGATTATTTCAGAACTATCTTTAGGGCACAGCATTAAGGCTTTTATAATTTATCTGGTTTTCCTTGCAATAATTTGCTTTAATTTTTTCTCCCATTTGTCAAAGTACTTCAATCATCACTAGATGACAGTTTGTGTTAAAACTGGCTGTTTTTAATGTCTTTTCTTTAGCTTTCTTTTTACATCAAAATGAGAGTATCTTGTATATGTGGGGGAGGGGGATTGATTTGCTAGTAAACAGCATATTAAATATTAAGACAAGAAAGTTGGAGTTTGAAATAATAATAAATAATAAAATAATCAATATGAAATTTACATCATTTTCTTTAAAGAAAAGTGAAGCTTTTGTACAATTATATTTGTGTAACAATGAACATTGTCTTCTATTCCTAACCTCTATAGGTCTACTGCATTTGATACAAAATAAATTCTGATTCCCATAAAAAATTAGAAACCGACTGAGCCTTAGGTTTATTTCTTGAAAACTAAAATGTGCTGAGTGTTGTTGACTGAATTGCAAGATCGGGTGTGCAAACAGACAGTTTTACAACATGATTCAGCCCTAAATCACACATGTATTAATTGCCTCTGCTCAATAATTACCATTTGTTTGTATAAAAATCTTTTATTTCAAAACCATATGATAAAATTGTACCAAATCTGTTTCGAATATCTCCAGCTGCATTCTCCAGCTGGTTAATCTGAGTCAACCTTAACATTATACGCATATATTTGTTCTCATGTCAGCCAAATTTAATGAAGATTGCTATTTTAAAGGTAAATGATTTGCAGTCAAAGGTATCAGTAAATACAAACGAAGGACCGAAAAGATCAACTACAAATATGACTACATTCCATGTGTAAAATAAAGCATTAAAAGCTTATGAATGTGATATAACAGACATATCTTCATAACATAGGACAACACTTACCAAATGCCATAAGTGCAGCATCTCTATATCGCCAGTCTGCACTCTTGATGTTATCTTTGACAAACGGCAGAACAAATGGTACGATGTCATCCTCACAACAAGTTGCCAGCAACATCAGACACACACCAGCTGCCTTACTAGGGTTCCAGTCATCCTCATCATCATATTCCTCCTGTAACATCATACAACTGTACTTTACTCTAAATGGCTTAAAGTGACCTTTTTGTGTGTCCTAATAGCCAATGTCTGAGCAAACATCACAAGTTAGACACCAATTTTCTTAACTCTACGAGAGGCAGAAACTCAAAGAACCCCAAGTGGAGAGAGGAGGATGTACTTCAGAATTTTAAATAAATTAAACTTCTACTCAAAACTTCTTTAAAATAAAAATTTAAAAATATATAGGCCACTGACATTTTAATCCCTTTATATATATGTAAAAATAATGTTAATGTAAGGGGAAGAAACCGAAATAAGCAACTCCAAGAGGGTGTAATAAATTATCTTAATTTTATATAACATTTTAAACAAAACAAATCATTCATTTATACAAAGACAATTGTTTCATGTCCCAGCTATGTAAGATGTATATGTAAACTCAAAATCGAAATAAATCTGAAGAACTAATTCACTTTTAAAACTTTTAAAGAATTTGAACCAGCATCTTCAAACCCCACAATAAGAGAATAAGACATTTTCCTTACTTTCCATGTAAATGTACACATATGATAAATGTGTCACACACCTGTTTTGTTAGCTTCTGCATTAGGACTGGAACAAGATATTGCAGAGCTCCTTTGGCATAGAACCTCGATGTTCTCTGTGGTGGTCGTCCTGCTTCTGCAGCCTCGCTGTCTTCTATTGCTAGATCTACCTCTTCATCACTCACGTTGGACCAGAACTCTATTCCCTGAAGTGCCACCTCGTCAATGTCTGATTTCATAGCTTCAAGCGTGATGGGGAACAAGGCCTGGCCCATGTACATCTCCATATATTGGTAGTAGAGGGACATGATCTTAACCAGACACTGCAATGCTGCTACTCGCACTTGTGTATCTGAAGACTGTGTGGCTTCACAAACAACCTCCATGATGAAGTTGCGTTCCGACTAAAACATTATACATCCTTATGTATTATGAGAAACAAAATGATTCAACAGGTAAACACTTCAGTGAGGAAGGACTGAGGCACATTTAAGGTAAGAAGGACTGAGGCACATTTAAGGTAAGTTACAAAAATATGTTACAATTATAATAAACAATCTGTAAAAAGCTTTACCTATTTTGTAATCCCCTTGCCGATCTTTTCATCAGTTTCTTCAAAATACAACTCACTAAAGCATTCCCTTTAATTTTTATAGCTTGACAAATAATCTTTAAATCTTAAATTTACAAGATAAAGCCTAAAAGTTGATGTCAGAAACTGAAAATAATGGTTGTCTTCCTTCTCTACATTTAAAGATGATCAAATTTCCACATTAATGGAAAACCAATTACATATAAAAAATAAATGTTCTAACTACTTTTTACATAAATTTGCTATATTTAATTAATTTATAAATATTCTCCTTAATAAAGAAGTTGAGAGAATATAAACTTATCAACACTGCTTACCTAATGGTTTCAATGCAAATTTTTTGCACAAAAACATTGATAAATTTTCATATCAAAAGATAAGTCGATTTTCTACTCTCAAAATAAAAGATAAATATATTTTTAAAAAACACTCACAATCCCTGGGCTAATAAAGAAAATTACAAAAATGTTTACAGAACAGTACATTAGTTCCTCAAAATAAATTTCATACACAATATTCAAATTTTTGTTTAAAAAAAATAAAAATCTGGCAATTATCAATTTATCAGTTTATGTGACCAGATTTAAATTGGCAAGACCAAATGTCATTTGGAAATCAGAATGAATAATTCCTTTCATGGAAGTGTTGAAAAGCATTATAAATTAAATTTAAAGGGAGTCGATTAATGACACTAAACACTTTCGCGGAACATGTTTCAGAGGCTACTTTCCTCCATTGTCAACCAGACATCGACTGGTTCTCAGTAGTGCAGCTGGCGATATGGTTCTACTTAAACACAACAGGAAAACAGAACTGTCCACATGGGAAAAAATCTTCATTTCAAAAAATAGAAACAAAATTTTCAATTTTGACATCCCCCGGAAAGATTTGTTCAGCAAGATCCTTGAACTGCCACCAGAAGAAACCTACAATAAAATATCACCAGCTACACCACTGAGAACCAGTCGATGTCTAGTTCACAAAGGAGGAAAGTAGCCTCCGAAACTTGTTACGGGAAATTTAAAAGTGTTGTTTAGTGTCATTAATTGACCCCCTTTAAATTTAATCAGAATGAAGTTAACAGTTTAGAATAGTGGGTTCAAGAGCCCACCAATAGCTAGGTCATACAGATCCGAGAACATTTTAGAAGTATATAAACACTTATTAATGAGCTGTGGCACATTATTTTTGGGTTTGGGTGGTGGTGGTGGTGGTGGTGGTGGTGGTGGTGGCGGTGGTGGTAGTAGTAGTAGTGGAGCTTAAGGGCGCAAAACAGCTGAGGTCATTAGCGCCCGAGCTCAGACTAGGAAAAGCCCACCTGAAATGTAAACGCTAAAGAAAAATAAAATCCACTAAGAGGTCCAAAAACAAAAAAAACCCATAAAAGATGCTCAAACTGTTAAAATAGATAAAATAGGAGTGCCGAGATGAACCTAAAATGAGGCACGGAGAGGGATGTTGAAATCATATGGAACGAATCATTCCGCTGCACTGTAAAAAGTCGAAGAGGTCCTCCACAGCAGCATTATCATCCCTCAGCATTGCGCTGAGTTTGGGTGCCAAACACAAGGAGGAGCGCAACATTGAGTAAAATCGGCACTCCACTAAAAGGTGCTGCACCGTCAAAGGCTCACCGCAGTGAGAACAATGAGGTGCTGAGTCCTGGCGTAACAAGTGTTGATGGCTATAACAGCAGTGCCCAATGCGAAGTCTAGCTAAAATAACCTCTTCCCTGCGAGAAGAACGTGAAGATGTGGCCCAGGGTATCGGAAGAGGTTTAACCTCCCGGAGTTTGTTCCCAACGAGCGCGGACCAGTCATCATGCCAGCGAGTGTTAATGGCTCGACGAAGGGAAGCACTAAGATCCTCGAAAGGAACAGAATTGTTAAAAACAGTGGGGGATAAAATAGCAGACTTCGCAGCGGCATCAGCAGCCTCGTTGCCCGGAATGTCCACGTGTCCGGGAACCCAAACGAACGACACGTGGAACCCTGAATTAGCGAGCAAATGCAGCCGATCCTGTATTCGCTGTCCTAGGGGATGGCTGGGGTACAGCGAACGAATGCTCTGTAGAGCACTCAGAGAATCGCTACATATGGCAAAGTGGTTAGAGTGCTGCTGGCTGATAAAAAGTAGGGCTTGATAGACACTAAAAAGTTCGGCGGTAAAAATCGAGCACTGTCCGGAAAGACGAAACGTAAAACTCTCCGCAGCAGCTACGAAGGCACAGCCAACACCACGGTCGGTTTTAGAGCTGTCCGTAAAAATAAAACTGTAGTTCTTAAAATGGTGCTGAAGTTCTAAAAATGCGGATTGGATGCCAGTGGTCGGAAACGCAGACCTGGGCATGGACGTCAACCCAAGGTGGAATAGGGTGTCATAGCGCGACCAAGGAGGAAAAATAGATTCCCTCCGAGGTAATACTGGCGGTAGTGTGACGTCCAGGGCCCGAAGAAGTAGGCGAAAGCGAACACCGGGCGGAAGTAATGCAAGGGGGTTGACAGCGTACTGGCGATCAAGAGACGAGTCAAAGAAAAGCTTGTACGTTGGGTGCGTGGGTAGAGAGGATAGACGGCATGCGTAGGTGCATAAAAGAATATCTTGCCTATAGCACAGGGGAGGTTCAGCTGCTTCAGCGTACAGACTGGGGATGGGGCTGGTTGGAAAAGCACCAGTAGCTAGACGTATCCCCCGATTGTGCACAGGATCCAAACGACTCAAAATGGAAGGTCGAGCCGACGAATATACCACACTCCCATAGTCAAGCTTTGATCGTACCAGGGACCGATAGAGCTTTAAGAGCACGGTCCGATCAGCTCCCCAGGATGTACCTGATAGGACACATAAGATATTGAGGGACCGGGCACAGCGACCTTTCAGGGAAGCGATATGAGAATCCCAGCTAAGCTTCCTATCGAACACCAATCCTAAAAATTTAGCTTCCTCTGCAAAAGGAAGCGTATGGGGACCGAGGTGGAGTGACGGTGAATCAAAGGCCTTACGGCGGCAAAAGTTCACGCACACGGTCTTCTCGGTGGAAAAATGGAAGCCGTTGTGGAGGCTCCAAGTGTAAAGGCGATCTAAACAGACCTGGAGCCGACGCCCCAAGATACTCGTCCGCCGAGAGCTACAATATACGGCGAAGTCATCCACAAATAAAGAAGAGGATATTCCAGCGAGAATACACTCAGTGATATGATTGATGGCGATGGCAAAGAGGATAACGCTGAGGACCGAACCCTGGGGTACCCCGTTGTCCTGATGGAAAATGCGGGATAAATTACACCCCACCCGAACACAAAAGGACCACTCCATCATGAATTCCCGGAGGAAAATGGGAAGTCGACCACGAAGACCCCACTGATGTATGGTGCGTAGTATGCCAGTCCGCCAACAGGTGTCATAGGCTTTCGTAAGGTCAAAAAAGACGGCCACAGTTTGGCAGCGGCGCAGTAAGGCGTTCATGATATGAGTCGAGAGGGAAATCAGGTGATCAGTGCTGGAACGGTAACGGCGAAATCCGCATTGGATGTTGCACAGAAGGTTCTCCGACTCAAGCCACCATCGTAAGCGCCCAGTAATCATGCGCTCCATCACCTTACACACTGTACTGGTGAGGGAGATGGGGCGGTAACTGGAGGGCAAACGGCGGTCCTTACCCGGTTTTGGGACCGGAATGATAGTTGCCTCGTGCCAAGCTGTAGGGAAAACTCCGTCACGCCAGATGCGGTTGTACATGCGCAGTAGAAAGTCTTTACTAGCAAAGGAGAGGTGTTGAAGCATAGCCACGTGAACCCCATCAGGCCCAGGAGCGGATAAGGGAGAGGAGCATAACGCCAAGTCCAGCTCCCGTAAGCTAAATTCTGCGTTGTAGCACTCCAGGTTAGCTGAGCGGAAAGATAATTCCTGGGCCTCAATCTGAAACTTGAGGACCCGAAACGTCGAAACATAGTTGGCAGAGCTGGAGGCGGCAGCAAAAGTGCTACCCAGGCAGTTAGCAACATCAACCGCATCTACAACAGTGAGAGGTCCACCCTGAAGTCCAGGAATGAATGAGGGTGGCCGTTTACCGGCAACACGACGGAGTTTCTCCCAAACCACAGAAGAAGGGGTGGTGTGCGAGAAAGAGGCAACAAAGGAAGTCCAGGACGCTCTTTTGCTAGCCCTAAAAACACGTCGGGCTCGTGCACGCAGCTGTTTATAAGCTACCAAGTTCTCGACGGTGGGGTGATGTTTAAATACCCTAAGAGCTTCCTGGCGTGCGCGAAGGGCATCGCAGCACTCAAGAGTCCACCACGGGACAGGCAAATGCCAAGGCTCCGTGGAGGATTTCGGAATAGATTGCTCGGCAGCGGAGACAACTGAAGTGAAATGGTCGACCAGAAGGTCGATAGTAGTAAATTCTGAATCCTTGAATGTGGCAGCTTCGGAAAAGAGCGCCCAGTTAGCCTTGGAGAGTTGCCAGGAGGCTGCACGCGAGCGGTGAACGTTGTGGGAGAGCAACGTTAGCACACATGGGCAGTGATCACTGGAATGAGATTGAGGTGGGAGGGAGTACCGGTGGAATTGGAAAAAAAGGTGGGTTCACCAGTGTTTAAAACAAGGAGAGGAAACTGGTCAAAGAAGTCAGCAAGTAGGGTTCCCCTTGCACACGCCCTAGGAGAGCCCCAACACGGATGATGGGCATTAAAATCCCCCAAAAGAAGAAAGGGTGTGGGGAGCTGCGAAGTGAGTTGAGAGAGGTCGGCAGGAAGGACGGAGTCTGAAGGGGGGAGGTAAACTGTGCATAAGGTAAACGATAAACCGAGAAGACTGAGCCGAAGAGCAACAGCTTGCAAAGTAGTGTTAAGGGGTAGAGGTTCACCAAAAACATCAGCGCATGTGAGAATCATGACACCACCATGAGCAGGAGAGCCCACTTCCGGCACAAGGTCGAAGCGTACCGGAATATAATGACGCAAATCAAAAGCATCCTGAGGGCGGAGTTTGGTCTCGTAAACAAATCGCTATGGGGTTGTAGGACCGCAACAAGAGCTGGAGCTCTGCCCTATGTGAGCGCACACCACGAATATTTCACGTTAAAAAAGCCATGGAAAAGGACTAGGCGGGAGCGGTGGTGAGGGGGAGAAAATTAAAGATTGCAAGGGCGCGAGGAATGCAGGTTCAGGTAGTCGGACGTCGTTTCTCTTTTTTCCGCACTTTGGCGGACTTGGGACCGACAAATGGTCGCTCCATGGGCGACTCCTCAGATGTGCAGGAGTCAGAAGAGTCCCTTCGAGAAGGGGATCGGGAAACCGACTGAACAGAAGCCCTACCGGTTCCTCGAATGCGACTACGGGAGCGGCAACCCGTAGAAGTACCGGGAGTAGTGCTTACCGACACGGAGCGTGAAACTGCAGCTGATGCAGTACAGGAGCTAGACGAGGCTGCTGGTGCCAATGGCAGTCTCCAGCAAGTCGCATTGGGTTGAAGCATCCAAAACATTGAGGGTCCGTGTGGCAACAGACTGCGTCGCCTGCATAGGAGAGCGGCGAACTGCTGATGTGTAACCCAAGCTGGCAGCGGGTTTCAGTTGCTCAAACCGTCTTTTTGCCTCTAGAAAGGACAGACGTTCTTTGACGCGCAGTTCCTGAATGGCCTTCTCATCAAGAAACTGCGGACATTGCCGGGAGCTGGAGGGATGCGTACCACCGCAATTGACGCAGACTGGGTCACGAGTACATATAGCGTCGCCATGGGGTGGCAGCGGGTTTCAGTTGCTCAAACTGTCTTTTTGCCTCTAGAAAGGACAGACGTTCTTTGACGCGCAGTTCCTGAATGGCCTTCTCATCAAGAAACTGCGGACATTGCCGGGAGCTGGAGGGATGCGTACCACTGCAATTGACGCAGACTGGGTCACGAGTACATATAGCGTCGCCATGGGGAGGTAAACCGCAACGGTCGCATACAGCATCAAAAGTACAGCGGGCCTGAGTATGCCCAAACCGCTGACACCGAAAACAGCGCATAGGGTTTGGGACATACAGTCGCACTGCAGCACGTTCGTACCCACAATAGATAGCGTCTGGCAATGTGGTACTTTTGAAAGTGAGGAAGACTGTCCGCAACGGAACAGACTGTCCATCACGTTTACCAAGGAGACGCTACGCCTCGCACACATTCTGGTCAGTCAAATTAGATACTATTTCCTCGTTAGAGAGGTCATCCAAACTGGAGGTTGTCACGACCCCTCTACAGGTATTCAAAGTCTTATGTGGGGCTACCCGAATGGGGTAGGAACCCAACAAGCAAGCCTTCAGGAGCTTACTGGACTGATCCTGGTTCTTTGTTTCTACCAAAAGGGTACCGTCTCTTAACCGAGTTGTAGATTTTAGAACGCCACATATCCGATCAAGCTCGCGTTGGATATAAAAAGGACTAATGTCTCGCATTGTCTTGTTTTCACAAGTCAGGGTCACGACCAAAAAGGAATCAAATGGGGAAGGTTTGCGCGGAGGAGCCATGGTTAGAGGACCCCCTTCCGGAACCGTCGGCGTCAGCCTGCCATCCGGGGGTGAAAGAAAAAGACACCAAACCTTCACGGTCTGCGCCGTCATGGGAGACCCCTCCCACGACCGATCTCAATTGTACTTCAGAAGAGCTACCATCCAACTACTGTTGCCCAAATGTGAGAACCGTTCACCACGTGACACCCCGGCTTTAGGCCCCAACCACAGGAATAACCGCCTGTGGCCCCCCACTTTAGGCCGTGCAGCAGTCAACAGACACATGCACGGATTCAGGGGGCTTGTGGTTGATTACACCGGGGCTCCCGTCAGTGGTAACACGTCCGGCTGGTAATACTGGCCCAATGACTCAAGGCCTTCGGACCATTAAAACCAGCCGGGCCTCATGGAGACTACGTGAGTGTACATGACGGTGTGGACGGGCTCCGCACCTAAGGTCACACACAGGGTCAGTAGGGAGTCCACTACAACCTTCACGCCTGAGACCTCCGGAGAGCACGCAAGTCGGAAGCCGCGCTGGAACCGTGGGACAGGAACCACGGAGACAGAAGAAAGATCCCTGGTGGTGAGGCAGGAGTTTATAAACCTAAACAGCTAAAGCTAAAATAGAACAATAAACCTAGAAGAGGAAGAAGCTTAAAACTAAGGGTAACCAACGTGGCACAAACAAAATGGGGTGAGAGGGTGACGATGGGGATGATTGGCTCGGGACCCCGGGATCGACAATGCCCGTACCTACCGTAGTAGGCCCCTGGGGGGGTTTTTGGTTATTAAATCATTAAATAAATCCAGAGGGCAACTGTTAAGGAATTTAAATGGACCCACAGACTTAAATCATATGGGAGAAAATATTTAGAAGAATAGGATCACACACTGATGCTTGATTGGAAGAATTTAGTAACAGTGACATCAAAATTAATTGAAAATTATTTATGATCGACTTCTATCACTCCGTCACTTACATTTATTATTGAAGGACAAGTTTCAGAAGTCAATGCTTTTATTTTCAACCTCAAAGGTCATTAATTATTAGTGAAGTCCTACTGACTTACAATTTATGTTTATCATTGTCAGTCATATGTTACCAGTACTATTGTGAATATTTATGTTCTATTGAGTACACAGTTCACTGTTCATCATTAGTGCTTTTTGGAGTCAAGTTGGCTCAGGTAAACTATAAGATGCAGCTATACTTACATCTTTATCAAAATTGGCTCGGGTAAACTCTAAGGAATTGAGTAGAGCAGTTGTTGCAGCCAACCGAACGTGGTTGCTTGGTTCATTCTGTCGCATGCCATGAATAATGGCAGTAAGTATCTGATTGGATTGGGATACCAATACTTCGTGTTCCTATAGACAAAGAGTACAATAGCAGTTCATCTCAACAACACTAGCAAGAGACAAGTCACTGCAAACTGTGTGTATGTGGGCTACTTACAATATCCTGACAAATATAACCTATACTCTCCAATGTGGCTTCCTTCATCATTTCTGTACTGCTGAGACTTATTACATTGTTCACCATCACCGAGATCAACTCCGGCCACTGACCTACAGGTAATTCTGCCACTGCTACATATGCAACACATTGTGCTGCTGAACTTGGTCTATTGCTCTCTGTTCCTAGTGCACCTAGAATCTGAACAAATAAAAAGGTTAAGTTAACCTCATAGCTATTCTTACAACTAACAAATATGACTTAACCCAAACTCTTTGTACACAATCACATTTTTGTCAAACTCAATGCCTGACAACTTTTAAAATTTTACAATTTTTATTGTCACATTGCTTCCAATAATTTTGAAGTCAAATCTAGCTCCCAGTGACTATTTCTTCTCCTCAAAACTCAATATTCAATTCAATTTGTCATGGAAATTACAGAAATCTATTAGACGTTACACCATTAAAGCTAAAATAGAATATATGAATGCATACAAGGAAATAAATGCTTACAATATAATCAGTTACATGAACTCAACAGAATATGTTATATAGAGTCAACATGAAAAACTCAATGCATGGCCGGGATTCGAGCCATGGATCTCCTGGTTTCCGTCCAGTCGCAATTACCCATTGAGCTACCATGGCCACATCCTGGCCACGGAATTGAATTTTTCATGTTGACTATCAAAAATCTTAGCCTATTTATGGCTAGTGAGAAGAAATTATTAATTTCCATCAATTAACTAAAATAAAAAGAATGTCTTATTTACTAAATATTTACAAAGCTCTTTTTTAAACTTTACTGCCACTATTGCCCTTATTTCCTTTCAAAGTTTATTATACATATAATTCCTTTGTATTTTGTACACTTTTCAAACATGTTAATGTTTAATGTGATGACAGCAAGTTGGCCACAAAAGCTCAATGGGTTAGAGCGACTGGATGGAAACCAGGAGATTCGTGGTTCGAATCCTGGTCGTGGCATTGAACTTTTCATGTTGACTATGTTAATTTATAGCTTATAACTATATTCATCACTTTTCCTAAAGTTACAGGCATAATTTTGAGGATTTATTCTATTATGTCTGTGTATAGTAATGGTTTAGAAGTTAATACAAAAAGAAATAAGTGCTTTCACTTTTATAAATTTTGGTTTAACACTTTGTCTTATATTTAATTTTATAGTGTTAACTGGCTTCTTTTGTGAATTAAAATTCTATTCCCCCTAGTGTTATACAGTAATTGATGTAACTCATAAATAGACCATGAAAGATATTGAGAGAACGTGAGCTTTCACAAATAGCACGACTCAGGCACTGAACGCTTCAGACGCAGCCAAACTCTCTGCAAGAAAGCTTCGACCGCGCCACTGATGATGTCTGCCGTAGTTTTGGACGAAACGTTTGGTTCTTACTCCAACAGACCACGGCAAAACAACCCGGAAACAACCAATTGTATCATGAAAGATATTAAATAAGACTCCCAATAATACAAAATGTGGCCATATACTTCAACAGAAAAATAACACTTCAGCTTGCTACAACGTCCAACAGGCACACCAATTAAGTTTGTCTAATATTTAATGGTTTCCACTTCCTCTAAACCCTTTCCATCAATATTAACATCAACTTTAAAATCATTTACTTTGTTAGATACAATATACTTGGTTATTTGAGTGAAGCGATTAATTACATTATTTGCATTCATTTCCAACTCGTGATGCTGTCATCAGCATCTAATATTCATTATCTCTCATGGCCGATTTCACCAACAAATGTTAAGACTTAACACGAGTTTAGCAATAATTAAAACAAAAATTGCATTTCACCAACAAGTGTTAGCGTAACACTTGTGTTAAATCTCATGTTAAACTAACAAGCCGAATTTCTAATGTTAATTCTTTACCAATTGTAAATAGTCAAGATAGCGAGCATGAACTCAGCTGTTGATGTTGATTTGCTATATTTAAGACCGTCTAAATGGCATTCATAATAGAGTACGGCCTATGAGGAGAAATGATTGAGGAACTATCCGAAGAAAATTGTTTTATGGAGGTATAGACTGTCGAAACATGTTGCTATGAAGGTTACTACGGAAGTACAAGAGAGGTTAGAACATGCATCGAAAGGAATATGGCGATCTCGCCTTTGCTTCAAGTATCAATAACCTTGCGATTTTATAATTCACTGAATTATGTGGATAATACATTGTCCACCTTCCGTCTTGAAACGTTCAAGTCACTTGCCCTTCTACGCTCCTCGTTTTAAATATACCTAATACTGAGTTAGAGCATGCATAGAAAGGAATATGACTATCTCGCCTTAGCTTCAAGTATTAGTAACCTTGCGATTTTATAATTCACTGAATTATGTGGATAATACACTGTCCACCTGCCGTCTTGAAATGGTCAAGTCACTTGTCCTTCTTCGCACCTCGTTTTAAATTTACATAATAATGAGTTAGAATATACATAAAGGAATATGCCGATCTTGCCTTTGCTTCAAGTATTAATTACTTTGCAATTTTATAATTCACTGAATTATGTGGATAATACATTGTTCACCTCCCGTCTTGAAACGTTTAAGGCACTTGTTCTTCGCACCTCGTTTTAAATTTACGTAATACTGACAAGTTGTTTGGTGCTTGTAGTAGTGACACATGCATTTGAATTAAATTCGTTTCCAATATTTTCCCTGCGACATCTTTCTCTTTCACATTCACTGCATCCGTCCTCTTATTTTCCACGATATCGTTACACTTCGTCACCATTTCAATTAACAATTCTTTCTCAGTCGATGAGAAATTTGTCTCACGGCTTTATTTATGATTTTGTTCATCTGCCATTTGTGCAGACGAAAATGAAAACAAAGGCGCATCGGAGTACGTTCAGAAAATCATCCATAGCCTTCTATAACTGTGATATTTACAAGTTTCTTGGCATTAACACAGGTTTGTTAACATTTTAAGAAAACAGGATGGTGAAATGCAAGAAATTTAACATTTGTTTCAGCGCTGTGACAATTGTTACGTTACATCTGTTAACATCCATTTTAACATCTATTGGTGAAATCGGGCATCAGTGTCTTACATGAACTAATTATCAATCCATCCAATGCTCTTCCTCTTATGCCATAATTCTCGAGTTTCTTAACCAGGTCATATGGTACCAAGTGTAAGAACCAATGTATTTTAATATGTTCAAATTAGATGAAGTTTAAAACTTCATTAAATGCAGTTGACTGAAGAGGTACATAGTGAAATTTGGAAATTTTAGTTTTAAAAACAAACTCATTTTAAATCTGTTTTTGCAATCATATTCACTCCAAGTTGTACTAGGAAGGTGAATGTTGCTTTACATTTTTGGAATACAGTACTTCCTGTAGCTAGTAGAGAAAATAATACAGATCCTTCCCGCAAAGTAACTATCACAGCTTGTAATTAACTTATCAGTGA
Organism: Mantis religiosa; assembly: GCA_030765055.1. Taxonomy (NCBI): domain Eukaryota; kingdom Metazoa; phylum Arthropoda; class Insecta; order Mantodea; family Mantidae; genus Mantis; species Mantis religiosa. Next base: position 208,295,988 of record CM060953.1, on the reverse strand, counting down.
TGAGGAAATCTATGAAACAGAACATTCAAATATTAGGAACAATAATGGGATATATGCCATAAGGATGTTTCTGTTGAGGCTTGACCAAGCAGACAGGTGGGAAGGATTGGTCAATAACCTCAAAAAGGAAAAGCCAGAGACAGTGTAGACACTCTTGTTCAGAAAAAATATGGATGCACCAGTGGTTAGGAGGGTCAAGCAGCTCATAAGAGTAGGGCAATGTGATGCATTCACAAAGGAAAGGTGACAAGAAAAAGGGAGAGAAGAGTGCACTACTCCTGAGAGCAAAGATCTATGCCACAGCTCTAAGAAATTCCATGCAGTTAGGGTGTATCATCCTAAAGTGAATGACATCTCCTTATAATTTAACCACAAAACAAATGGATAGTTGAGGAATTTAATGTCGTGCTGACATGCTGCTCAGCTGTTTACCTTATCCCTAGCATACTACTTATTGTTCTATCCCTTAAGGTCGGGCCTGAGGAACCAAAGCTTTGGATCCGATAGAGAACCAGGATGAGTGATCAGCCCAATGCCTGGTGTGAGAGTGAAGGAAGCGGATGATAGTATCAGGGTGAGATGAATATAGGAAAAATGATGTATCAACTGGTAGAATGCTGGCAGGGGAAACCAGAGGTCCTAGAGAAAACCACCCCACTGCCATGATGTCCAAACACAGAAACAATACAGCCAATTAGAACACTGCAGGTAAAAATCCCACATATAGCGTTTAAAATTTTGTTTTCAACCTACCTTTCTAATCAGGTAATACTTTTAGAACTTACATTTTTCTTTACATATGCTCTAGTTTCTTCAGGAAATGCCAACCATCGTTGTTGGTACTGCTGTTTAACGGCAGGATCTTTGGAAGTGAGTGTATTCTTCAACTGTAGGCCAGCAGCCATTCTGGCAACAGGACTGTTGCCGCCATGATATAGGATATCTGATAGCGTCTTGACAAACTCTGGCTGCAACAATAAACACTCAACATTACATCAACCCTGTCAACATACATCAACCAACAGCAAGCAACTTGTCTGCCCACTTACCAAGTTATTTTGTGCTGCTTGCTCCAAGTAATTTTGTGCAGCCTCCAATTCATTTTTATCTGTAACAAAATACACCAATGTCAAAACATGGTCAGCACAGAGTTTATCTGCTTGACTCTAAGTGTTAATGTACACTGTTTCCTCTCAATTTACACGTCAAATGCCACTCTTATGGACACACAACCATTATTTCAGCATAAACACTAATGTTACATCACCTTTTATTATACAGATTTTATCAAAGTATTTAGAACCTTACTACACAAAATATAATTGTAACCAAACTTCACTTATCTTTAAGGAAATTGAATTCCTTGAACTTGTCATCTATTTCCTTAAAGATAAGTGAAGTTTTGTTACAAATAATTATATTTTGTGTAGTATTTGTTGCTTCACTGTTGCTAGTTTATTTTTTACATATTTAGAACCTTATTTAGTACAAGAGAAATGTAGCTGTGTAAAATAAATACTAGAACAGATTTTTGTGAGGGTAAAAATTACATATAAACACAATCTAAATCAGAATGTCATAAAAGTTGCTGCTTTAAGAAAAATGAACATGTATGAGGATCATACTGAAAATCATGAATAATCCACTGTCAAAATTAAAATTTCAACAATGTAGCAAAAACGTAACAAATCAATCTTCAAACTTTACACCCTATAGGGGAATATTGTGATGTCTTGAGTTTCCATTGAGTTTGGCAATATTTCCAAAATGTTTCACTTCAACATTGACTTCCTTGTTAAAGGATAAAAACCTGCTCTTGAAATTTGCCTCTGGCATGAAAGTGCCTATGGAGATATCTAGAATGTAAGGAGATATGTGGTTGCCCTCAACTATCTTCATGGAATACAATAAGAAGAGTTGACAAGAGTGTCACTATGCAGCAGGACATAGTGCATTGCAAGAAATGATTGACACTAAGTCATTAAAAAGTATATGGTCCTCATGTTTATTGAATGCAAACTACAAGAACATTCTATAGAGATGCAAGACTTTAAATCTTCCCAGGTAATCAGCTGTTATAAATCTATGAAACTCAAGCTTTTAACCATATTACACCCATGGCCTTCATGAGGAACTAAAGAGAGGCAAAGCTCAAGGTGTGCCATGTGTCTACCTAGTTTGACATATCACAAAATGACAGGATATGGGTTTTACAGCACGGTAAGTAAAAATGAGGTAGGGAGAAAGAAATGAAATAGCATATTAGCTCCTCAACAGCAGCTGTCTCGGGTGCAATGTCCTTTGTGCACTGCTGCAGGATCAGATTTTAAAATGAGTTATTTAATTCTGAAGTCCAAACAATTCTGATGGATTAAATTTAAAGGGAGTCGATTAATGACACTAAACAACACTTTTAAATTTTTCCGGAACATGTTTCAGAGACTTTGCCTCTATCCTCAACCGGCAACCAACCATCGATGGCGGGTTGAGGATGGAGACAAAATCTCTGAAACATGTTACGGAAAAATTTAGAAGTGTTGCTTAGTGTCATTAATCGACTCCCTTTAAATTTAATTTATTATAACACTGTTTTCAACATTTCCAAGAAAGGCATTGCAATTCTGATGGATATAGGAATTTTGTTTGAGGGGTTGTTGTAAGTACTCTATGGTTACCAGTTATGCCCTCAAGCCATGCAGAGAAGCCAGTATCGCCTTAGATGACATTCTCCAAGTTGATAATCTACAAGAGACCAAATAGGGTATAGTGTGGCAATGGGTTGTAAAATTTTGCAGCCTAGCGCCTAATTTCACCTTCCACATATGGGAGATAAAGCTTTGTGAAGTGGTCTCCCAGGACTGCACCGGTATACAGAAGATGGCCCAAAGGCAGCTACAGAACCTGTGACCATGCCCCAGATTTCACAGGTATAAAGCAGCAGTGCAATCATAAGAGTTTGAAAAAGGCATATCTTTGAAGAAGCCGACATTGCAGAATGATGTATGGAGTATAGTCCGGTTAAAGCTGCTCATGATCGATGCGACAGATCACTGAGGTGCTCCCCTAAAGTCAGCCTTTTATCCAGTTTCACATCCAAGTAAAAGAAGGAATCTATCACTCTAACCTTCGCCTAGAATATGGGAATGAGGGTAAGTTGGCAGGTAAGCGGCACGTATATTGCACTATATTGATGTGCAGTTCAGTAGAAAGTTCGGCCACATAAACACTAAAAGGCATAGAAGACAGCATAGAACTTTAGGGGACTTCGCCTCTAGTGGATCTTGTGAATTTCTTTTCCACCACTGAAACTAAAAAGGGTCTGGGTTTCAAGAAAGACTGAAGTGTGTTGCATGTGAAGGTAGCTCACCCTGTCCTGCAAACCCAGGGCAGCAGCCTCCACCACATACAACTGCAGGGAAGTGAAGTTCCCAGGAAGAAAACCAAGCTGGTGTGGAGGAATGGCTTGAATGTCACCCAATAAGAGGGACATGCAGGCTAGAAACGGCCTTTCTAACTTTTGAGAGAACTGGAAGGAAACTAATGGAGCTAGTTGAATGGATGGGCCATCTCTTTCTCTTGCTAGCAAATCTTCTGGGCATTCCTCTGATGTTTAAAGTGGCACAGAGTGAGACACATATTGAAGGTATTCGGCTTGGAGCTCATAAGCCAGGTCTTGGATATCTTGGATGGGAGAAATTGGTGCTCCTCAGCAGCTCAAATCTTTTAGTGACTTTTCACATGTCACCCTCCTCAAGGATCATATGAAACACTGTCTTCTCCCATGCGTGCGTTCTAAGCTAGCATAGTCAGAGGCAGCCCTCGTGGCATAACTGCCCCAGAATCACTAAACTGTGTGGCGTGAGGTGACGGTAAAATCTGTGAGGCGACCAAAAGCAGCAGATAAACAAAAAGATTTCTAAAACGAAGGACTTCAGGATGGAGAGGGGCTAGGACGTGAACAGTTTGTGATCAGTTCGCACCATGACTGGTGAAGGATGAGACTGTAGTCTCGAGTGAAGGGAAGACAGTGATGTTAGTGATGGTGGGATGGAGTTATTTAAGCAAACCTTCACGCAGTGCCAATCTGTCACGGTGTTGAATGTGTCATAGCTAACAACCCGGATGTTAACCTCTGCTAAAACTGGGTCGTCTTTGGAATGTAATACATTTAATGAAGTGAGTGATAGGTGATACAGGAAATGCTCTATAATGGCCAAGTCAAAAAAAGAACATCCTCAACCAAGTGGATGTTGGATGGGTTGTCAGGGGCTCTCTACTCTAAATTGAGGGTCAGCATCTACTATGCAAATGATTTCGCTGCCTCTTCTGTCAGCCCAAGGGCCATAATGCCAATGCTGATGTTTGGCATTGAGGTCCCCAGTCGGAATGTCATTGGTATGTAGGGCTAGGATATAGAAATAATCATTCAGTACGAACTCTCTGGGGTGAATGATAAGCACAAACTATCAGGACTTTGGAACTGCCAAGGTTCAAGCAGGCAACAGTGACTTCAAAAGACTGGAGGGGTGCGAGCTGGATTAATGTATGGACTATACTACTTCTCATAAAGATCGTTGTGCCACCTCCACAGCAGAGTGCCTTATCTGCCCTGAGGCAACAGAAGCCTGGAAAATGGAAGGGTATATTGGCTCAGATGTATTTCTGTTACCAGGGTGAAGTCCAATGCGAATGATCCCTGTAAGTATAGGGACTCATTGCGCTGGTCCACGCTCCAGAATGCAAACCTGAACGAGGCACTACACCTATACCTTGTTTCACGTAAGCTTGCCCAGTATCTCTTAACGGTCACGTGACCTAATCACCTCTCATTGGTTGCTGTTGTGGTAATGACTGTCGTGCGGTAAAAATTAGTTCGTTATTTAACATGGTGATATATCATTATATGTTGGAAGAGAATTGTCAAATTTATATTTTCGTAACTGTTTTAATTAAATATATTACGCAACAGAGTTGATTTATCTGAAATGCATGTTAATTCTTAAACAAAGTAAAGAGGAGGTTCCTTTGCTCTCAAGCACATGGCACGATAGCATGTGATTTAGCGGTAGTGGTGACATTTGTTTATAAGACTTTTATCACTGACCTTGTTTTGAACTGGATTAGTCATGCATCGCCATTCGAAAGTGCGGGAGCTTAATTATTTTATTGATCGTTTATTGCGCATGTATTATATATATAATGGCAGAGTCTACCGCCAGTTTTTCGCTTAAGTATCGCAAGGATAATTATTTACAAACAGGCGAAAAAAGAATTGTGTTGCATGAGTTTAATGCACTCACAGAGAAAAATCCGTCTTTGTCAGTGAGAGAAGTCGAACAGCTGGGCTCTGAAGTTACAGGTGTGAGTGTTAGATCCGTAGGAACATCGCGACATGAAATTGAGGAAACAGGAAAACTTACCACTCCATGCAAAAGCAGGAATAAACAAAAGTGCGTGCTCGGAGAAAATACGTGAAAAGTGTTGTGCGTCTTCATGTGTGTAGTTTTTCTTTAGAAACGAACTCCCTAACATAAGTAACATTTCGTCTGCTGTAAATGAGGATGCAGATTTACCAAATTTCAGCAGATTGCTTATACAGCTGAGATTTGTGAATGAAAAAAGAGGCAAGAAAAATGTGTTAAAAGACAGAGGTGATATTGCTGTGTGGCGAAGATGCTATTTGACAACCACACTGCACCGAGATACAAATCGCTAAATATACAGGAAGAACACACGAAAAGTAAAGTATGGTGTGACACGACTTTTAAGACTGAAAGACAAGCATTTTTGAAAGGTATGTGTGCTGGTTTAAAAAATTCCAGTGGAAAAGGCCAAAGGCCTTCATTATAAACTCTTTCAGTTTCATTGCTCAGCCATTGTTTCAATTTGCTCAGTTCATTATAAACTTGTATTTTTGCATGCCTTCATATCCTTATTTGTATGATTTTTGTATGATTTTATTTATCTTCCCGGCAATTATTACGAAATGTGACGGGAAGGCACCGCCTATGGCGTATGACGCGAAAGCATTAGCCAATTAGGGCGAAGGGGAGGGTTGTTGGACGCGGAGTGATACATTTCAGCCGGGCAAGGTTATATGAAACAGAGATTAGTTTGATCTGCCATTCTGGACCAACAATAGAGCAAGCCCCTCCATGGCAATCACCATTGGGGCAGCTGGATTGGAGGAAGAAAGTAACCAACAGCTTACAGAGGCGCTGGTCATGGATTTGCAGCAATAGCTAAAACCAGTCCAGGAATCTTGAGACCTGCATGGCAAGAGTGTTGATGTGTTGGAGGTGGAGGAGCCCCAGCCAGCCTACCATTGTCGTTAACATCCTTCAGCTGCCAAATAGGCTAGAGGGTACCATGTCCACTCAAAGCCTCGGATTCCGAGCCCGGCTTCCTAGCGGTTTGGCATGTCTCCTCCCTTAACATTGTAGGTACATTCACAGGGTTTCGTGCCATGTTGGCTAAAGTGGAGGCGTGGCGCTCTGTATGGTGGTACGGCTGGCCTTCCTGGCTGTTTTCCTGCTGTCTTAGTTGTGGAGCTGGTTGCTGCTGCTTCCTAGAGGCAAAGACGGCCTTCCTTGTAGGACAGCCTCCTTAAGCGCCATATGATCCCCTTGCAGTGTCCACATGTGGGCACTTCCATCATGGCACAGGGCCAGTCCTCTTTTAGTTGGGTGTCAAGCAGTGCTGATTGCAATGACAGAAATGGCTGGTGTGGTTACCCTGAATGTCTGTAGCACTGTAGGGCTGCCTCAGGCTCACTAGAGGAGATGCCTTCGCAGCTAATGCATGCCCAGATTTACCGATGGAAGTGTTCACAGGCAACCCGAAAATGACCCTGTAAATATCGAGGGTCTTATCCAGGCCAAAAGTAAAGTGGGGGATTCCCCTCTTCAGGTGTTGAAACAGGGAATGAAGTCCTCTACCACTTTTGACTGGAAATTAATGGGCTTTTATTCCTTTACTCCCATTCGGCACCATGACTAACCCGACAAGTTACGCATGGCTTCCATTCGGAAGCCAACAGACTGCGCAAAGTTGTCCACGATGATGGGAGAAACATGCTTCCTCCATCCGCCAATCTGGCCATCATGGACTGGCCAAAGGGCACGTCCCCTGAGCCAGCTGTACTGCTCTACCAACTCTCCGCGAGGTGACCACGGAATTCATCGTCTGTAGAGAAGCCTGAGGAGCTAAACTCCGAGTCACATTCATGCGCAGAAGAACAGTTAAGTCTTAACTGCGGCATTTGGCCTGTACGGGGAATGTCCTTGCTTGAAACACCCTGGTTGAATCGTCTGGACAAGCCCGACGGACAACTTTCCCTTCTGCATCCTGGCGTTGTTGGGGAGGCTTTTTTTTTTTCATGCACCACCAGTGGAACGCCCCCCCCCCCCCCCAGGGGCCTACTGCGGTAGGTATGGGATTGGCGATCCCGAGGTCCCGAGTCAAATCTCTCAATTGGGTGCCTCTGAGTGGTGAGAGCGCTAATGCCAAATGCCCATAAATTTTGGTCCACATCCGTGTTTGACCCTCAATTCTCTGAAAGTAAAGCAAAGCGAAGTGAAGTGAAGTAGAGCGAAGCCTGAGTTAACTTAGAGAATGAAGTTTGAGTGAGACCAGAGCGAAGCCAAAGTGAAGCCAGAGCAGGACCGGAACAGGGCCGGAACTTAGAGCCAAGCCCGAGTTAAGTTAGAGAATGAAGTTAGAGCGAAGCCAGAGCCTAGCTAGAGCCAAGTAAAGAGTGAATTTAGAGTGAGGTTGGAGTGAAGCCAGAGCGGGACCGGAGCAGGAGCCGGAGCCTAGCCAGAGCGAAGCCAGAGCTAAGTTAGAGAATGAAGTTAAGAGTGAAGCCAGAGCGGGACCGGAGCCTAGCCAGAGCCAATACAGAGTTAACTTAGAGAATGAAGTTAGAGAGAGGCCAGAGTGGGACCGAAGAGGTGGCCGGAGCCTAGCCAGAGCTAAGTTAGAGAATGAAGTTAGAGTGAGGCCAGAGCGAGAGCTGGAGCCAAGCCAGAGCCAAGTTAGAGTGAAGCCAGAGCAAAGGCAGAGCCAAATGAAGCACAGTCTAGCAAAGCCAAGCAAAGAAGATCTTTTATTTCCCTAGTTGAGGTTATTTTATTGCCATGTTGTTTCAATTTTATAATTTATATCTGGTTATTGCCATGATTTAGTTTTTGAAGTTGAGCGCCCTTATATATAAATCATCACCACCAGTGGAAGGTCCGTTGCTGACCTATTTCGGTCCGAGCTAATGGAGGGTTTAGGAGAAGGCAAGTTTGCTGACATTGTGAAAAGAAAGGCAAAAAAGCACTGTACCCCACCAAACACTTGTGTACCTTCAGTCGCAGGCAACAGGGGCTTTGCAGCTATCACTAAGTGTTTTACTTACATAAAAGGTGGCCAGGCCTTAAATGACTACCCACTGCCTGATGTAGGTTACTCTGCGAGAAGGCTTTTAGCTAGTCGCCGAAGATCCAACCACTCACAGATCTTAGTCTAATGAAGGCGCTTAATATCACTGATGATCTGTGGCCACTCAGCAATTGGCATGGAGTCTTACAGTGAAGAATAGGCTGCAAGCAGAGCAAAGCTAAAAACACATCCTCTCAGTTTAGCAGCTGGAAGAAGAATTCAACTGCCAACTCACTAAAGAGCAGGTGGAGTATAGGCAGAGCTAGTTAGGTCCTAGCCAATGACTGAAGAGTCCAGTAATGGGCCACAATCAAACTACACTGGGGATGGGGATGTCAGCCATGTAAGCTGCTGAATGGTAAAAAACCATTTGTTTGGCAGAAGTCTTCTGTGAAGGAAAATCAACAAGAACCGTAGGATCATTCATCAAGACAATGCAAACGCACACACATCTTAACAAAAGGGTATATGAAGGCTCAAAACGACATGATAGGTCATCCGCCACCCAGTCCTGATCAAGCACTCAATGATTTCTTTTTATTCCCAAAAATCAAGAATAAATTGCATGGACAACTATTTTCGTCAGCAGAAGCCATCGATGCCTTCAAAAACCATGTTTTGGAGGTGTCTCAAGAAGAATGGAATAAATGCTTTGACAAATGGTACAAAAGTACATGGAGCATAAAGTAGAATATTTTGAAAAACAAACCAGTTTGCAATCAGAAATTACTTTGTTTTAATTACTAGTCAAAAAATAATGTGCCTCGTACTTTAAGACACAATGACAGCCATTTTTTAGTTTATTTAAATAAAAAACATTTTTAATACACTATTTTTTTTTAAACTGGACTAAACACTAAAAGATATGTTCTAGCCTACCCATACAGATTCTTCTAAAAATCTGAAATTGTGTATTTTAAGCAATGAATATTTTGTTGTTTTTTAATGTTGAGCCACTGGCAATGAAGCCATTAACCCTCAAGCTTTCCGATAATTTTCTTTAATGGAACTGATGACAGATATTCTGTTGCAGGTTGAAAGGTCTCATTGCACAGTATCAAGAAGTCCTATTCTGTTCAGATGCTTGCCAGGCAGTCATGTCCCATAATTAGTCAATCTTGCTGCAGCTGTTTCGTGTGGGCTTTGGGGATCACTTAAGGATTGTTGATGTGTTTCCATTTTTTATCCTTTGCCATGAAATAAAATTTAAAATGAAGATCATGGGATGCATGCAGTAGTTCATATAGTGTGCAGAGAATCAGAAAACTCTCAAAAGTCCATATCACTCAAAGTATTAGTGAATTAGGTGATCCATTCATCTATTGAAGGCATTCCATATTTTTCATTTTTAACTTCTAAGTATTTTCATAGTTATTAAAAATTAAAATTCCAAATTTTTAGTACAATCTGTATGGTACAAGAAGAAATAATGTTATAGTTTTAGTCTGTTTTAAAAATTTATGTTAAAAATGTTAAGTACGGGAAGTATTACACAAATACAAAATATGATAAATATTCCACTGCAAACATATGCTATAGGTATAAAAATTATTTGTGGTTGGTTTATTGACACTCGTCACTTAGTGTCGTGACGAGTGACGTAAGTGACGAGTGTCAATAAACCAACCACAAATAATTTTTATATTAATTTTGACGTCACTGTTACTAAATTCCTCCAAACACACATATGCTATAGGATTCCCTGAATTAAAAGAGCATTAAAAATGGCTAACAGTTTTTATTAAAATACCATAGGTTTAAAATGTTTTAATGACAACTGAAATGTTTATGTTGCAGTTTCTGGATATATGAAGTCCTCTTCATTCTGTACAACTTTTATATAACAGATAAACAATATCTTACTTTGAACGTTACTTTTTGAGTGCACAATGGAAGTTCAAAGCCATCACATAGCAACCAGCTCTTATTACATGACTATCACTTGAAAGTCGTTTCCATATTTCCTTGTACCAACAAGAAGATTAGGAGTAACATTAATATGAAGTAAACAGAGGAATAAGCAGTTGTAAGAATAATTTGGACAAGAGTAGAGTAAATCATGTTAAGCGCAACTTTAGAAGTTTTGTTCACTAGTGCTCAATGCTTTCTCAACAATTATTTACCCAAACTATATGAACCATTCTTTCAGTGAAATTTAGTTTCCTACTTCTTCCTTCTTATTTGTCTACCTATTCTTTTTTTTTTTTGTCCTCCAACCTTAAGTCATATTTGGACGATGAATGAAATAGCTGCCATATTTCCTTACTGTTTTTTTCCTCCTATTCTTTCATCATTTCTCTTATTTTACCCTGCCGCATTTCCTATTTAGACCTTAAGACCCCTCAATCAATCCCTCAGTTTGTTTTGTCAATCAATCCCTTGTCTCCATTTTGTAGCTTGGGTCCCTCAATCCTTCAGTTGCACTTTCCAGTTTTAGGTCCATAACCCCTAAGCTACCTACTTCTTCCTTCTTATTTGTCTTCCTATTTTTTTTTTTTTTAATTTTATTATTATTATTATTATTATTATTATTTTTTTTTTTTTTTTTTGTCCTCCAACCTTAAGTCATATCGGACGATGAATGAAATAGCTGCCATATTTCCTTACTGTTTTTTTCCTCCTATTCTTTCATCATTCTTATTTTACCCTGTCGCATTTCCTATTTAGACCTTAAGACCCCTCAATCAATCCCTCAGTTTGTTTTGTCAATCAATCCCTTGTCTCCATTTTGTAGCTTGGGCCCCTCAATCCTTCAGTTGCACTTTCCAGTTTTAGGTCCATAACCCCTAAGCTACAACTGCACCTTTGGTCCCTCAACCCATTTTGCAGCTTGGGGCTCTCAGTCCCTTGTCTTTAATTCCATGTTTTGCAGTTTAGGGTTGTCAACCCTGGTCTAGGCTTTGTAAAGAAAGTGTTGTAAAAGATCAGTGCTTAAGCTCTAATAGTATATCAAGTCTAAAAGCAACAGCTATGCTTTTCTAGTAACTTATCATTCACATTCTGCTTCTTTCAGCTTTAAGACACGACCCAAACTCTTGTGCATTGCCACTTCTACCACCACTATTCTTGCAGATTACACTAATATTGACTTGACATATTTCACACATGCACATTAATAAATTAAATATATATCTTAAAATATTGCCTTAAATATTTGCATCTCCTCTTCCTTCCCTAAACTACTGTTTTTAACAAATTAACCAGAAGTTTACAAACAATTGGTTGTCAGCTCACAAAGAGAAATTAAGCCCATCTTACCTTAGGAAGCAAATTGCAAAGAACTCATAAATCATTAGTGCAGCAGGGCATAAACAGTTTTCTTTGAGACAGACAAGATAGTGAGCAAAATACAAACATCACACTATATAATGTATAAAGTTTTCATTCCCTTGAAAACTACACACTTCAAATGTACAATAAGTAATCCATACTGGAAATAGTGATCAATTTGGATTGTGGCAGACTTAACCTCACTTATCAGCCTCCCTACCACCATTTGCTTTCCACTGTAAATGTAGCCACCACTGGAGGACATGTGTACAGAAAATATTATAACCAGTAGAAAAATACACAGTGCACTCAGTAATATATAATCTTTGACCTTATTGGGCTGTTCTCAAATTTAGTAACCATATTTTACTTTAAAGGACTATGACAGAGAAAGCACTATTCGTGTGTTACTTTTTACTTTTACCGCTTATCTTGTCTAACTAAAGGGTTCTGGAAACAAAGCCAGGGTGTCAGTGTAAACATAACTGGACAAAGAGGATAATTTGTATGTGTCAGGGATAGTTTTATTTTTAATTTAAAAATTGAGAAACAGAAAAGAGATGCACAAGGAAGGAATACACTTTATTTGCCAAGTAAGGAAATATGGAGATTCTTTAGAATACATCCCTCAAGATATTTTGTCTTCTAAGTCCAACATCAGAGAGGCATGCACCAGGGCTGACGGAACCTGCCAAAGTGGCCGCACTTGCAGTGCTGCTCACAGTTATTTGCATATGAATCTGTTGCCAACTTTTCAACAACATCCCAAACATGTTTTACAGAAGTTTGGAACTTCACATGTGCCAATGTTATTAAGGAAGCAGCTGAACTGAATAATCTGAAAATGAATATTCCACCGAAGCCCTGGCATTCAGTAAAATAAAGTTTTTTAGGTGGAAGTGGTGTCTGATACCAATGGCTTGATTTATAAGTTTCACTGATCTTGCACCTTTGTATGGCGATGAACAGTGCATTCAATTTCTTTACAACAAACACCATAAGAACAAGAATGCTGTGGCAGGAGTGCAATGCCGTCATATATACCATTACAAAACGGGATCACAAATTTAAAATATTTTCATGCAGGGCAGGACATGCCAAGGATCCAGTAACAAATGTCCTCACTAATATTGAGTCATGTTGGCAATCTCTCTAGCCTATTCACGGGCACGTTCATAAAAAAGGACAATATAGAGAAGTCCCCAGCAATTGTTTAAATATATATTGATTACATTGCATTGGTTTTACAGGGTTGGCGACAAAAACTAGTGTGGCCGCTGGATCAATATTGGCAATGGAGAAAGTTGTTGTCAGCGCATGCGCAGTATGTACTTTCGGACCTAAAGAGTAATTCTTTGCAATACAAAAGAAAAATATTTATTTGTGACGATAACAAGGAGTATTTAAACTGATGAATAATATCGCAACTGGTATGGAGATGTTGGACTTCGACAAAATTTCTTGAGGGACGTATTCTACAGAAGAGGCGGAAATATTGGTAGAAGTAGTGGTGAACTGCCTTGGTTGGAGGGGAAGTGATACGCGAGGTTAAGACAGGAGCCAGACTGATCACTGTTGCCTTTGTATACAGGGAACAATTTGAGAAAGTATTTCTTAATGTAACTTAAGAATTTATCAATGTAAATTTCAACCATTTTCCAAAGCAATGTTACTACAGTTATATACTGCTGTGGTGAATGTAAAGCATAACATGATACCTATTCTAAACTCATTCCATAGCGTGTCTGCCTCACGTTCAAGATGTCCCAAGTTCGAATCTCGATCAGGGTGAGTTACCTGGATAAGGTTTTTCCGGGGTTTTCCCTTATCCTGAAAGACTAATGTCGGGTAACTCTATGCTTTATGGACCATGGGCTCATTTGAGCATCATTTCACCCATTTCATTCATCATCCAATGACATCGGAGGACGTAAATTACAAAATAAAAAATAAATAAATTCATTCCATCAAATTTGAATTATTCAAATTAGCCCATCAAAAAAACCGAAACTGCTAACTTTAACCACGCTATGCCACTTAAACATAGGTCACATTGGACAATGAATGAAATGGTTGAAATGGGTGTTCTGAAGTAAGCCCAGGATCCACAGAGCTTAGAATTATCTGACATTCATCTTTCAGAATAAGGGAAAACCTCGGGAAAAAACTTGACTCACCTTGATCGAGATTCTAACACTGGGTTTCTTGTATGTGAGGCAAACACGCTAGCACTACGCTACATAGGCGGACAAAACTGAGGTCTGCTACAAGATATCCTTGAAGGATCTTGATACCTTCAATGTTTCCAGAGTTTAATTACCTCACATTTTAATAATACCTTGAGAAAAGGAGAGTACCAAAATTAAGTCGAAAATAGACTAGTCCATTAACATGAACTACGTGCGAGATGAGAAATAACAACGGAGCAGCAACGAATGTAATAATTCTGATTACCACTTGAATCTTCGCATCAAAACACAGAACAAAGTACTAGCCAGCTTTACTTGCAAGTTTTCTTACGTAAAGCTTAGTCGTTCTTTTTTTCATTTTCATTTTTTTCGCCGTCTGCAAATATTCCTAAAGCGCAATTACTCCTAGAGTAGAAATACCGTTATATTACTTTTTGGTCCTTGGACTTCGTCTGTCTGATTATCTCACAGGACACGTTTGCAGTGCACCTGCTATGACAACTTTATATCAAACGGTTACACATCCCTGACCACCATATTGTAGGTTATGTGAATAATCGATCCAGAAAAATTGTGAGCTCTTATTTAAATTATTCCAGATTCACCCTTGAAAAAGAACGAAAGATCGTATAGAAACTGCGGTAACTAATATATGTACCTTACATATTATACCCCGGTTATCTACGTATTCGTCATGACCATGAGACATGAGTAACGAATTTCGGCCTGGCACAATGACGAAAATTTAAATTAATTTACAGATATTTTAATACATACCTGGAGAAACTGTCTTTTCTAGTATTTGAATTAGCTGTAAGGTAGTTTCTGGATTCATATTTGGAAATAAATTGGGCGCAACTTGCTTTCTTAACAAGAACAAATTTGATAATATTCAACGTGAAACTTTTCTTTCATCCACAACCGGCAATCGCCCACATGTACAAATGTACCACTGCGCAAGAATATAAGTGCAATCAGCATCTTGATTTCGGCAATCTTGGTAAAATTTATCAGCTTTAAATTTTTTTAACTATACTATTATATTTTATATAGAATTCTGAAGTATTTAATAAACTTAAATTATGGTTTTATGGAGTATTTTATTGGAACTATATTCTGCTTAATATGAATCATAGTCTCAAGATTATGAAAAATTTCGCGCCAAGATCCAGACTGGTCCAGACGCCAGCAGATAGCACCTGCGTCAGCGGGTTGATAAATTCCGTACAAATGTCTGGCCAATGGGAAGTTTCCCGAAGTTTTTGAGCTTCACCGTAAGTCAATAATTTTAAAACAAGACTATCGTAAAATAATGTTCATCTCCAAAAGTGAAATATAGTTTGAAATAATTTATTAGTAATCTTAGCTAGGAACCAATCGATTGGTGAATAAATAAATAAAGTAATTTTAGTACACAATTTGCTATAGGATTTGTAAGGAAATTGTATGCTGAAATGAATCGCCCATATCGAAACTTATTCTTTAAAACGTGAAAAAGAAAACCATAAGTACCTATAAATTGGAAAATTTATTAATATAACTTGAAAGACATTAATTGTAATATCTATTGTGTTCTAGCTTTTGCATTTGGAGATATGAACAAAAGAATTGCGTTTTCTTTTCTCTGCATGCCACTTTTAAAGCCAAAGAAAACATCGGTAATCTAGAACTTTGGAAACAATTATTTAAAGCAAGAGAGTCAAATGGAAAACTTTTGGATACAGAAAGCAGCAGTTGAAAAGAAATCATTTATTAAATTTATTTATTTAGGAGATATTCATCTTGCCATTTCTTTACATACATTCTAATTACTAAGCATAAATATAGATAATTACCTTGAAATACACAAGAACTGCTTATAATGTCTGATCTTTATAGAATATTTCATGACATTCTTAATAGTATTACCTGTGCTAAACTTGCTTTATTCCAGGTTCTCTCGGGCTTCAAGTCAGGTTGATGTACCAACGTTTCGGGAGCATACATTGTTCCCGTCTTCAGGGTATGCTGAGGTATATGCAGATACCGAAACGTTGGTACATCACATCTAAACCTGACTTGATGACCGAGAGAACCTGGAATACTCATGCCGCCAGGAAAGTTACAGCTCTTATTAACCTCACTTTATTCGTCACTGGATAGCAAAATGCTAACCTACATTTACTTCCACTTTGATCAATGCTCAGAACAAACACGACCAATACAGTAGCGTGTATGTTGATTCTCTACGTTTACAGTAGTTCCCACTAAGATCACTGTTCGAAGATTAACAATGATTATTCTAATTCCTTGACGACTACTGACCTTTCGTTTTTGGCGGATGACAGGTTGAATTTAAACTGAATGTTGTTGCTTCGTGCGCTCATTAAAAGGGTTTTAAAACCATAGGTTTCTGCAGGGTGACTTTTTGTTTTTACGTTACAAAAGCCTTTAGCACTCTCTTATATATCTCCAGGTCCACAGCAAGATGGTTCTGGAAACCCAAGTCCCTAGAATTGCTTGATTCGCACATTCCCTAAGTCGATTCTTCCAATCTACCGAAATCGAATAGCCTAGAAACCAGCGTGATAGAACAAAAGGGCTACATATTTCCCGACTCTTGACGTCAGCAGCGCTGTCCTTCAACAACCCACTATTACGCTTCTCAGGCCAGTTCACGACAAGAGCGTGGTAGGAAGGGGTGACTCGCTTAATCTCTCTGTAGCAGGTATTCGCAGCCGCCGAAACACTATTTCCTCCTAATCTTTGTTCCTTATAACCTTTTCCCGCTGACATGTATTCCTCCGCGTACTATTGCCTTCCCCTTTCTCTTAATTGGCTAATGCTTTCGACGCCATAGGCATTTCTTTTACACCACGTGGAAATCTGCAGTAAACGTCATAATAATTGCCAGGAAGATAAAGACGCTAAGGCATGCAAAATTAGAAGTTTCTAATGAAACTCATCTCACATGTTGAATTGAAAAGTATGACAAATCCAGTTCAAAGCAAGGTCAGATATAAATAGCTATGTCACGACTAACGATGAACGCACGTGTTATCGTCGGTCATTCCGAGAGAGGCAAACAGTCCTCCTCTTTATTTAGTGTAACAATTAATATGCATTACAGATAAGTTAGCACCACGGCCTTGCGCCAGCCGGTCTGACGACATGATCCAGCGAGTGGAGAACGTTGTTTTGGAGGATCTCCGATTGAGCATTTTCAGATCATCATGCAGGATTGTGTACACAGGTGTACACAGATCCACCCCGTAGGGGGGATCCGTCCCCTTCAGCTGCTGTGGTGCGAGCGCTACGGACCCTTAGCACTCGTGATACCTCTGACGTCAATAGAGGAACCTCGGACCGAACTGCCGAGCCCCTCCCGTTCGGATTGGGTTGGACTCGAGGGGGCAGTGGTTCCCGATACCCGTGGGAGATCGGGTACCTCTTCGGACGGGGTTGAGGGAAGCCATAATATTCCCGCGCACTAGCCTGCATAGCTAGAAGGTGTGCTAGATCACCAGGTGGCCCTAACGAGGTTAATCGGTAGCCTTCCCCCTTTTGGGGTTGGTGCGCGTAAGTGGCGTATCCACTTCCATCCCGTCTTGTCTTTTCGGACCAGATGCGGGGGGCTTGTTAGTCTCTAGGTCTTGCCCTACGGAAAGCCCCACGGAGGCGCCGGGCTCCCTTAGGGGACAGCCCGGTAACTCCCTGGTTTGAGAGGGAGGTCAGCGACAGCTGCCCTATGTAGATCCCTATTGTTAATTAAATGTACACAAATTCCACGGAAATGCCAATTTTGGAGGTGATGTCTGCAACTGTCTTGGTTTGATGTCACACAATGTTCTGTCTTCATTGAACTGTCGCACCCAGGAACGTACATTAGGCACATCCATAGTACCATCACCACATGCCTCACTCAACTGTCTTGGTTTGTTGTTACACGATGTTCTGCCATCATTGAACTGTCGCACCTAGGAACGTACATTAGACACATCCATGGTACCATCACCACATGCCTCACTCAAGTGCCTTGGTTTGTTGTCACACAACGTTCTGTCTTCTATGAACTGTCGCACACAGGAACGTACATTAGATACATCCATGGTACCATCACCACATGCCTCACTCAAGTATCTTGGTTTGTTGTCGACGGGCCCTAAAACACCACACACTCACTTGAACTGTCGCACCCAGGAACGTACATTAGACACATCCATGGTACCATCACCACATGCCTCACTCAAGTGCCTTGGTTTGTTGTCACACAATGTTCTGTCTTCATTGAACTGTCGTACCCAGGAACGTACATTAGACACATCCATGGTACTATCACCACATGCCTCACTCAACTGTCTTGGTTTGTTGTTACACGATGTTCTGCCATCATTGAACTGTCGCACCCAGGAACGTACATTAGACACATTCATGGTACCATCGCCACATGCCTCACTCAACTGGCGATCAATTTCAATAGGTCTCACACCACGAAAATGGAGAAAAATGATTACACGCTGTTCTTGCAATGAAATGGTTGCCATTTTAAGTATCAAAAACAATCCTAACTATCGTCGCTGCCAGTAGAGTTCTATGTACTGTACAGTGCTGCTATCTCTGTCACAGTTTTCACAAAGAGTCCACGTGTATTTAAAAAAAATACAGAGGTCCCTATTTGGTTCCAGTCCTGAAAAAAATAGGTGTTTTAACTTGAGCGCATCTAGTATTTGAAACAAGATTAAGGGTTGGTTACCTGATATCGTCCGCATCTTTGTTCGGGGCGAATAGTGGACGTGGTTGATCCTCTTCTCCATTTAATGCGGTTCTTGATTCACTGTTTGGAGCTTGGGGCAGTCCTACTTATGTCCTCCACAGGAGAGATAGTCTCCGACGCCTGAGTTGGCGGAAGTTCGCACACCCTCCCTGGACAGGTTTATGACACCCCATGTCAACACAGTTACAGACCATTCAAAAACATTCTGACGGCTTCTACTTTTGTGAACGAATCTTCTCGGTTTTAGTGTATAGTGAAGAGGGCGCATGTTTTTTTTAACGGTCTGCTCCTTGTGTAGCAGGCGTTCTCTTCCACACGCGTTCGCTGTCCCTGTCCCACTGGGTAAGACAGCACATACCTTCCAGAGACCTTCTTTGCGTTGCTGGACTGTATTCTAGTGAGCGATGCATGCCATTCATCACTGCTGTAGGCTCGCTAGTTGTCTTACTCCGATCGCTTGCTACCTGGAGATGGCGACAATCCACCGGTTCAATGATCGCTGACACTCTTGGTGCGTCTCCACACTCAACTCGCTCTTGGCGGACCCACCGTAGCCTTTATCAGAGTTACCTTGCAAACCCCAAAAACTTTATTGGGGGTTGAGAGCGTTACCTCGTCTCCTCCTACTCACGGGGCCTCCTGCTAACGTTGACCGCTGTCTCATGATTACACTTCCTTTGCCACCCTGGCGACGAACACCTACATGTTTAAAACGGCTTTCCCCAAAGTCAACTAATACAGTGTCTCCTTCCCCTCAGGGAAGGCCCTCGCTATTTGGTAAGGCCAATTCGGTTTTCTTTATTGCAGGCACTCTGCCACGTCCAGTCTGATCATTGTCACTGCTGCACTCATGTCCACAGTATCTCGCCATCTGCATGAGGTCGTCCTTCATTCTTCAGTATCACCCACACGTCACGCCAGTCCTCAGTCGTTTCCTCCCTGCTTGTCAACTTCGCCCTGACATGTCCAAAGTGACCATACCTCTAGTGCACACTGCTCGACGCCCATCGACATTGTCGTGGACAGTGTCTCACTATATATTCTTGGTAGCATATGTCTCTGGAGGACACCAGTGAGAGGCGGAGTCCCTGAAGGCTCTGTACTATCTCCCACCTTATTCAATGTCTTTATGGCAGATTTCCCCACAGAGCCACGAGTCAAAATGGCACAATACGCTTACGACGTGCTTCTGTTCTGCAAAGACAGACACATCATCAGAGCCTTCAACCCCTTACAACAGTGGTGTCGGCGTTGGCGGATGTCGTTAACCCGAATGAAAGCCACGCCATACATTTTACAAAGCGCCACACCCCCGCAGACTGACCCAACTTCAGCTTCCGAGGCCGAAGGATAGAATGGACTAACACCATCCAGTACCTTGGAGTAAAATTGGATAGAGCTTTAATTTTCCGCCAACACATCAGCGACCTCTCGGCAAAGGTGCAGGGAGCAATTGCTTTCCTATATCCAATGCTGGGGTTGGGTTAGATGCTGGTTGGACTGAAGTTACACCTCTTCCGAGCGCTGGTAATTCCAGTGATGGATCTGGGGCATGGCCGCAGACAGCTGGCTGGCATGGCTTCAATGTGCACAGACTAGAGGACTACGGTCCATCTATTCTGTGGGTCAGGTTGCTTCATGAAGCCTCAGGTCTTCCTTACGTGGAGGATGAAATTTGCCTTTGGACATCAAAATTCTACGATACTTTACCCAGATACAGAAGCATCCTTGTTAGATCATTGGGAGATTATAACCCCATTAGACGCCACTTCAGGCTGTTCCAGGTATCCGAGATAACCCAGGAGTTAATCCTAACAGCAGCTAAAGCAGAGCTCCAAATAATTCTTCTAATCTGTTTGGCATCAAAATCTTCAGCCAAATTTAAATTTATAAAATAGAACACCAGGGTGCATATGGTTTTGCATCCTTTTGTACACCCAGAAGAACATATCATTTATGTTACTTCGCATCAAAATTCTTCCTAAGAACCCGCAACCTAACCTACAATATCCCGAAAAGAAAAACCCTACCTGCGGTAAAACTCTTAACGGGTGGGCACGGAGCAAAAAGCTTCCAGCTAACACTATGGTTGGTCGGTCAGTCTCTGGAGGATCGTTGATGTCCTGATTCAAGCCGAATGTTCCTGACCTTCAATCCGTCATCTTGGCTCCAGCTGCTGCCTCCTAAAGCCTGCACTACCCTATCCATCTACAGGCACAACCCACTTCCCAGTTGCTAACCTTCATCCCAGGTTCTCGCATTAACATGTTGGCCAAACTCTTTCTCTTTCCGTTGAGCACTTCTGCATCCTTTATGTCTGTCATTATTCTATTTTGTTGTCTATCTTTTCTATTCTGGATTTTATTTTGGTCATCTCCTTGACCTCCTCTAGTCAGGATTCCATTTTCATCTTCTTCTTCATTTGGAATTTCATCAGTGATTCAAATTACATGTGGTTGAGATCAATAAGGGAAAGAAAAAATGGTGATGGTGATGGTGATGATGATGATGATGATGATGATGATGATGATGATGATGATGATGATGATGATGATGATGATGACGATGATGACGACGAGGATGATTGATGATGATGGCTATTTCAATCTGTAGATCCTATATTGAGATTAGACCAAAGTGGTCTAACGTTACATTTTTTTAGACATATAAATATACATTTTTTTCCCATATACCTTAAATACTAAACAGACAATGCCTAATTTTCTGTATGCCCACGACAAAAAGGCTAGAGGGTAATGAAGAGCACAGGAGCTTGAACTGTTTATCTGCTCTGGTAACAGATCTGCTTACTAGGAAATGAGTGTATGAGAGTACATATGAGTCACCCATACTGTTAGATCTAATGCTCGTTTCAGTAACTGTAGTGATAGGTATTATGTATAGGTGAGTTATGTGACAACACTTGTGTATTTTAAATGAGCCTTCCATCCTTGTCATACACGGAAGGTGGGCATAAACACTGTTGGGACAGCAAAAGTGATTAAGTGGTTTAACTATGAAGTCTGGGACTTAAGTACTTACAGCATAGTAAGTCACTACAAAAGCTGCATGTCTCATAGCATATGAGAACCCTTAGTGGTCTACCGGGAAACATATAAGTCAGTTGTCATGTCGGCATGTTGGCCATAGTAGCTCAGTGGTTTAGAGCAACTGCACGGAGAGCGGGAGATCCGTGGTTCAAATCCCGGCTATG
The DNA here is from genome assembly GCA_030765055.1 of Mantis religiosa. Lineage (NCBI taxonomy): Eukaryota > Metazoa > Arthropoda > Insecta > Mantodea > Mantidae > Mantis > Mantis religiosa. The sequence goes on along the minus strand of CM060953.1, from coordinate 208,274,135 downwards.
GCATTGAATTTCTAAGTCTTGACATTGTCGATGGGGGAGCTTATTAGACTCAAGGTATTGCCCCAAGGAAAGACCCCTGGAGTTTTCCATCACTCCCGGGTAACAGAGGCCGGAGTCTTTGGACTTTCGGGTAGACCTCACTGAACATGTCTGGCTCTACTCGTTCAAACCTTAGCCTACACACAGCTAGTGTGGAAGAAATGATTATTTCCAAATGTAATTACGCTTGCCTTCTTGTTGTGGGTCTACAGTACTCACAACTTCTCTCAGTTGACTATTTACATTTTGCTCTTACATTACCCAAAAATTCACCTAATTGCTTTACCTGATTCAAATCAGTAAATATTTTCCTTATTGTTACAATATTATTAATTATCATTGTATATACTGGCCTCCAGCTTTATAATAAATTACCCAATTATCTGAAGCAAATACCTGCACTGCATCGATTTAGAATTTGTCTCAAAAAACTTCTTTCACTCCATTGTTTTTATAGCATAAAAGAATATTATGATTACTTTGACAATGATTTTGTTAATGTTAATGATGTTAATGTTTTATAGTATAGGTGAATTGTTTGAATATGTTAACTACAAGTGAATTATTATTATTATTATTATTATTATTATTATTATTATTATTATTATTATTATTATTATTATTATTATTATTATTATTATTATTATTATTATTATTATTATTATTATTATTATTATTATTATTATTATTATTATTATTATTATTATTATTATTATTATTATTATTATTATTATTATTATTATTATTATTATTATTATTATTATTATTATTATTATTATTATTATTATTATTATTATTATTATTATTATTATTATTATTATTATTATTATTATTATTATTATTATTATTATTATTATTATTATTATTATTATTATTATTATTATTATTATTATTATTATTATTATTATTATTATTATTATTATTATTATTATTATTATTATTATTATTATTATTATTATTATTATTATTATTATTATTATTATTATTATTATTATTATTATTATTATTATTATTATTATTATTATTATTATTATTATTATTATTATTATTATTATTATTATTATTATTATTATTATTATTATTATTATTATTATTATTATTATTATTATTATTATTATTATTATTATTATTATTATTATTATTATTATTATTATTATTATTATTATTATTATTATTATTATTATTATTATTATTATTATTATTATTATTATTATTATTATTATTATTATTATTATTATTATTATTATTATTATTATTATTATTATTATTATTATTATTATTATTATTATTATTATTATTATTATTATTATTATTATTGTTATTATTATTATTACTATTATTACTATTATTATTATTATTATTATTACTATCATCATTATCATTATACTGTACATACAGTTGAATTTTCATTCCAAACTTGTGTTATATATATGTATATTGTATAATTTTTAGTTATAAGTACTTGACGTGTCCTATATCATGTAATATGATCAAAAGGATGAATAAAAACTAACTAACTAACTAATTTATCTCTAATTGATTTTTTCCTCCATTTGTCTGCTGCTTTACATTCCCACATAATATACTCTCTGTCTTGATGTGTGTTTGGAGGAATTTAGTAACAGTGACGTCAAAATTAATATAAAAATTATTTGTGGTTGGTTTATTGACACTCGTCACTTACTTTTTCATATATTTATGAGAGACTAGTTTCAAAGGCCCTGGCCTCCATTTTCAATCTCTTCCCAACTGGCAACTGTTGTTATCTGCTCTCTCTGGTGGTGGAACTATGAACTTTTTTGTCAAATTATCTGCTGGCGGGATTTCAAAGTTCATTACGCGATCCTTATTTTTCCAGATGAATATGTTCTCCCATGTTGTCAATCTATTTTGGTTTATCACTCCTTTTAATAATTTTGGATTTGGATCAATGTCATGGTTTTCATTCCAAAAATGAAATGCTACTGCTGACTTGTCTTCTTGTTTCAATCTGATGTTTCTAAAGTGTTCTTTGACTCTGGTTTTTAAATTTCTTTTTGTTTGACCTATGTAGCATTTTTCACAATTCTTGCAATTTATTTGGTATATTCCAGATTTGTTGCCTGAAGGAATTTCATCTTTTGTTTTTGAATTTAGTAATTTTAAAATTGAGTATCTATTAGTAGGTGCCAAGATGATATTTTGTTCCTTGAATATCTTTTTAAATTTATTAAATGTTTTTGGATGATATGTGAATGAACTGAATATGCTGTTGCTTTCTTTTTCTTTAATAAATGTGGTTGCTTCCTTAATGGTTTTCTTTAGTTTAGATTTTCTAATTTTCTTCAACACCAAACTTTTGTTGTATCCGTTTTCTTCTGCTATGTGTATTATTGCTTTTTGTTCCTTGAAATATTCTTCTTTTTCCATGGGTATGTTGACAAGTCTGTGTGTAAGGCTGTTTATTATTGCATGTTTATGTGTAATTGGGTTGTGGCTATTATTTTTTATATAATTTTCTGAATGTGTTGGCTTCCTGTAAATTCCAAATTTTATTTTTGTATCATTCCTGATGATATTTAGATCCAAGAAAGGTAGTTGTCCATTGATTTCCTTTTCTATTGTGAATTTGATAGTCCTTTCTTGCAGATTGAGTAATTTTAATGCATCATCTAAATGTTTACTTGGTACAATTGCAAAGTTGTCGTCAACATATCTATACCAAACCTTGAAGATCAATGGGAAGGACTTTTTAATTTGTGTTTCAAATGCACTCATAAATAAGTTAGCCAAAAAAGGTGAAAGTGGATTGCCCATTGATAATCCTGATTTCTGCTTGTAGTGTTTTCCATTAAAGCTAAAGAAGTTTTGTTCAATGCATATTTTTGTTAGAGAAATATATTCTTCTGCTTCTATTGCTTCCATATCAATTGTAGCTAGCCATTTTTTTAACACAGTCTGCAATTTTTCTGTTGGTATGCTTGGAAATAAAGATGTGACATCAAATGAAACCAGTCTGTCATTTTTGTCCAAATTTATATCTTTGATTTTTTCTACTAAATCTAAAGAGTTTCTTAAATTTGCACTTTCAAATTTTGGAAAACTATTAAATTTACTTAATAACCATTTGGCCAAATTATATGTGGGGGCATTTATGCTACTAGTAATAGGTCTCATGCCTTTCCCTGTTTTATGAATTTTTGGCAGCCCATATACTCTTGGTAATGTTGGATTATCTACTTTAATTTTGTGCAATTCTTTTTTGTTGATTATTTTGCTCTCTTTTAGCGTTTTATTTGTGGTTTCAATGCAGTACTTTAATGGATTAGTTTCTACTTTTTGGTAATTACTGTCTTCTAACAAATCTTCCATCCTCTTTGTGTATTCTTCATAGTTCCACCACCAGAGAGAGCAGATAACAACAGTTGCCAGTTGGGAAGAGATTGAAAATGGAGGCCAGGGCCTTTGAAACTAGTCTCTCATAAATATATGAAAAAGTAAGTGACGAGTGTCAATAAACCAACCACAAATAATTTTTATATTACTCTCTGTCTTCTTTGTCCCCACATATTGGACAGCAACCCTTCTTTACATTGACCCTTTGACCTCTCAATTTCTATATGTCTAATTGGTACCATGGTATTGCTTCTCTTTCCCTTCTATTACAGACTAATAAATACTTTTCTAATCCTAATTCTGTTACCAACTTGCTAAAAAAGACCAGTGATCTCTGTTCCACTTCAACCCACAGTGCTTGATGGTCAGTGTTGTCTAACGTACTTCCACTAAACAACCGCTGTAGTAAAAGCACTTTAATTCAATGTATTCATCCTTTAAATCTCCATACAAGATTGTGGAAATGTCAAAACAAATATATTTGCAAAATTTAAGTACACAATTTAAATACAGAAATTACAAAAAACATGTATAAGAGTAAATGCCAAAATATAATAATACAACTTAACTTTCCAAATACACTTGAACCAAATCAAATCAATTTATTTCATCCATAATAACACTTACATGTTGCCGGATATGTCAAGATAAACAATTATATATATTTTATTACAATTTGTTTATACAAACATTTTTGTATTAGAAACTTGTTTAGTTCATTTTTAAATAATTTACTTTTTTTTTTAACTGAATTTGGTAGTTTATTAAATAATATTTTCCCCATGATTAAGGGATCTTTATCTGTTGACTTCTTATTTAAAGTTATTCTATGGTAATTTTTTTGTGTCCTTATTTCGTGTTTGTGACAATGTTTATTTAAATTACCCATTTTCTCCTTAATAGCTACAAACATGACTACTTTAAAAACATATAAAGATACTACTTAGGATTTTGTTTTCTACAAAGACATTTCTACATGATTCTGTTCTATATACCTTATATATCACATCTTATACATTTCTTCTGCAAAACTAGTTTTCAATTTCAATTTCAATTTCAATTTATTTGCTTATAGACTCATACAAGTTTCAAGCATCGTCAAGAATCATAAAATATTTACATTTCATCAATACTATATAGGCACTTCTGTATTAGGTGCATTTTTAGTCTTTTTTGAAATTTATTGCCTCTTAGAGCTTTAATATCACTTGGTAACCTGTTATAAAGTATTCTGCCCATAGTAAGGGGATCCTTTTCTGTGGCTCGTTTACTAATATTATCTCTATAGTAATTATTTAGCAATCTAGTATTATACATATGACTGTCTTTAATATATACAGAGTGTGATTTACTTACTACAAACATGATTACTTTATATACAAATAACGATATAACAGTTAATATATTGGCTTCTATAAAGGTTTGTCTACAGGATTCTCTGTTGTTTAGATTATAAATACATCTTATACACTTTTTTTGTATTATTAATAACCTGTTAATGTTTACCTTACATGTGCTACCCCAGATTTCAATCCCATATTGTAAATGTGTGTAAATTAATCCATAATAAACTGACTTTAAATGCTCTATATCTAGGAACTCTTTTAGGCGTCTTAAAAGATATAAGATTGTAGTAGATTGTAGTAATCTGTTCATGTTAGTCATACAAGTGCTGCCCCATATCTCAACTGCATATTGTAGATGTGAATGTATTATTCCATAATAGGTTAATTTCAGATGTTCACTATTTAGATATTTTGCTAGGTTCCTTAATAAATAAAGATTTGTACTTATCCTTTTACATATGTAGTCAATATGGTGTCTGAAAATTAGGTTTTCATCAATAATCACCCCTAAGAATTTTATCGTATCTAACTGCTCAATTTGTTCACCATTTATATTTACATTAATAGGATTACTACTATACCTGTTATTGTGGTGTTGAAACATGACTGTTTTTGTTTTTTGAAGATTTACTTTCTGGCTGTTGTTTGTAAAATAATTATAAATAATTTGCGTTTCTGTAGTTATCATTTTCTTCATTCCATTTACTTCCACAGTACCAAATATCAATGAGGTGTCATGGGTAAAGAACTTCAAATTCAGATTTATTCATCCTTTAAAATCAAATCTGTACATAGTACCTTGATATAGGATACGTCAGTAAATTTACACTTAATATTACAAAGTTAAACATCAAATATACCTAACCTACATTCAATTATAATGTACCACAAATTGGATATAATTATAAATAAGAGAAATGAAGAAGCTAAGTAAATTCATATTATGATTATCTGGATTTGTTAAATTGCCGATATTCCTTTACTGTGTAAAACCAGTGCTCCTGCAAAAGAGCTTTAAACATGTTGTAGTTATCTATGCTTTTGATGTCATTAGGAAGGGAATTATAAACTATTGTACAGAAATGCAGTACTCCATTCTTAAACATTGTAGTTCTGATTGAGGTTACGTGTATATCCTTAATATGCCTCGTGTAATGCATATGAACACTTCCATTGTTTTGAAAGTTAAATCTATTTCTGTTTACAAATAAATCTGTCTCCAATATATAAACACATGCCAAAGGAAGTATGCAAAGCTTTTTGAACAGTGGCTTACATGAACATAGCATTCTTTCGTCGCCTTTAATTCAAATGACTTGTTTTTGTTTAATAAATACATCTTTGGCTTCTGGTGAATTTCCCTAAAATATTATTCCATATTTAATTATAGAATGTGTGTGTGTGTGTGTGTGTGTGTGTGTGTGTGTGTGTGTGTGTGTGTGTGTGTGTGTGTGTGTGTGTGTGTGTGTGTGTGTGTGTGTGTGTGTGTGCGCGCGCGTGTGTGTGTGCGTGCGTGCGTGCGTGCGTGGGTGGGTGCATGCGTGGGTGCGTGCGTGGGTGCATGCGTGTGTGCGTGTGTGTGTGTGTGTGTGTTTTTTAATTTATTGAACTTTAACAGCATGCCCCTTTTGATATTATTTTACAATAATTTTTTAAATATTAGAATTTAAATGTTCAATTCACATATTGTTTTAAAAAAATTGTTAACAAGTCAATTGAATTAACATATATACAAAAAGCTTTCAAATGTTTATTTATAAGGTTTTGGTTTGACACTGGCCAATTTCCTCCATTCTTGTGTACTTCTTCAATCAACTTGTCGCTCTGATGCCTTGTGTCTATACATTCATAAATGAGGTGGTTTGCGGTCTGCTGTGGGCTATTGCACGTGCATTGGGGATCATCTATGATATGAAATCTATACAAGCAAGCTTTAATTTTTCCATGTCCTGATACCATTGCAGTGAATGTCGCTGTTAATGGTAGTTTTGTCTTAAGACGATCCTTTATCAAAGGGAAGAATGAACGTGTGTGTGTGTGTGTGTGTGTGTGTGTGTGTGTGTGTGTGTGTGTGTGTGTGTGTGTGTGTGTGTGTGTGCGTGCGTGCGTGCGTGCGTGCGTGCGTGCCTGCGTGCGTGCGTGCGTGCGTGCATGCGTATTTAATGCTCAGAATTTGATAATAAAATCATTTTTCTTCTGGCTTCCCAATATTTGGAGACTAGATCTTGATTTTGGAGAGTTTCACATACAGTTAGACGACCGATGTTCATTAAATTGTCTTTACCACATAAACAGCACTGTGGAGAAGTTGTTAATCCAACCTTGAATAAATGTCCATTCAAACAATCATGGCCTGTGATTAATCTGAACGTTGCTACTGAAGATTTTCGAGGTAGTTCTGGAATTGTCTTTAGTTTGTTTTGGAGATCTTTCCAATTAAGTAAATTGGAAATTGGTAAATTGGACAAAATTAGATCCTCATTTAAGAAAATAACTTACGGTGTACCCCAAGGCTCAAAACTTGGGCCCTATTTATTCCTTATATATATAAACAGTATATTCAAAACAGTAGTAGATGCAGGGGAATTGGCCATTGGATATGCCGATGACACCACAATCATAGTGAATGGAAAAACGGAAAGTGAAGTACAAAATAAATCCAATCTTATACTTGAAAAAATTACTAGTGAGTTAGGAAAACTAGGCATGGTAATAAATACAAGCAAAACAGAATGGATGCAAATCACCTTAAACAAAGAAACACAATCACATATGCAACTAACATTAGATAATAAAAAAATACTCGAAGTAACAAAAACTAACTTCCTTGGACTAATAATAGATAACAAACTAAATTGGAAACAACACATTGAAAAAGTAGTAAAGAAAATAAATATGGGGCTATATATTTTAAAACAGGCAGCACAACAAATGGATAGAGAAACTCTAAAGCAAATTTACTATGCAGTCATACACTCTCATTTATGCTATGGGGTGGTATTATGGGGAAATGTACAGAAAAAAGCAATGGTAAGAATATTAAGACTCCAGAAATATGCCATCAGAATAATTTGTAGATTAAAAAGGAAGGATTCGTGTAGAAATGTCTATAAAACATTAAATATATTAACATTTACAGCATTGTATATATATGAGTGCATTAAATACGTAACAAAAAATTCTAGCAACCAAAATAAAAACATGTACATACATACACATAACACAAGAACAAAACAAAATTATTTCTTAAACAGATTAAGAGGAACATTAAGTAACAAAAATATAGAAAATAAATCTAAAGAATTGTACAATCATTTACCGAATCAAATAAAACAGATAACAGAAGAAAAATTTAAACTTAAAGCAATTAAAAAGTACCTTGTAGAAAACCCAGTCTACTCTATAGATGAGTATAAAAGGTTAAATTAAAGCTTAAATAGTAAAGGTACCCTCTGCATATTTTATTATATTTTATTATTTTAATACTGTTATGTACAGATTGTATTTGTTAAACCTGTTGACGTATCCTATGTATTTGGATCATATGGATGAAAAAAAGGTTACCCTGAAGGCCGTAATTGCCATATGGGAGTGTCTAAGCTATGTAAAACTGATTACTATGACAAGCACGACTTAGATATTTAGGGCAGATCAAAACCAGTTTCCAGTAATGGACATGCTGATGATGATGTTTAGTTAGATAGATTTATTCACTGTTAATGTAACAAAGTATACATGCACCTTTGTCTGTGAGTATTGTGTTTATGTATTCTCTGTATGAAATATAGGGGATGAATAAATTGAAAATTGAAAGTTTTTCAGAGGAAACTAGATAGTTGTTATATAGTTTTGTGATGATGTTTTTGATTAATCTTTTAACTATTTCATAGGGGATATTTTGTTTCATTGTTTGAGATATTTTGGAACCCTTCTTGGCCAACATATCTGCTTGCTCATTGCCAGAAATTCCACAGTGAGATGGTATCCATTGGAAAACTATACGTATATTTAAATTTTGAAGATGTTTAATCATATTATGAATTTCATTTATCTTTTCGGTTTTTGGGCTGTCATTTGAAATAATAGCCTGAATAGCTGCTTTAGAATCTGTTAAGAAAACTATGTTGGAAAGCTTATTTCTCCAGTCAAATAGATTTTGTAAGGAAGTATAAATTGCATCAATTTCTCCATCAAAGCTTGTTAAGTAAATTCCAACATGCTTATAGAAAGAAAAGAATTTACAGGTAGCTCCTGCTCCTGCTTCATCTTCTTGATTGTAAAGAGAGCCATCTGTATAGATGTGTGTCCATTTGTCAACTGGATATCTTACATTTATGGTTTCAAGGGCATATGCTTTAGCTTCTGTAGATGAGTATTCCTTCTTTTTAAAATCTGCAAGTAAATCTAGGTAGTATTCTAATTCAATGATGTTCAGTGGGTTATTAAGAGACATGAAAGGTTCTATTTTGGATGAGTAATTTAGTTTATTTCTTAGTTGTTGAACTTTCTGTATGAAGCCTAATTGAGTTTTCAAACTGAAGGTGGATGTGTGTTGTTTTACCCATTTATTATTCTCTGGAATTCTTAAGAGCTTTTCATATGTTAAAAGGGCTGCATTTCTAAATCTGTCATTATGGGTCTGTTACATGTAAATGCTTGTAATGTTATTATAGGAGTAGTTTTTATAGCTCCAGTAATTAGCCTAAGAGCTTCATTTTGTGTGCGTTCCAGTATCATGGAAGTTAAAGGTGATGATGTTATCAGTACTTCTCCACAGTAATTAAGAACTGGCCTTATATATGTATTATATGTAGTATTTAATGTAGATCTTGAACAACCCCATTTAGTTCCTGCAAGTCTTTTTAATATCTTAAAACGGTTAATTGCTTTATCTCTAATTTTTTCAATATGTTTTTTCCAAGTTAATTTTTTGTCAAACAATATTCCAAGATAGTGAGCATTTTCTGTTCTGGTTAATTTGATATTATCATAACTTAAGGTAATACTGGGTTCAAAAGTGAATTGAGAAGATATTGACACATTGCTTCACTCACACTGTTTATTCACAGGACATGTTTCAAGAGCTCTTGCTCCTATCATTGTGGTTTCCACTACAACTTGCACTAGTCGAGTATCAGCTGATGATAGGAGCAAGAGCTCTTGAAACATGTCCTGTAAATAAACAGTGTGAGTGAAGCAATGTGTCAATATCTTCTCGATTCACTTTTGTACTAATTTGTGCTTCACTGTCCCTACGCTTCTTCCAAGTTTATACTTTAATACTGGGTTGTTTCTTTCTTAGAGAGAAGAGCTGATAGTTACTTTTCACAGTGTTTACTTCCATGAGGTTTTTAGAACACCATTGTTTAAGGGTATTCAAAGAATTTTGAATATTTGTCTTTAGAATTTCAAGTTTGCCTGGTTTCCAAATTACTAAGTCATCTGCATACAATACAGTGTTGATGCCTGTTTGTTGAAGTTGTTTGGGCAGATCATTTATATAGATATTGAATAGAGTAGTGCTAAGTACTGCTCCTTGAGGTAAACCTAGATGAATTTTTTTGAATCTTGATAATAATGAACCATAAGAAGTTGCGCAATATCTTTCTGAGACAAATTCTGATATCCAGTGAAGCATATTATCTTTTAATTCCCATCTGTTGTAGTTTCTTGATAGGATTACATCTCCATACAGTATCATATGCAGATTTCAGATCAACAAATACCGCTAAGGTGTCTTCTTTTCTATTAAATCCCTCTTTAATTTCTTGACTGAGTTTAATTACTTGTTCACTGGTTGTATGGTTTTTCCGGAATCCGGCTTGGCAGGGTGATAGAAGATAATGTTGTTCAAGATACCAATTTAATCTAGCTGAAATATGTAAATATGTGCATAATAGGACATTAAAAGTACGCGAGGGCTGACATTTTGAATTATATAATAAGTTACCAGAAGAAATAAAAATAATTAATAAAATGGAATATAAACTGAAGAAATAAAAAAATTCTTAATAACAAATGCATTCTATAGTTTGGAAGAATTCAAGTATAGGGATATGTAAAAAGATAAAACTATGTATATATGTATATAAAATTGGAAATTTTGTACAATTGATTTTGATGTGTCCTTGAAATCACTGTATTCAAAGGATAAATAAAAGTATTTTATCTTATCTTATCCCTGTGTTATGCTACATCTACACCCTTCAACTGTTCTTGTACTCTTCTCAACCAGACATCCTGAATGAAATGCTTTTCTTGATAATTGAGGCAACATTTTATCAGATTATCCTCTGGTAACTGCAGTATCCTGTACCAGTACTTAATCACTATTTCTTTCATACTACTTTTTCCCATTTCTAAAAGTACTCCTACATTAGCTGAATTCTGGGTACCCCCAACAGAAGTTTACAATATAAGATCCAATATTATCCATACATTATCAATCCCCATATTTCTACTCTACACCCTTCTCTTGACACCAATTAAATGTACTCATGCACCACTTGAATTGTTTTGTCTACCATAGAGCAGTTTTCACATTTTTTCAATTTGTTTCCTTTTAAAAAAACTATTATTTTGTTTTTATTTTATACACTTTACACTAACCCTCTATCTCATTTATAGCATAAGTCAAACCAATCTGAGTTACTCACCCTACCATTAGATCATCTGCATACAACATCTTCCCTGTTTTCTATAATTGGCATGTGTTTATTCGCTGAACTTATGCTATCCATGACGTCATCTACAAATAGATTAAAAAATACATCCCTGTCCAAGACCTCTTTCCTGATTCACCTCAGCAGTTGCCTCTTCTTCCCCACATTTGATACAAAATCCCTTGCACCTCAACTTATACCACAAGGCTTCCCTTATGATTTTATCATATGCCTTCTCAAAATTTATGAATATAGCATACAAACTTCTTTGTTTCACCTGTAAATATTTGTCAACCAATGCTTTAATAATCATTATGTTGTCCCTTTCCTAAAACCTGATTGAAATGGAGATAATCTTTGGATAGCCTCTGTCCAGGTTTGTATCCTTTCTGCCAATATTCCATTAAAGACTTTTTCCCATATTTCATAATAATGATATCCCTCTATAGTTCCCTGGGTCACCTTCATTTACTTTCCCTTTATACTGGTTTTCAGATTTATTTGGCCTTTAGCACCAGACGTCATTATCGGTTCAGCGAGCCCCTTGTCTCAAAGAAACCTTAGACTTTGTAAACAGGGTGACGTTCTAGGCAGAGAAGAACTGTTTTCCACCAGGACATTGTGTGTGTTCTTGCATGTTAGATGTAAGTGACCACTGATCAAGGAGTTGTGTCATTAAAGCCCTCTATGTTACAATAACTGTCCAATTACTATCTATCAGCATAAATGCTGTGATTGCGAGTTTACGATATACAAGTGAAAGTTGCAAATGTAAATATTGGAAAGGTACAACACAAGTTCCATTTCGCTAAGGTGACCTCAAAACTGTTGACATCCACTGCCACCACTCACCTTTTGCTAGTCTTCCGAAAGAGGCAATGTGTGATCAACTCGTTTCCTAGTACTGACATCTTTTGCAGTCAAAATATTGGTGGCAAAGACCGAATAAATCTCTGGTACATGGGCTGAATTATAGCCTCTCTCCATTTTTGTGGTAATGCTTTTTTCTCCTTCAATAGCCTAGACATACACTTCATCCTGCCTCTGTCCTCACACCAAGCTTGAAGGAATTCTACTGGCAAGCTGTCTGTCACTACTGCTTTCTTCTTTTGGAAACTCCCCACCTGTTTCAAGTCCTCCTCATTTCAGAATGGTCTATATAACCATAACCCAACTCAAGATTCCATTTGCTCAATTTTAATGCTCTATCCCTCCCCGCCCTTTTTTTTTTTTGATTCGACGAACAGTACATGTTTAAGTTGCATGATTTCTTTCCTCTCTACCCTTCCATTTCTTTCCCTGCATCTTATTACTGCCCTTCTCACCAAATTCCTCATACTTCTACATTCTCCATCAAACAAATTGTTAATCATATTCCTTCCTGCGTATTTCAATCCAAATGTACAAATATCTAGCACTTCCGCCACTCTTGCCTTATTTACCGTATCATCCACTCCACGCACACATGTTTTTGCCATTTTGGACCCAATTACCTCATACAAATTTTCCACCTGCAGCTCTCCAATTTTAGCACCCAGTTATTTTGTTTCCTACAGGACACTTCCTCACCCTCTGCCTTACTACGCAGAGCAATTTCTACTGTAAAATGAACAATACAGCGTGCACATTACACATCTTAAAATTAAACAATGACTCTCCACTGCACATAACATAATCTACAACACTGTGTCCTAACACTTAAACATGTGTACTCCCCAACACCCATGTAATATGGCACAGTTTGTACTCTCACAAAGTTCAATCAGAATGGTCACTATATTCTATGCTGATGACCAAGTTGCAGAATCAGAGGATACCTTACAAAATAAAAGTATACATATTAACTAAAATATTAGAATCTTACAATATAAAAATATCTGTAAATGAAGCAAGATTTGTAATGTTTTCAGGAAAGGAATATGTTAGAAGTAATATTGTAATAAATGAGAAAACTATACAATAGGTGGCAGCATTTAAGTACTTAGGATCAGAAATAACCACTGTATTTAAAAAAAAAGAATGATGTTGACAAGAAACTAAATAAATTTAGCCTTATGTGCGGCACAATAAGGAAAACCGAGAAGAGAAAAACAAATTCTATAAGATAATGGCAGTCCTTGTACTATGGTATTCAAGGAAACATGAGCATAAAACAGAAAACAAAAATTGGATCAGCAGAAATGAGATTTTTAACATCAGTGGCTAGACATTCTCTGGTAGATCATAAAACAAATGAAGAAATAAGAGGAGAATTGAACATATTTAACTTAAAAGAAAGGGTCAAACAGAATACATAGGTAGACCGAGGAAGAGATGAAAAGATGTTGATTGATGGGAATGGAACAGATCCTATGGTCCAAACCTTGAATGATGATGAGATGATGATGATGATGATGATGATGATGATGATGATGATGATGATGATGATGATGATGATGATGATGATGATGATGATGATGATGATGATATTTCCTTATAGGTAAAATGGGGATAGAATGTAGAAGTATGTCTTTGTTAAAAAAAAAAAAAAATATTGTAGTTGATTATTTTATTTGAAAAGTTGAGATAAAAATATCCCGTAAACAGAGGTTCTGCAGCATAATTTTCACCATCACCCCTGTTCGTTGACACTGACCACTGCATTCTAGGAAAGTAATGATACCAACGTTCTTGGCCTGTGGCCTTAAGTCCTGTAAGCGAAACCTTATCTGTTGTCTTTTTCACAGCTCATGTAATACTGCGTAATGAAATCATGCACTGCAGATGGGGAGGAAAGGTAGTAATATCGTCTGCATCTGAGGCACAGTCTTTGCTAATTGCTTTCTTTTTGTGCAACGTGCTATTGAAGACATAATTAGAACGTTGCGGTAAGGAGTACAGTGAATTTGTGACACATTGATCATTGCATAAATTAGTTATGCCATCAGTGTACTTTGTAACTTAGGATCCAAAGCATTGCAGAGTCAGAGTCGAGATGTATGAGCATACATGAAGAAAGGCACTAAAAGCAAACAAGATTCTAAGAAGATTTTTTTAAAAAGTGCATATCATAAATGACACAGGAGTCTCAGAAAGAACAGTGGAAAGAATTATTAAAGAATGCAAACAAAATAAAAATCAGAGCGCATCTTTGGAACCCCAAGTAAAAAGCACAGCATTATGAAATGAGTAATACATCTAAATAATGAGTAATACATCAACTTTTGCAAAGATCTTCGAACAAATAATGTATAAAAGAGTAACAAGCTTTTTGGAAAAATTTAAATTAATTAATGACAATCAAAATGGTTTTCGAAAAAATAAATCAACAAGTTCTGCACTGATGAATTTCATTGAACAAGTGTATGAAACACTAGATAGTAAACAACTAGGGATAGGCATTTTTTTAGATCTTACAAAGGCGTTTGACCTGGTTGATCACAAACTTTTATTAGAAAAATTATCCTCATATGGCATAAGGGGGTTAGCTTTAGATTGGTTCAGATCTTATCTGGAGAATAGAGAGCAATCGGTGGAAATAGAGTATTTTGATAGCGAAACGAGTGAAGTTAAAACTCAGATTTCAAGTAGCGCTATAATGAAATATGGGGTCCCTCAAGGTTCGGTGCTTGGACCTCTTTTATTTATAGTGTACATTAATGATTTGGCAGGTAATGTAGAAAACAGAACCAATATAAATGTTACACTTTTTGCAGATGATACAAATATTTTTATCAAAGGGGTGAATAAGGAAGGGGCAGATGTACATATTGAAAATAATCTAAAATATATTCAAAATTGGTTTAGTGCCAATATGTTAATATTGAGTAAGGAGAAAACAGCAGCCCTAAGCTTCTATAATAAAATGAGTGGAAGTCAATTGTATCCAAAATTAATGCTGGGACAAGACCAAATACATTACGTACAAACTATCAAATTTCTGGGACTAATACTAGATGAAAATTTAAATTGGGAAACTCACATAGAGGCATTGACGAAAAAGCTTAGTAAAATGTGTTTCTTAATGAGGGCAATTACAGGCATGTCAAGCTTGAAAGTTCGGAGAATAGTGTACTTTTCATATATACACAGTTTGTTGGCATATGGTATAATTTTTTGGGGAAATTCTAAAGACAGTATAAAAGTATTCAGATACCAAAAGAAAATAATTAGAATCATAGCAGATGTCTCAAGCACAACTAGTTGTAAGCCATACTTC
Organism: Mantis religiosa; assembly: GCA_030765055.1. Taxonomy (NCBI): domain Eukaryota; kingdom Metazoa; phylum Arthropoda; class Insecta; order Mantodea; family Mantidae; genus Mantis; species Mantis religiosa. The sequence goes on along the minus strand of CM060953.1, from coordinate 208,258,515 downwards.
AGTAAATTAGGTATCTTACCACTGCCAAGTATATACATATATGAAACTCTTGTACATATGAAAGCAAGCCTAAGTTTATTCAAAACAAGTTCTGAAATTCATATACACAACACTAGAACAAAGAATAATTTATTTGTGAAGTCACACAAAACAAAGATGTATGAAAATAGTTTCACATATGCTGGCTTACATCTTTACAATAAGCTACCTGAATCTATAAAAAAGATTGAATCACAACATCAATTTAAGAAATTGTTATTAAACTTCCTTAGAGCCAATAGCTTCTACAGCGTGGGTGAATTTTTAAATTTGTAAATATTTAGTTAGCTACCTTAATTATAAATATTGTACTTAGTTTTTAGTTTTTAGTTCTTAGTTTTTAATTTGACGTGTCCTCTAACATGTACATGTTTTAATGGATGAATCAATAAATCAAATCAAATCAAATGATAGAGTCAAACTGAAAAATTCAGTGCCACAGCTGGGATTTGAACCACGAATTTTCTGGTTTCTGTCCAGTCACTCTTACTCACTGAGAGGGCCAACGTGCCGTCCTGACATTAAATTCTCCAATTAACTCATATATTTCCCGATAAATCACTAGAGGCTCTTGTATTTCAGATACACTGTTTGTGGCGACTTACTATTGTAAGTACTTAAGTCCTAGGCTTCATCATTAAACTCTTATTATTTAAGTTAACTGATGGAAATTAATCATTCCTTCACACTAGCCGTTTATAGGTTAAGGTTTTAAATAGATAAGAGTCAAACTGAAAAATTCAATGTTTACTGGGAAAATAATACGAGTCAATTGGAGAATTTAATGTCATGACAGCAAAATGGCCATGATAACTCAATGGGTAAGAGTAACTGGACAGAAACCAGCAGATACGTGGTTCAAATCCTGGCCATGACATTGAAATTTTCAGGTTGCCTCTATTTATCCAAAACCTTAGCCTATACACGGCTAGTGTGAAGAAATGATTCATTTCAATCAATTAACTTAAATTACTGTAATATATTTACCTTACATATGAGAGTTTAATAGTGTACTATAATTTATTATTGTATACATACTTCCTTCATCCAACTTATCAGATTAGATTTTTGTCCCTTCTAGTATTTTATTACATCTGTATATACCGTGGTAAGGTTGTAATGTGGGGTGAAAGGATGTGCCCAACAACCGCGTTATTTCAGGCTTCGTCTGTATTCTCTGTTCATATCAATGTATTGTGACTTTGTCGGTTCGTGAAATTAAAAGTCCAAATTACAAACACTAAAAATTGCTCTTTATTTCCGTAGAAATACAATTACGTCAAAATTACACATACAACTTGCAAGGTCATCGACCACAAACAAAGTCCACTTTTACAGCTGTTCACGCGCACGCGTCCTATTACCGACTGATTGCTCTAGCGGGCGGCGGCTCCTTATATAGTTACTCACTATTCCAGAAATTCGTGGAATGTTCTCAAACAGTCAGTATGGCGCTAGAAGAAAGACAAACTCTCCAGAAATCCATCTCCTTCCCCCCCCCCCCCCCCCCCCAACCATTTCGGTAACCTTTTATCTCCGCACTGTACTGTCAGTCACTTTGAACTCATCCCTCGCGCCGATTCGCCGCAACAATGCGTTCGTGACAGTATTTTTAAAGCCAGACCTTAAAAGTAATTATGCTCTTTTTGAGGTACTTCAGAAACCAGGTTTTCATAATGTTCACTCTTCATCTAATAACAAGAAAGTGATTCCATGTATTTTATCTTTAATTTTTATGAGAGAAAAAGAAAGAAATTACAAGTGCTGGTTCAGGGCTATATGATGCTGAGCTTTAAGCCATTCAGATACTTATTTTTGTTGTTTGTGTTGTCACAATGTAAAATTAGTTTAACTTTTAGTCCCTTTACACTAACTTATACAAATTTTTACAGTAAACAGACATTTATGTACCAATTAGTACGTCTAACTTCTAATGTTGTTGTTGTTGTTGACTAATGGCACTGGGGATTAGTTAATTTGTATCATTTCCCCCCTAGCTTCCCAATATAAAGCCTGTAGGTTCCCACTTTTGAGACCATTACATTTGTCCAAATGGTGTTTGTTCATGATGACATCCTCTTTACAGATAGTACATTTGGGTGTAGGTATGCAGTGTATTTCATAAAGGTATTCTGCAAGACAATCATGGCCAGTTTCCATTCTAAATATGGCCACTGCAGTTTTTCTTGTTAGTTTTTGTATGTCAGTTTTGTCTCCAATGTTCTTATAATCCTTGTCTTTTAGTTTATCATCTTCATCAAGTCTCTGCTGTCTTTTAAAATCTAACTTCTAATGTTATAGTAGTAATATGACCCAACAACCATCTTCCTACCAACACTGTCAATTTGTCAGACTTTTGTACGCTTAGGTTCTGTTAGAAAGTCCCATTGAGTCGATTGACTTTTGTTTTCAGGATCTTAACAATAAATCCAAGATTTATCACCAGTAACAATATTCCAAACCAAATTTGAAGTGTCACCTTGGAATTTTTCTAGAGTTTTTCTGTACATTATTGTTTTTGATCGGGAGACAGTTTATGTAGAATCCATCGACAACAAAGTTTTGTCACGTCTAACTGTTGATGTAAAATGTTTTGGATTTGACTCATTTCAATGATCAAAACATTTATAAGATGCCTGTCAAGCAGTGTTGTAGTGAAGCCGGTACAGGCCAGTACGCCGTACCACCTAAAATTTGAAAACGTTGTAAGCGTACCATCTAAATTTGTGAAGCGATACTTAGAATTAAAGAAAGCAATAATGACAGTGCAGTCGCCATGGTAGCTCAATTGGTTAGAGTGACTGGACGAAAACCAGGAGATCCGTGGTTCAAATCCCGACCATGGCAGTGGATTTTTCATGTTGACTTTATCTATCAATAACCTTAGCCTATATACGGCTAGTGTGAAGAAATGATTAATTTCCATCAATTGACTAATGTTTACTGATCATTCTTAGCACTAAACTGGAATGGCAACAGCTTTTATATTAGCCATAAAGCTTCTTGGTATAACAATGAAGAGTCAAGTAGTGTCAACCATGATTGTTAAGTGACTTTTGGTGAGTACCACCTAAAGTTTTTACCAGTTTGGAAAACTACAGCACTGCTGTCTACTGTCCTCCACAGGAGAGAAGTCTCCGGGGCCTGAGATGCAGGGGGATTGCAGAAGGATCCCACACTCTCCCTGGACAGGTTTATGACACCCCATGTCAGTACAGTTACAGACCATTCAGAAACATTCTGACATCTACTTTTGTGAATGAATCTTCTCGGTTTTAGTGTACAGAGTCTACGGGGCGCATGCTTTTTAAACGTTCTGCTCCTTGTGTAGCATACTGTGACTTTGTGGGTCCGTAGAATTAAAAGTCCAATTTGCAGAAATTCAAATTGTTCTTTATTTCCGTAGAAATACACTTTGGTCAACCCTTACAGTAGCAGAATTACGTAACATACACAAATACAATGCTCAAGTCTGTTGACCACAAACTAAAGAGTTCATTCAACTTCCAGTTCAATTACCACTCTGTTTACAACAACAATTCTGTTTACGACCGTCCCTCTGGCATGTCACAATTTCTCATATATACCTCTTTTCGTATTTCTAGAATGAACAAGACGGTATTAGAATCTTCGAGTTATCTAACTTTATCTGTTGTGGCAAGCCTTTTATCTCCGCGCTACACTATCTGCCCTTTGTGTGCACAAGCCGCGCTATCGCGATAATGACTCGCAACAATATGTTCTCTGTCGCACACATTTGCTGTCCTTGTCCCACTGTGGAAGGTTGGCACATTCCCATAAGGGATCTTCTTTGCATGGCTGGACAGTAGCATTGCTTGAACAGGGACATTTCATTAAATGCACTTCAAAGCCCATTCTTCACATTGTTTAGGCATTAAAAAGTAGAATAAGAACTGAAAAATTCAATACCTCAATTGGAATTTGACCAAGGATCTTCCGCTCTACCATGGCAGCATGCCAACAAAACATTAAAATATACAACTGACTCACATTTACCCGGTAGACCACTAGGAACTCTCAAATTTGAGATTACATACTCCAATGGTATCTTATAATTTGTAAGACTTAAGTTCCAGGCTTTACAACTTTATAACAGTTTCCATTTATAAAATTGGAAGCAAGTCTTTAACCCTCTGTTAGATGCATGGGGCCTGGGAGGCCTGCACTGTATTTATGTGATTATATGCCTACTTCTTTTTGTTTTCAATTTTCTTTTCTTTCCCTTAATTTTTGGCTTTATTTAGGTTAAATGTACATGAATTTTATTAGTATAGCCATATTAAATACACCAGCTAAAATAAATACAAATAGAGTGTACATTATAATTTGTATCACATATATATGTAAAGAGAATAGCATATTCTTTTAAAATACATCTTGTCAAAAACGCAGTGAAAATTGTAGTGGCTGGTGCAAATGATGTTTATAAAAATGAAGCAAACAGGGCTATAGACGCACTAAATCAAGTGCTGCAAACAGAGGAAATCAACGAAACCCAAGTAATAGTAGTGAACATTCCAAACAGGATGATCTAAACTACAATTCTTGTATCGAGATTTAACTGTATTGGAACACCACAGTGAAGCGAAAAATTATTAAATTTTAGATGAGTCATTTTTTTTACACATCTGCTTCACTTTCGTACCTATTTTGAGGACATGTTTCGCAAATCGTCGTTTGCATCTACGGCTCTTATGCCATTAAATAAGAGCCGTAGATGCAAACGATGATTTGCAAAACATGTCCTCAAAATAGGTACGAAAGTGAAGCAGATGTGTAAAAAATACGACTCATCTAAAATTTAACACAATTCTTGTGTTAACAAGGAAATTCGGAAAACAAACAAAAAGGTGAAATTGGTGTGTTCAGTGTTTCCAAATGTAGATGTAGTGGACATAAGCGACCTAAAACGTGAGTATCATACTGGACATGGCTTACATTTAAATAATAAGGGAAAGAGCTACTTAAGTTCACTCCTCGCAGAAAAAATTAAAACCATTGTGGTTAAAAAACCTCTTGTACTTAACTCAGATGGGAGAGTAGATAGTATGCAATGACAAAATGTAAATTCGTGTTCATCCTATGCCAATAAAATCAGTCCACACAGTAACTCTACCCTTAGAGTATATCACCAAAATACACAGTATGTTTCCAACAAAGCTGAAGTATTAGAAACGGTTTTAGATGATATAAACCCACAGGTTATCATACTTACAGAACATGGCTTAAGGAAGGAGCAAGTACATTTTGTAAAATTTGTAAATTACGATTTAGTTTCCCAATATTGCCGTATAAATCACAGAAGTGGAGGAGTCTTGCTGTTTGCAAGGAAGGATATTATTGTAAATAGGGTAGAGTGGGTAGAAAATGGGAGTGAAGAGATGATTTT
>CM060953.1:208090566-208243066 GCA_030765055.1 Mantis religiosa | reverse complement strand
TCTGCTGTCTGTGTGTATGGTTACTGTTTTGTTATCTGTGTCTTCAGTCTCCGTCGTTTCTAATAATTCCAGAGCTTTTGCAATTGCCAGTTGCTCTGCCTGATTGTTTGAGCATCTTTCATTGAGTTTGTATTTTTGTTGGTTTATCAGCTGGTTTTGTCTGTATATGGCTACTCCTGCTCCCACTCCCACGTCACTTTTGCTTCCATCTGTATATATTTGCCACACTGTATTTTCATTGTTTGCTATTTTTGGATCTCTTGTGCCTTGAAAGTCAGCTGGGTGGAGCCAATTCTTTGGGTTTTCCGGGCGGTCTATTTGGTATTCAGTGATGGTTTTTCCTGTTTTTATGTTATATAGTTCAGCCGCCTCTCTTGCCTTTAAGTCTATGGGTATTGTTCCCGTGATTATGCAGAGTGCTTCATGGGAAATTGTCCTATATGCTTTTGCCATTCTTGTGAGCATTAGTCTTTGAACTCTAACATATTTCATTTGGTTCTGTTTCTTTTCTAATGATTCTATCCAGACTGGTGCAGCGTATAGTAGAATTGGCAGTATTGCTCCTTTATATATTATTTCTAGAGCCTGGTGTTTTAAGCCCCAAACTATCCTTGCTGATTTAGAAAGCGCATTGATTAATTTGATGCATTTTTCACTCCCTTTGTTTATGTGGTCATTGAAAGCTGTCTATGGTTATGCCTAAGTAATCCATCTTTGCTACTTGCTCCAGTTGTTTCCCATTCATGTAGATATCTATTGTCTTTCTCTTTTTCTGTCTTCTTGATATTAATATTACTTTTGACTTGTTTTCTTTGAAGTGAGTTTGGTTTTCAATCGACCACTGTGTGACTTTTCTAATATTAATGTTCATGAAGTTCTCTGCTTCTGCTTCTGTTTCTGCTCTGACTGCAATTAATAGGTCGTCTGCAAATGCTATGGCTTTTGTATTCTTTTCATACTCCAGGTTTAGTAAACTGTTGTACTGTATATTCCAGTACCCCGGTCCACTGCATGACCCTTGAGGGCAACCTTTGTTGACTGTTGTTTCGACTTGGATGTTGTTAGAATTGATGAAGGCCACTCTGTCTTTAAAATAGCTCTTGGAGAGGTTGTACAAATTTCTAGGGCACTTGAAATCTTTTAGGGCCTTTATGATGCTTGGCCACCACGTTGAATCGAAGGCTCCTTTTACGCCCAGGCTAACAATCGCTGTAATTTGTCCATTGCTAAATGCTTTATTTATAAATTCTTTAACTGCTATTGCTGCATCAGTGGTGCTGTTTTGGGGCCTGAAGCCATATTGATTTTCACTTAGAAATTTGTTCTTATAGAGGTGGTGGTTGATTCTACTTATGAGTAGCTTCTCTAGGACTTTCCCTTCTACATTTAATAGGCTTATAGGTCTGAACTTGGATGGATCTATGAGCTTCTCTTTTCCTGGTTTGGTGATTGGTATTATTCTGGCCTTTTTCCATTTCTTTGGGAAATATCCATTTTCCAAACATCCATTGTATATAGATGTTACTGTTTGAGGGAGGCAGCCGATTGTCCACATCAGTACTTTGCTGGTTATTCCATCTTCTCCCGGAGTTTTCTTATGATCTATATTTTTGATAGTTGATTTAATTTCTTCTTCCGTAAATTTTCTATCGTCTGCTGTATTCACCGGTTCTTCTATTTCTTGCTTTATTTGCTTGTGGTGTTCTGTATCTTCCAGTTCATTGTCTTTTGGGATGATATAGTTGAGTGTATACTCCAATGTTTCTTTTAAGTCTCTTGTAAACTTTCCTTCCTTGTTTATGAGAGTTGTTATCATTTGGCTGTCTTTTGTTTTTCCTGAGGCAGTGTTGTACACTATATTCCAGGGATTTGAGGTGGTGTTGTTGCAGTATTCTTTCCACGATAGGATCTTTGAGTTTTTTAGTTTTGTTTGGTATTTACTTTTCTCTTCGAAGTAGAGTTTTTGCCGCTGTTCTCGGAGATCATTGTTGTTTTGTGTTCTCTGGTATTTTCTTCTGAAAGCATTCACCCTCTTCCTCATAATTGTAAGGTCGTCATTCCACCATGGAACTGTTTTATGTTTTAGGTTGGCTGTTTTAGTGAATGTACTGCTAACTTTGAAGGCCTTCATGCATGCTATCATTTGGGCTGCGCTGTATTTATTTATTACTTCCTCTATGTTCACTGTGTTTTGTATTTGTCTGGATAGTTGGTTGTCTATATCTTCAATGTTAATTTCTTTTTCTGTTCCGCAGAACTGTTTTGCTATCTCATACAGTAGTGTTTCTTGATACTTTTTGCGGTCTTCTTCCTTAGTTATATATTTTATGCCTGTGTATTGACTGTTTAGGTTTTCTTTGTTCCACTCATTTTGCCCTATTAAGAACTGAAATAATCTATGATCGGAGCAACTGTCTTCTTCACTTATCTTCCAATTCTTTATTTGTCTAAGGAGATTGTTATTGCTTATAGTCAGGTCCACATTACTTTTCCCTCGACTACTTTGGAAGGTGGTTAATTCACAGTCTTCATTATGTATGTACAATTGTTTTGTTATTAAAAATTCTTCCATTTCCTTTCCCCTTTCATTGGCGATTGTTTCATGCCATGTAGCGGATCTGGAGTTGCTATCCATTATAATAAGTAGACCATTTCCAGAGGTATATTGTAATATTTTGTTGATTTTTCTCAGGTCGTTTTCTAGTTTACCTTGACTGTCCAGGTACATGTTTGCCAAATAGAATTTTGTTGTTGTGTAGATAATTTCTACGACTACTGTATCTTTGTCTGTTAATTCTGTTATGAGTATGACGTCCATATGTGTATTTGTTACCACCGTTGCTGCTCTACATCTTCCCTCGTTCGCCACATATATTTTGTATCTCTTTGTGATACCCATTGTCCTGTTGTTTATTATTCTCGGCTCTTGTATGAATATTATGTCAATGCCATCTCTTTCTATTAGGTTCATGAGATTGTCAGTTGCTGCTATTGAATGTAGACAGCTGATCTGTTCTCTAAAGTTTGTGTTGTTAAACCCTATTAACTTATTGGTGTTAGATTGTGTTTCCATGTTAATAGTCTGTATTTTGGATTTGCTTCTTAATTGCTGCTTGTAGGCTTGGGCAGTTCCTGTCTAACGAAGTGTGATTTATGCAAATTGTGTTCCTAGAGTTGTATTTATTATATGTTGTGCAGTTTATGCATCTGTATTCTTTTTGTGTTGCCTTGCATTCTTTTAAGCTGTGGGCGCCTGCACATAAGGGGCAAGTTTCTTCTCCCTTACAGTCTGTGTGCTTGTGGTTGTATTTACTACATTTGAAGCAGCGACTGACTTGCAAATAATCTTCTACATTACATATCGTCCAACCTATTTTCATTCTGCAGTTAATTATTAGTCTTCTAGTGTATGAATTTACTTCTACCACTAAGTTTCTATTTTGCCTTCTTGTGTGGAATATAAATTTTGGGATGATTGTTACATCCCCTGATTGCAACTCCGGATTTTGTTCTATTAATATATTGGTAGCATTCTCTATTGTTATTTCCTGGGGTATGTTGTAAATCACCAATCTTGGCTTTCTTAGTTCCTGGGCTTTGGTTTCCAGTTCCAACCCGCATTTTTCTGCTATGCTTGCGCTTATCTTATCTGCTTCTTGCTTGCTACAAGTTTCTAATAATACTCTTCCATCTTTTAGTGATTTAAGTGAGCTTATGCCTACTTTCATCTCTATTGGGTTTAACTTTATTGTTGTTGTTGTTGTTATTGTTGTTGTTATTGTTGTTGTTATTGTTATTGTTGTTGTTATTCTTCTTCTTCTTCTTCTTCTTCTTCTTCTTCTTCTTATTATTATTATTATTATTATTATTATTATTATTATTATTATTATTATTATTATTATTATTATTATTATTATTATTATTATTATTATTATTATTATTATTATTATTATTATTATTATTATTATTATTATTATTATTATTATTATTATTATTATTATTATTATTATTATTATTATTATTATTATTATTATTATTATTATTATTATTATTATTATTATTATTATTATTATTATTATTATTATTATTATTATTATTATTATTATTATTATTATTATTATTATTATTATTATTATTATTATTATTATTATTATTATTATTATTATTATTATTATTATTATTATTATTATTATTATTATTATTATTATTATTATTATTTATTATTATTATTATTATTATTATTATTATTATTATTTATTATTATTATTATTATTATTATTATTATTATTATTATTATTATTATTATTATTATTATTATTATTATTATTATTATTATTATTATTATTATTATTGTTGTTGTTATTATTAATTGTTATTGTCATTGTCATCATCGTCATCCTCATCCTCATCATCATCATCATCATCATCATCATCATCATCATCATCATCATCATCATCATCATTATTATTGAAAATGTTCAGTTTCTCAGTCATCTGCTATTTCTTCTGTTTTCTCCGACTAAGTAGTATCACATAATTTTGGCTTGTTTTCTCAAACTGAGAGGAGCATTACACTGCATATTTAGTTTTGCTGTTCTTTATTTCTTTATTGCAGGGTTCACTTCATTTCCTTTTCAATGATTCTGGTGCATTCAGCAAATCATTTGCTGTTGGTTGTTCAGGTTTGTATTATATTTTTTTTATGTATTTGTTGACATTGATACAATTTAATCTGATTATTGCATGTAGAATTAATTCTGTATTTTCTGAATTTCTAGTTTGTATTGTTTGTTCTGTATCTTGAAAAAGCAAATATTTCTGTACAGAAATTAAATGCTAAATAAATATATATTTGACATATTTCTTTAGATGCTCTTTCAGATCATTGGATAGGTTTGATTCTGCTGCTCTTCTCTGTAGCTGTTTCATCAGTAAAGGCAAGGACAGTACTTACAAATATTCCCGTCTTGTGGAATATTTGTTTTGGTTTCCATACATGATTAATAAATGATTATTTCAGGCTATTTCTTGGCACTTTCTGACAGTTGGTCTGATGAAACATGTAGACTTGAGATCAAAACTACTATTTTACCCTTTTGGGAACATATGACACATGTGTTTTGTTTTTTATGAAGTCAAATATGCTTATGTATTGACTGTGACCTTTTGGAGAAGTAAACATATTCTTATTTCATATTTCTTTGGCTTAGATGGTATATATTGTCTAAAACCACATCGACCACAAAATGCAAGTAATTGCCTGTCAACAGTGACATTTGGTTCAAAGAGAATGCCTTTGACATTTATTCACAAACATTGTAAACATTATTAAATTATAGATGAGTCGTATTTATTACACAACAGCTTCACTTACGTACCTATGGCATGTTTCATTGGCTCTAATGCGAACAATAGTTCGCGAAACATGTCATAGGTACGTAAGTGAAGCTCATGTGTAATAAATATGACTCATCTATGATATAATAATTATTTTGCTTCACTGTGGTGTTCCAATACAGTTAAATTTCGATATATTGTAAACATTTCTCTAACATCAACCAATTTGTCCAATATCAATGAATATCATTTGATACATGAAGGACTAATAGCTCCTTTCACTGGCAAAGCAATATTCCACAACTTATTACTGAAGAAAAACCTGTCATCAAGTAACAAGCCCACCTCGGTAGGTGGCGGTAGCATGTCTGCCTCACGTTCAAGAGGTTCCGAGTTCGAATCTTGGTCAGGGTGAGTTACCTGGACAAGGTTTTTTCCGGGGTTTTCCCATATCCTGAAAGACAAATGTCAAGTAACTGTAAGCTCTATGGACCCTGGGCTCATTTGAACATCATTTCACCCATTCCATTCATCATCCGATATGACTTAATGTTGGAAGACGTAAATTACAAAAAAGTAACGAGAGTAGGTGCAAGGAGCTTGCTAGAGCTGTGCAACACCTAACTGCTGATTCATCATTCTTGCAGCTATAATAATAAACAGAATAATAAAGCTTTTGCAGCAGCAAACATTCCAGTAAGGTGTAATGTTAGATGTCCCAGTCTAACAATTATGTAAGTGCATTCTTTCGTAAAATACAACATTTAATTAAAGCTAGGGACCTCCCAGGCCCCGTGCGACTAACGGAGGGTTAACTTATGAATTAATAAACTATTAGAGGAAATCAAATGAACTACAGGACAGTCATTTTAGTTAATTGATGGAAATTAAATCATTTCTTCTCACTAGCCGTATATAGGCTAAGGTTTTTGATTGAGTCAACATGAAAAATTCAATGCCACGGCCTGAATTTGAACCACGGATCTCCTGGTTTCTGTCCAGTTGCTCTTACCCATTTAGCTACCATTGCCAACTTGCCGTCATGATGCTAAATTCTCCATCTAACTCGTATATTTCCCCGGTAAACCACTAGGGGTTCTCGCATTCGAGATACAGCGTGTGTGGCGACTTACTATCACTTGAGTCCAGGCTTCATCATTTAACTCTTATTATTTTAGATGATTGATGGAAATGAATAATTTCTTCACACTAGCCATACATAGACCATCCAGAGGAAACAATGAAAGTATTCCTGAAGTAAAATTAAATAAATTAATTTCATACAAAAGTGAAACAAACTTTTTAGGCTTATGGATACAGGATAACTTAAAATGGAAAGCTCATACAAATCATCTACTAACCAAATTAAGCAGGAATGTATATCTAAGAATATTAAGTCAGAATGTCAGCCTTCGTGTACTTTAAATGTCCTATTATGCACATATACATTCTATAATTAAATATGGAATAATATTTTGGGGAAATTCACCAGAAGCCAAAGATGTATTTATTAAACAAAAACAAGCCATTTGAATTATAGGCAACAAAAGAATGCTATGTTCATGTAAGTCACTGTTCGAAAAGCTTTGCATACTTCCTTTGGCATGTGTTTATATACTGGAGACAGCTTTATTTGTAAAAAGAAATAGATTTAACTTCAAAACAACGGAAGTGTTCGTATGCATTACACGAGGCATATTAAGGATATACACGTAACCTCAATCAGAACTACAATGTTTAAGAATGTAGTACTGCATTCCTGTACAATAGTTTATAATTCCCTTCCTAATGACATCAAAAGCATAGATAACTACAACATGTTTAAAGCTTTCTTGCAGGAGCACTTGTTTTACACAGTAAAGGAATATCGGAAATTTAACAAATCCATATAATCATAATATGAATTTACTTAGCTTGTTCATTTCTCTCATTTATCCGCCTGCGGTGCCGTATGTAGTAAAAGCGGGCATTAAACACTACACATTTCATTTCTCTCATTTATAATTATATCCAATTTGTGGTACATTATAATTGAATGTAGGTTAGGTATATTTGATGTTTAACTTTGTAATATTAAGTGTAAATTTACTGACGTACCCTATATCAAGGTACTATGTACAGATTTGATTTTAAAGGATGAATAAATTTGAATTTGAAGGCTTTTTATAGAGTCAACATGAAAAATTCAATACCACGGCTGGATTTGAACCATGCATCTCCTGGTTCAAATCCTGGCCATCGCATTGAATTTTTCATGTTGACTCTATTTACAGGACAATCAACTTGCAAAACCTTAGTAAATAGTCAAATATAAACAAATCTATGGCATTCTATGTAGGAGTAGTATTGAAAATGGAAGTAAAGACAATGAAATGTAACGCAATTGTAAAGCTCTTTATTGTTAACAAGTAGGTAATCCAAACATATAAGAAGGTGGAAGAACATCTCGGAAAGGAATTAATATTATACAACGTACAACTTGGCTACACAAAGTGCAATATCATGATTCACTTAAAATTATCAAACCAATAATACACTATATTAAACCTATGGCAAGAACGGTTTCAGAGCTATCTTTACTTCTGGTAGTAGGTGACTTCTAATGGTAAATAATGTATTTATGTATGTATATAATATATAAAAGCAAAACTGAATCTTTGGTATACAAGTCACCTACAAATAGACACATTGCACTGTGCATTAGGATATCACAATAGACGTGCATGTGCAGTATTACCAACTTTCATTGGAAAGTAAATACATTCAACGTCTTTTGTCCTAAATATGAAAAGTACATATAACATGCTTAAAAGATTTAGGTGATATGTTTAAAAGTCAATACATCATGTCTCTATTTCATTAAATAATATAATATTTGGAAGAAAACTGCACTTTCTCAAAGCAAATTATTATATTATCTATTGTTACTGTTTCTCATGGAAAATAAATGACAACAATACTTAAGTACATGAAGAAGAAGAATGTCTTTGTGGTAACTATTCACTTTGACTACTTTTATATGGCACCTAGCAACATGCCTTTTGAAAATAGAGAGCCGTTTCACACCGAATACAGCAAAATTGTGACAATGGAACCAACAATGACATACAGGCTTTGCTCCTACACTTTTGAAAAGGCAGCTTCTTATTTCAAGGCAGTACAAAAGTTAGTAACAACTTCTCATAATGATATGAATATATGGAAATGCTTCATCACAATTTCTTTGGCCGAGACGGCACGTCAACCCTTCCTCTTTAAAATATAACCTTCTCTATCTTTGTACCTCAAAATATATATATATAATATCCTCTTCAAAAGTGACGGGGTAACAAGTAGAGTTTCTTGTCGAGAAGCGTACAAAAACAAGAAGGTAACTCAGAATGTGCTGGTAACTTGAAGATGTGCGTTGGGGGGGCTCATTCACACACACAAATAAAATACACTTATCACATTTTGTCTCATGTCACAGCACAGAGAGGAACTAATACTGCCAGTTCAGAAGGGCAGACTGGCCACAAACATGTTCTCAATCAATGGTGGGGCAGGAACCAGATCTTCCAGTTTCAAGTAGAAGATCCGCTGAAGCCCTTGAACACTCAAAGAACGCAACTCTGGCAGCTTTCCCAGCAAGCGAGAGAAATAGTGTGCCTTCCTTTGGGCCTCGGCATTATAAGTCACGTGATCTCGAAGAGAACCAATGATCTTCATCTGTAGCTGTTCCACCTTGTGGGGTTCCTTGAGTCCATGTCTCTCTGCAACAATACACAATCACATCACTTTCTCTAACCACTATTACAGCTACGACCCGATAATGGGCCTAGGACTACATTGTTACATTCTGTTGCTTGATGGAATTTGAATTGTGGCAACATGTTGCTCACAACTTTCAGTATGACCCTGTAATGTGTTTTAACCAGAAAAATATAATATATTGCATTCACTTCACTTTTCCCACAAACTGCTCTTTTGAAACGTCTTTCTCCTGTCTACTTGTTGTTAGTACAGATACAAATTCATTACTGATTTTCTTCAAGAATGCACTGCATTAAAGTGAGCCAGATTCTGTTTTAAAAAGGCTTGTTCCCTGTATCGGTAGCATAGATAGTAGCATGTCTGCCTAATGTTCAAGAGGATGTGATTTTGAACCTAGGTCAGGATGAGCTATCCCTATACAGGCTTTTTTCCAGGTTTTCCCTTATCCTAACAGATGAATGTCAGGTAATTCTCAATTCTATGAACCCTGGGCTCATATGATCATCATTTCACTCATCGTGTGATATGACTTAACGCTGCAGGTTTTCTCTTATCCTGAAAGATGAATGTCTGGTAACTCTAAGCTCTATGTACCCTGTACTCAATTGCACATCTTTTCATTCATTGTCCGATATGACTTAACGTTGGAGGTTTTCTCTTATCCTGAAAGATGAATGTCTGGTAACTCTAAGCTCTATGTACCCTGTACTCATTTGAACATCATTTCATTCATCGTCCGATATGACTTAACATTGGAGGTTTTCCCTTATCCTGAAAGATGAATGTCTGGTAACTCTAAGCTCTATGTACCCTGTACTCATTTGAACATTTTCATTCATCGTCTGATATGACTTAACGTTGGAGGTTTTCTCTTATCCTGAAAGATGAATGTCTGGTAACTCTAAGCTCTATGTACCCTGTACTCATTTGAACATTTTCATTCATCGTCTGATATGACTTAACGTTGGAGGTTTTCTCTTATCCTGAAAGATGAATGTCTGGTAACTCTAAGCACTATGTACCCTGTACTTATTTGAACATCATTTCATTCATCGTCTGATATGACTTAACGTTGGAGGTTTTCTCTTATCCTGAAAGATGAATGTCTGGTAACTCTAAGCACTATGTACCCTGTACTCATTTGAACATTTTCATTCATCGTCTGATATGACTTAACGTTGGAGGTTTTCTCTTATCCTGAAAGATGAATGTCTGGTAACTCTAAGCTCTATGTACTCTGTACTCATTTGAACATCATTTCATTCATAGCCTGATATGACTTAATGTTGGAGGTTTTCTCTTATCCTGAAAGATGAATGTCTGGTAACTCTAAGCACTATGTACTCTGTACTCATTTGAACATTTTCATTCATTGTCCGATATGACTTAATGTTGGAGGTTTTCTCTTATCCTGAAAGATGAATGTCTGGTAACTCTAAGCTCTATGTACTCTGTACTCATTTGAACATCATTTCATTCATAGCCTGATATGATGTTGGAGGTTTTCCCTACCCTGAAAGATGAATGTCCCGTAACTCTAAGCTCTATGTACCCTGTACTGATTTGAACATCGTTTCATTGATCGTCTGATATGACTTAACGTTGGAGGTTTTCCCTTATCCTGAAACATGAATGTCCCGTAACTATAAGCTCTATGTAACCTGTACTTATTTGAACATCATTTCATTCATAGTCTGATATGACAATGTTGGAGGTTTTTCCTTATCCTGAAAGATGAATGTCCCGTAACTCTAAGCTCTATGTACCCTGTACTCATTTGAACATCATTTCATTCATCGTCTGATATGACTTAACGTTGGAGGTTTTCTCTTATCCTGAAAGATGAATGTCCCGTAACCCTAAGCTCTATGTACCCTGTACTGATTTGAACATCATTTCATTGATCGTCTGATATGACTTAACGTTGGAGGTTTTCCCTTATCCTGAAACATGAATGTCCCGTAACTATAAGCTCTATGTAACCTGTACTTATTTGAACATCATTTCATTCATAGTCTGATATAACAATGTTGGAGGTTTTCCCTTATCCTGAAAGATGAATGTCCCGTAACTCTAAGCTTTATGTACCCTGTACTCATTTGAACATCATTTCATTCATCATCTGATATGACTTAACGTTGGAGGTTTTCTCTTATCCTGAAAGATGAATGTCTGGTAACTCTAAGCTCTATGTACCCTGTACTCATTTGAACATCATTTCATTCATCGTCCGATATGACTTAACGTTGGAGGTTTTCTCTTATCCTGAAAGATGAATGTCTGATAACTCTAAGCTCTATGTACCCTGTACTTATTTGAACATCATTTCATTCATCGTCTGATATGCCTTAACGTTAGAGGTTTTCCCTTATCCTGAAAGATGAATGCCTGGTAATTCTAAGCACTATGTACCCTGTACTCATTTGAACATCATTTCATTAATCGTCCTATATGACTTAACGTTGGAGCTTTTCTTTTATTCTGAAAGATGAATGTCTGGTAACTCTAAGCTCTATGTACCCTGTACTCATTTGAACATAATTTCATTCATCGTCTGATATGACTTAACGTTAGAGGTTTTCCCTTATCCTGAAAGATGAATGTCTGGTAACTCTAAGCTCTATGTACCCTGTACTTATTTGAACATCATTTCATTCATCGTCCGATATGACTTAACGTTGGAGGTTTTCTCTTATCCTGAAAGATGAATGTCTGGTAACTCTAAGCTCTATGTACCCTGTACTTATTTGAACATCATTTCATTCATCGTCTGATATGCCTTAACGTTAGAGGTTTTCCCTTATCCTGAAAGATGAATGCCTTGTAATTCTAAGCACTATGCACTCTGTACTCATTTGAACATCATTTCATTAATCGTCCTATATGACTTAACGTTGGAGCTTTTCTTTTATTCTGAAAGATGAATGTCTGGTAACTCTAAGCTCTATGTACCCTGTACTCATTTGAACATAATTTCATTCATCGTCTGATATGACTTAACGTTGGAGCTTTTCTCTTATTCTGAAAGATGAATGTCTGGTAACTCTAAGCTCTATGTACCCTGTACTCATTTGAACATAATTTCATTAATCGTCCTATATGACTTAATGTTGGAGAGTGTAAATTTTTAAAAAACTATGGGCTTGCTGCTATGTGAAACATAGACTCTTGTACTTTTTGTATGACCAAACATGATTTAGCACTTGAAAAATGTTTAAGTATAAATAATAAAGAATTCTTCACACGTGTTTATCACAAAAAAAAGATGTATTTGACATAAATTGTGTGATTTGGTAAGAACTACATTTCATACAGTTAGATTTGGTGTATCTCTAAAGTTTACCAGCTATGCAAAGGTTTTCAGAATGAAGAGAACTTCTGAGGATATTTATAAAATATTCAAAATATACATTTCATTTGTTATGTAAATATCATAAACATGTGGCACTTTAATTAAAATCATTGGAGCTGTTTTTTGGGCAAATAAAGAGAAAAAAAATATTGTCCATATAAAGCATAGTGTAGGTTGGAGGCACTGGATTCATTGGGCCTCAAAACATGTATTCTAGTGAAATTTTATAAGATTTTTGAATGGAGTAGAACTCTGCCTAAACTCACCTGTAATGAGAGTCAGTGCACAGAGACAAGCAAACGCTGATATATCAATGTCCATGGCATGTAGCGATTGACAGAAGTCCATGATTGCATGTAGCCAGTCACCAAAACTTCTCTGACATTGTTGTTTATCCAACACAACACCGTTGCAGAATGTCAACTTTGTGTCATCAGGTCTTGTTCTGTAACATACCAACATGGCTCTTAACGATCCCACATGTTTATCTCAATAACAAAATGTTGGGTGCAATGCAATACTTTCCCTACACATTATACAAATAAAATAAAGTTCAAATAAATTTATCTTGGTTGTTACAAAGTTTCTTGACAAATGTTACATAAGCTGACACCTTTATTGTTGAAACAATGCAACAGGATAGATATTTAAATGTACTCATTTAGGAGAATATTTAAAAAAAAAAAAAAAATCATCTTTTAAAGATTCCCATACAAAAAAAAAAAAAACTTTAAATTTTGCATAATCAGGACTGAATAGCAGTTTTATCCCAATTAGCGGAAAGCACAACCAACGACAGCTGAGTAAGGGGCCAGAGGCAGCCAAGCCACACCCTCCCATTAGTCTCTGTCACTAACTGAGTGGTTGATTAGGGAAGTGTCACTTGTCGCTGGCCGCCTCTTTCCCCTTCCCCTGTCCTCTGGAATTTTCGCGGTGATTCACTGAAACCAGAGACTTCTAGAAAACAGTGATATTCCTATAAAAAGGGCTGCAATGAGTCAGTCAGTCAGTCAGTCAGTGCTTGGCAAGCAGCGAAGTAGCGCCGTGTTAATGAACGAGAAGACTGTGTGCGTGCAACGGAAGAATTTACGTAATTGTGAGCGTACAGTGGAACTGCAACGGACGAACTGGTGAATTGTAATTGTGTGCATTACGTAATTCTGTGTAATCGGCAAGTGTTCAACTGTAAGTCGGTGGAAATAAAGCACATTGTTGAGTTTGTGTAATTGGACATTTCATCTCACAAACCCACAAAGTCACACTGGTGTCAGAAGTGGGACGACAACATCACCGAACATTACAACGATGGACGCGGCATTGGAAAAGATTTTGGAGAAGATGATGGAAATGAAGGCCGAACTGACATCGGAAATGAAGACGGCAAATGACAACATCACCGAGAAAATAGAAAAAAAAAGTTGGAGACGGCAAATAACAACTTGGCCGCGAAGAAGAACGAGTTAACAACAAAAACAGAAGCGGCAAACAACAACCTCACCGCCGAGTTGAAACAAATGAAGACGGCCAACGACAACATCACCGCCGAGTTGAAACAAATGAAGACGGCCAACGACAACATCACCGAGAAGATGGAAGAAATAAAGACCGAACTGACCACAGAAATGAGGGCAGCGAACGACAGTCTGGCCACGGAAATGAAGGAGGCGAACGAGGTCCTCACCGCCAAATTTGAGGAACAGTTGGCCGGCGTGAGGGATGACGTCACGAAGCTGGGCAAGCGGATGGGTCAAGTAGATGACCGCCTTAATGATTTAGAGGAAAAGGCCGACAATAACGCCAAGACCCTGAACGCTGTGGTGGAAGACGTCGAAGACCTTGCGAACCGCGTAAACAACCTGGAGGGAAAGGCCGACAGCAGCGTCAAGTCCCTGAACGCCATGGTGGAGGACGTCGTCGGCAGGAGGCTGAAGGATTTGAAGGCCGACGCGTCGGGACGCGACACAACATCTGCGCGCGTCAAACCTCCCAAGTATTACGGCGCGTCAACGTTTGAAGTCTTCCGCCGCCAGTTCGACGCAGTGGCCAAGCACAACAAATTGTCGCCAGAGGAGGAGGCCACACAATTAATAGCCAGCCTCCAGGGATGGGCCGCGGAAGTCCTAAACGCGGTGTAGACAACGGCGGCGTCCAAGGACATCTGGGAGGCCCTGGAGAATCGTTTCGGAAACCACCGCTTAGCCGCAGCGTACCGCAGCCAGCTAAAGTCCAGGTCACAGCAGACGGGGGAGACGCTGCAGGAGTTCGCCCTGGAAGTTGAACAACTCGCAAGCAAGGCCCTAGTCGACCTCCCACCAGAGTTCGTATTCCGGGAAGCTGCCTACACATTCGTGGACGGGGTACGAGATACGGAGATTCGTCAGCGCCTAATGCTCGGCGATTATAAAACAATCCACAAGGCGCTAACGGCGGCATTAAGGATGGAGGCGGCCAAGGTAACAGCTATCCCGACTTCGAGAACAAGGAGTGTCCGCTACACCGGAGACAGAAGACCAGCCGAGGGACGCCGGAGAACACCTAGTGGCCTGTGCTGGGGGTGTGGACGGCCCGGGAACCTGCAGAGAGACTGCCCACACCAGGAAGGGCAGCTGGAAGAACGAGTAAGGCCCGGCGTGGAGAGGGGCACGTCGGCGCCATTAACACCATCCCCTCGAGTGACTGCGTGCCGTCAACCGGCGTATGGATGACAGCCTCATCGCGGATGGTTGGGTGAGAGGGAAGCCGTGCCGCGTGCTGGTGGACACCGGGGCGGCCGTGACCATCATCAGACCTGACGTGGCGAAGGGTTTGCCGACAAGGGAGACGAGCCGACCATACCAGCTTGTCACGGCATCGGGCGACACCTTGCCTGTGGAGAAGGAGGCCCTGCTGAAGCTGACCTTGGGAAGAAGCACCGTACGTCTGTGGGTGTTCGTCGCGAAAGTGGCTGAGGAGGTGATACTGGGATTGGATGCCCTCAGGAGCCATGAGGCGACGGTCGACGTCGGCAAGAAGGTCCGGCGTCTCAACGGAGAAGAGGTTATACTCCGTCAACCCGAAGAGCGCCTTGAATCTGCAGGGTCGTCTTGAACGAAGACGTGGTTGTCCCCGCGAGGAGCGAGGTGATGGTGACGGCGCGACCAGGAGGCCAGACGTAAGTTGGGTCCGGAGGCTGCAGGAGTACGACTTCACCTCGGAACATCGTAGAGGGAAGAGCCACGGTAACGCTGACGCCATGTCCCGAACAACCTGTCCAGAAGAGTGCGGCCAGTGCACAAGAGTGGAGGAGAAGGAGCGTGCCGCAGCAGTCCGAGTAGTCACGGCAGTGCCTGCGGATGGCTGGGATAGCGCAGACCTGAGGAGGGAGCAGCTGGCGGACGCAGACTTGGGGCCACTCTTGAGGGAAGTGGAGGCAGGGACGAGACCAACCTGGGAGGACATCGCACCGAGGAGCGCCACCTACAAGTCGTACTGGGCCCAATGGGACTCGTTGAAGACCAGAGAGGGCGTGCTGTTCCGGGTATGGGAGTCACCCGATGGGAAGCCGCAGAGAAAACAGCTGGTACTTCCCCGGAGTAAGGTCCTGGAATTCTTGGAGGAAGTGCACGCCGGTACTTCGGGAGGACATCTGGGAGTGAACCGAACGATTGACAAACTACGGCAGCGCTGCTACTGGCTGAGACTCCGAGCAGATGCTGAGAGATGGTGCCATCAGTGTCACGTGTGCGCGGCGAGTCGTGGCCCCCAGACTTGGAGCCGGGGTCGCATGCACCAGTACGATGTCGGAGTGCCATTCGAACGGATCGCCGTTGACATTGCGGAGCCGTTTCCACTTTCCGACGGAGGCAACAAGTATCTAGTGGTGGTCGTGGACTACTTCACCAAGTGGCCGGAGATGTATGCCATCCCAAACCAAGAGGCAAAGACAATCACAGACTGCCTCGTGGAGCAAGTGTCCTGTCGATTTGGGGTGCCGTTGGAGCTACACAGTGACCAGGGTACCAACTTTGAGTTCAACCTAATGAAAGAGGCGCTACAAAGGCTTGGGGTGAACAAGACCCGCATGACGCCTCTACATCCCCAGTCGGATGGCATGGTCGAAAGTAACATCAAGACCTTAGAGGAACACCTGAGGAAGGTCGTGGCCAGCCATCAGCGAGACTGGGACGTCAAGGTGCCACTGTTCTTGCTGGTCTACCGCTCGTCTACACACGACATAACTGGAATGACGCCAGCCAGCTTTGTGACCTGGCTTTTGGAAGCCCTCCGGAGGTGAAGCAGCCGGTGACCGAATATGTGGAGAACTTGGTGGACCATCTCCACGACATGCACCAGATGGCTCGCCAGAACATCCAGAAGGCGAGCGTCCGCATGAAGACCAGGTATGACAGGCAAGTCAACAGCCAAGGGTTCCAGCAAGGTGACCTGGTCTGGTTGTACCGTCCTACCCGGACCAGGGGACGCTGCCCGAAGCTCCATCAGCCATGGCAAGGGCCGTACCGGGTGGTGAAGAGGATTAACGACGTGGTCTACCGCATCCAGAAGGTGCCCCGAGGGAAGATGTTGGTGGTACACCTGGATCGTCTAGCCCGCTACGATGTTGCTGTTCGGGACGACCAGCTTTGAGGAGGGAGCAGTGTCACCCAATTAGCGGAAAGCACAACCAACGACAGCTGAGTAAGGGGCCAGAGGCAGACAAGCCACACCCTCCCATTAGTCTCTGTCACTAACTGAGTGGTTGATTAGGGAAGTGTCACTTGTCGCTGGCCGCCTCTTTCCCCTTCCCCTGTCCTCTGGAATTTTCGCGGCGATTCACTGAAACCAGAGACTTCTAGAAAACAGTGATATTCCTATAAAAAGGGCTGCAATGAGTCAGTCAGTCAGTCAGTCAGTCAGTCAGTCAGTCAGTGCTTGGCAAGCAGCGAAGTAACGCCGTGTTAGTGAACGAGAAGACTGTGTGCGTGCAACGGAAGAATTTACGTAATTGTGAGCGTACAGTGGAACTGCAACGGACGAACTGGTGAATTGTAATTGTGTGCATTACGTAATTCTGTGTAATCGGCACGTGTTCAACTGTAAGTCGGTGGAAATAGAGAACATTGTTGAGTTTGTGTAATTGGACTTTTCATTTCACGAACCCACAAAGTCACAATATATTCAGATGTGTACAAATAGAACTTCATTTGATTGTAATCTTACTTTCTTGCAATTTTGCCATTTCAAGTTTTGCTTAATTTCTTAATAATGTTGCACATACAGTCTTTGAAGAAGCTAAGTTAGGGAATACAAAAGGCATTTTATTGATGTTCAATATGCTTTTAGATTTAGGACTTTAGCTATCCAATATTATCCCTAAAAGAGATCTAACAAAGTTGACTTTACAGTGGAATAGTGCTCTATTTTATTTATTTATGCTAATATAACAAACCCCTCGGCTACGCTTTAGGGTGTAGGTCTCTCAATCCCTCAGAAATGTTTCAGGGTTAGGATCTTCAATCCATCAAAACCTAACTAAAGGGGAGACAAGTATTAAAGTCCTCCCAGTGCACTTCACGAATTTCTCTCTACAATTCGGAATATTGCACGGCTCCTGCGCAAACTTACCTCTGGGCGAGTCGCAGCACAAACAATTCTAGAGACGCAGACTGAAACAGTAGCTCCTGATCTTCCCTACTCAGTTCCAAGAAGCCTGGAATCTTGTCAGCAAAAGTTCTGATCACATCAACAGACGTGGTCAAAAGATTATAGAACTGCTGGATTTTCTCAGCTTCACTCATCGGCGGCTCGTTCGGAGTTGGCTCTAGATACTGCAGACAAACAAAATAATAACTTAATTATTTCTAAGATTCCTTTAAGTTTTAAGTTATGATTATATTAAGTCTTTGACTTTCTTCAGAAAACAAAAGACCTTCTTTTATTTTATTCTAGAATCCAAAAACAATATTGCATAAACATAATACCTCACTAAAACTATTTAATATACAAAAAGGTCACGTGAGGCAATAAGTCAACGTCTATGTTTTTGGCGCTCTCAGAAGAAATATCTATTAAATCGTGTTGAGGTATGTGAAACGGAGACATAATATGTTTATTTCCCTTTTATTTTAGAGTAGGTAATTAAGTGCAATTTCTGGTGTAGCACATGTACTAAAACGTTTCATTTCGAGATCAATATGAATTCCGCAAAAAGCCTACAAATCGGTATACTTCCTCATCGCATAGACATTTTTTACTCGCGTACCAACAAACCTGTAAAAAAAAAAAAAAAAAAAAAAAAAAAAAAAAATGTCCCACATACTTCATATTCTCACTGCTCCTAGCCCACTTTATTCATATTTGGCATCTGTTTTCCTATAAATAATGTTGGCTACACTGCGTGACCCATTGTTGTATATTTTAGTTCGACAACAATTGTGAATATCGTGGAACATTGGTACAGAAATAGTGTAGTTCTCATTTTTATTTATAGGGAGTTCTGGAAAACAAAGTTTATATAAACAACCCTCGGACGACAGAACCACTTACAGAGAACATTACATCTCGCCTCGTGTCAAGCCTGGAAGCCAGTGGAGGGCACTTTCAGCACGGGTAAGTCTGACCTATGCCATATTTCCAAATGGTCGAAATCTATATTTGCCAGTTTTAACCTCTTTAATGAGGTTAATGCATCATTTTGAGAAAAGCAGCGTGTAATTACATCAAGTATGAGGCACTGTACGTATAACACCAGAGTGCAATTTGAGGATGGATCTTTTTCATTAAACTCCCACCCGCTGGGAGAAGGTAGCCTTGCGGATATCCACGTGGGATCTGGTACTGCCAATGTACAATCCGGCGTCGTATTCACGTGGGCTTGTACTAGTGTTGCTATCAATAGGGTACTACTGATATTACTGCTACTGACAATGTACACTCTGGCCTCGTATTCACGTGGGCTGGTACTAGTGTTGCTATCAATAGGGTACTACTGATATTACTGCTACTGACAATGTACACTCTGGCATCGTATTCACGTAGGCTTGTACTAGTGTTGCTATCAATAGGGTACTACTGATATTACTGCTACTGACAATGTAATTCTGGCCTCGTATTCACGTGGGCTGGTACTAGTGTTGCTATCAATAGGGTACTACTGATATTACTGCTACTGACAATGTAATTCTGGCCTCGTATTCACGTGGGCTGGTACTAGTGTTGCTATCAATAGGGTACTACTGATATTACTGCTACTGACAATGTAATTCTGGCCTCGTATTCACGTGGGCTGGTACTAGTGTTGCTATCAATAGGGTACTACTGATATTACTGCTACTGACAATGTAATTCTGGCCTCGTATTCACGTGGGCTGGTACTAGTGTTGCTATCAATAGGGTACTCTGATATTACTGCTACTGACAATGTACACTCTGGCCTCGTATTCACGTGGGCTTGAACTAGTGTTGCTATCGGTAGGGTACTACTGATATTACTGCTACTGACAATGTACACTCTGGCCTCGTATTCACGTGGGCTGGTAACTAGTGTTGCCCTCAGTAAGAAACTGCTGATATTACTGCTACTGACAATGTACACTCTGGCCTCGTATTCACGTGGGCTTGAACTAGTGTTGCTATCGGTAGGGTACTACTGATATTACTGCTACTGACAATGTAATTCTGGCCTCGTTCACGTGGGCTGGTACTAGTGTTGCTATCAGTAGGGTACTCTGATATTACTGCTACTGACAATGTACACTCTGGCCTCGTATTCACGTGGGCTTGAACTAGTGTTGCTCTCGGTAGGGTACTACTGATATTACTGCTACTGACAATGTAATTCTGGCCTCGTTCACGTGGGCTGGTACTAGTGTTGCTGTCAGTAGGGTACTCTGATATTACTGCTACTGACAATGTACACTCTGGCCTCGTATTCACGTGGGCTTGAACTAGTGTTGCTGTCAGTAGGGTACTACTGATATTACTGCTACTGACAATGTAACTCTGACGTCGTATTCACGTGGGCTGGTACTTGCTATCAGTAGGAAACTGCTGATATTACTGCTACTGTCAATGTACACTCTGGCCTCGTATTCACGTGGGCTGGTACTAGTGTTGCTATCAGTAGGAAACTGCTGATATTACTGCTACTGTCAATGTACACTCTGGCCTCGTATTCACGTGGGCTTGTACTAGTGTTGCTATCAGTAGGAAACTGCTGATATTACTGCTACTGTCAATGTACACTCTGGCCTCGTATTCACGTGGACTTTTACTAGTGTTGCTATCAGTAGGAAACTGCTGATATTACTGCTACTGTCAATGTACACTCTGGCCGCGTATTCACGTGGGCTTGTACTAGTGTTGCTATCAGTAGGAAACTGCTGATATTACTGCTACTGTCAATGTACACTCTGGCCTCGTATTCACGTGGGCTGGTACTAGTGTTGCCCTCAGTAAGAAACTGCTGATATTACTGCTACTGACAATGTACACTCTGGCCTCGTATTCACGTGGGCTGGTACTAGTGTTGCCCTCAGTAGGAAACTGCTGATATTACTACTATTGACAATGTAACTCTGGCCTCGTATTCACGTTGGCTGGTAACTAGTGTTGCATCAGTAGGAAACTGCTGATATTACTGCTACTGACAATGAACACTCTGGCCTCGTATTCACGTGGGCTGGTACTAGTGTTGCCCTCAGTAAGAAACTGCTGATATTACTACTATTGACAATGTAACTCTGGCCTCGTATTGACGTGGGCTGGTACTAGTGTTGCCCTCAGTAAGAAACTGCTGATATTACTACTATTGACAATGTAACTCTGGCCTCGTATTCACGTGGGCTGGTACTAGTGTTGCCCTCAGTAAGTAACTGCTGATATTACTACTATTGACAATGTAACTCTGGCCTCGTATTCACGTTGGCTGGTAACTAGTGTTACCCTCAGTAGGAAACTGCTGATATTACTGCTACTGACAATGAACACTCTGGCCTCGTATTGACGTGGGCTTGTACTAGTGTTGCCATCAGTAGGAAACTGTTGATATTACTGCTACTGTCAATGTACACTCTGGCCTCGTATTGACGTGGGCTGGTACTAGTGTTGCTATCAGTAGGAAACTGTTGATATTACTGCTACTGTCAATGTACACTCTGGCCTCGTATTGACGTGGGCTGGTACTAGTGTTGCTATCAGTAGGAAACTGTTGATATTACTGCTACTGTCAATGTACACTCTGGCCTCGTATTGACGTGGGCTGGTACTAGTGTTGCCATCAGTAGGAAACTGCTGATATTACTGCTACTGACAATGTACACTCTGGCCTCGTATTGACGTGGGCTGGTACTAGTGTTGCCATCAGTAGGAAACTGCTGATATTACTGCTACTGACAATGAACACTCTGGCCTCGTATTGACGTGGGCTGGTACTAGTGTTGCCCTCAGTAAGAAACTGCTGATATTACTGCTATTGACAATGTACACTCTGGCCTCGTATTGACGTTGGCTGGTAACTAGTGTTGCTATCAGTAGGAAACTGCTGATATTACTGCTATTGACAATGTACACTCTGGCCTCGTATTGACGTTGGCTGGTAACTAGTGTTGCCCTCAGTAAGAAACTGCTGATATTACTACTATTGACAATGTACACTCTGGCCTCGTATTGACGTGGGCTGGTACTAGTGTTGCCCTCGGTAAGAAACTGCTGATATTACTACTATTGACAATGTAACTCTGGCCTCGTATTCCCGTTGGCTGGTAACTAGTGTTGCCCTCAGTAAGAAACTGCTGATATTACTACTATTGACAATGTAACTCTGGCCTCGTATTCACGTGGGCTGGTAACTTGTGTCGCCCTCAGTAAGAAACTGCTGATATTACTACTATTGACAATGTAACTCTGGCCTCGTATTCACGTTGGCTGGTAACTAGTTTCGCCCTCAGTAAGAAACTGCTGATATTACTACTATTGACAATGTACACTCTGGCCTCGTATTCACGTTGGCTGGTAACTAGTTTCGCCCTCAGTAAGAAACTGCTGATATTACTACTATTGACAATGTACACTCTGGCCTCGTATTGACGTGGGCTGGTACTAGTGTTGCCCTCGGTAAGAAACTGCTGATATTACTACTATTGACAATGTAACTCTGGCCTCGTATTCACGTTGGCTGGTAACTTGTGTCGCCCTCAGTAAGAAACTGCTGATATTACTACTATTGACAATGAACACTCTGGCCTCGTATTCACGTTGGTTGGTAACTAGTGTTGCCATCAGTAGGAAACTGCTGATATTACTGCTACTGACAATGAACACTCTGGCCTCGTATTGACGTGGGCTGGTACTAGTGTTGCCCTCAGTAAGAAACTGCTGATATTACTGCTATTGACAATGTACACTCTGGCCTCGTATTGACGTTGGCTGGTACTAGTGTTGCCCTCAGTAAGAAACTGCTGATATTACTGCTATTGACAATGAACACTCTGGCCTCGTATTGACGTTGGCTGGTACTAGTGTTGCCCTCAGTAAGAAACTGCTGATATTACTGCTATTGACAATGAACACTCTGGCCTCGTATTGACGTTGGCTGGTAACTAGTGTTGCTATCAGTAGGAAACTGCTGATATTACTGCTACTGACAATGAACACTCTGGCCTCGTATTGACGTGGGCTGGTACTAGTGTTGCCCTCAGTAAGAAACTGCTGATATTACTGCTATTGACAATGAACACTCTGGCCTCGTATTGACGTTGGCTGGTAACTAGTGTTGCTATCAGTAGGAAACTGCTGATATTACTGCTACTGACAATGAACACTCTGGCCTCGTATTGACGTGGGCTGGTACTAGTGTTGCCCTCAGTAAGAAACTGCTGATATTACTGCTATTGACAATGTACACTCTGGCCTCGTATTGACGTTGGCTGGTAACTAGTGTTGCTATCAGTAGGAAACTGCTGATATTACTGCTATTGACAATGTACACTCTGGCCTCGTATTGACGTTGGCTGGTAACTAGTGTTGCCCTCAGTAAGAAACTGCTGATATTACTACTATTGACAATGTACACTCTGGCCTCGTATTGACGTGGGCTGGTACTAGTGTTGCCCTCGGTAAGAAACTGCTGATATTACTACTATTGACAATATAACTCTGGCCTCGTATTCACGTGGGCTGGTAACTTGTGTCGCCCTCAGTAAGAAACTGCTGATATTACTACTATTGACAATGTAACTCTGGCCTCGTATTCACGTTGGCTGGTAACTAGTTTCGCCCTCAGTAAGAAACTGCTGATATTACTACTATTGACAATGTAACTCTGGCCTCGTATTGACGTTGGCTGGTAACTAGTTTCGCCCTCAGTAAGAAACTGCTGATATTACTACTATTGACAATGTACACTCTGGCCTCGTATTCACGTTGGCTGGTAACTAGTTTCGCCCTCAGTAAGAAACTGCTGATATTACTACTATTGACAATGTAACTCTGGCCTCGTATTCACGTTGGCTGGTAACTTGTGTCGCCCTCAGTAAGAAACTGCTGATATTACTACTATTGACAATGAACACTCTGGCCTCGTATTCACGTTGGTTGGTAACTAGTGTTGCCATCAGTAGGAAACTGCTGATATTACTGCTACTGACAATGAACACTCTGGCCTCGTATTGACGTGGGCTGGTACTAGTGTTGCCATCAGTAGGAAACTGCTGATATTACTGCTACTGACAATGAACACTCTGGCCTCGTATTGACGTGGGCTGGTACTAGTGTTGCCATCAGTAGGAAACTGCTGATATTACTGCTATTGACAATGAACACTCTGGCCTCGTATTGACGTGGGTTGGTACTAGTGTTGCCATCAGTAGGAAACTGCTGATATTACTGCTACTGACAATGAACACTCTGGCCTCGTATTGACGTGGGCTGGTACTAGTGTTGCCATCAGTAGGAAACTGCTGATATTACTGCTATTGACAATGAACACTCTGGCCTCGTATTGACGTGCGTTGGTAACTAGTGTTGCCATCAGTAGGAAACTGCTGATATTACTGCTATTGACAATGAACACTCTGGCCTCGTATTGACGTGGGCTGGTACTAGTGTTGCCATCAGTAGGAAACTGCTGATATTACTGCTACTGACAATGAACACTCTGGCCTCGTATTGACGTGGGCTTGTACTAATGTTGCTATCAGTAGGAAACTGCTGATATTACTGCTATTGACAATGAACACTCTGGCCTCGTATTGACGTTGGCTGGTAACTAGTGTTGCCATCAGTAGGAAACTGCTGATATTACTGCTATTGACAATGAACACTCTGGCCTCGTATTCACGTGGGCTTGTACTAGTGTTGCTATCAGTAGGAAACTGCTGATATTACTGCTACTGACAATGAACACTCTGGCCTCGTATTGACGTGGGCTGGTACTAGTGTTGCCATCAGTAGGAAACTGCTGATATTACTGCTACTGACAATGAACACTCTGGCCTCGTATTGACGTGGGCTGGTACTAGTGTTGCCATCAGTAGGAAACTGCTGATATTACTGCTACTGACAATGAACACTCTGGCCTCGTATTGACGTGGGCTTGTACTAATGTTGCCATCAGTAGGAAACTGCTGATATTACTGCTACTGACAATGAACACTCTGGCCTCGTATTGACGTGGGCTGGTACTAGTGTTGCCATCAGTAGGAAACTGCTGATATTACTGCTACTGACAATGAACACTCTGGCC
The DNA here is from genome assembly GCA_030765055.1 of Mantis religiosa. NCBI lineage: Eukaryota > Metazoa > Arthropoda > Insecta > Mantodea > Mantidae > Mantis > Mantis religiosa. The sequence goes on along the minus strand of CM060953.1, from coordinate 208,217,906 downwards.
TCGTATTGACGTGGGCTTGTACTAATGTTGCCATCAGTAGGAAACTGCTGATATTACTGCTACTGACAATGAACACTCTGGCCTCGTATTGACGTGGGCTTGTACTAATGTTGCCATCAGTAGGAAACTGCTGATATTACTGCTACTGACAATGAACACTCTGGCCTCGTATTGACGTGGGCTGGTACTAGTGTTGCCATCAGTAGGAAACTGCTGATATTACTGCTACTGACAATGAACACTCTGGCCTCGTATTCACGTGGGCTTGTACTAGTGTTGCCATCAGTAGGATACTACTGATATTACTGCTACTTACAATGTACACTCACCTGCGAGTAGTCCAGATTGGCGAGATCTGGCGTCGTGTCCACGTGGGCTTGTACTAGTGTTGCCCTCAGTAGGATACTACTGATATTACTGCTACTTACAATGTACACTCACCTGCGAGTAGTCCAGTTTGGCGAGATCTGGCGTCGTGTCCACGTGGGCTGGTACTAGTGCTGCTGTCATTAGGATACTACTGACATTACTGCTACTGACAATGTACACTCACCTGCGAGTAGTCCAGTTTGGCGAGATCTGGCGTCGTGTCCACGTGTGCTTGTACTAGTGTTGCTGTCATTAGGATACTACTGACATTACTGCTACTGACAATGTACACTCACCTGCGAGTAGTCCAGATTGGCGAGATCTGGCGTCGTGTCCACGTGGGCTGGTACTAGTGTTGCTGTCAATAGGATACTACTGACATTACTGCTACTGACAGTGTACACTCACCTGCGAGTAGTCTAGATTGGCGAGATCTGGCGTCGTGTCCACGTGGGCTGGTACTAGTGTTGCTGTCATTAGGATACTACTGACATTACTGCTACTGACAGTGTACACTCACCTGCGAGTAGTCCAGATTGGCGAGATCTGGCGTCGTGTCCACGTGGGCTGGTACTAGTGTTGCTGTCATTAGGATACTACTGACATTACTGCTACTTACAATGTACACTCACCTGCGAGTAGTCCAGTTTGGCGAGATCTGGCGTCGTGTCCACGTGGGCTGGTACTAGTGTTGCTGTCATTAGGATACTACTGACATTACTGCTACTGACAGTGTACACTCACCTGCGAGTAGTCCAGATTGGCGAGATCTGGCGTCGTGTCCATGTGGGCTGGTACTAGTGCTGCTGTCATTAGGATACTACTGACATTACTGCTACTGACAGTGTACACTCACCTGCGAGTAGTCCAGATTGGCGAGATCTGGCGTCGTGTCCACGTGGGCTGGTACTAGTGTTGCTGTCATTTGGATACTACTGACATTACTGCTACTGACAGTGTACACTCACCTGCGAGTAGTCCAGATTGGCGAGATCTGGCGTCGTGTCCACGTGGGCTCGCACTAAAGCTGTTATTAGTGACACAGGCGGACTTGGGGGCGACTCCTGTGGAGACTTGGGCTTGGAGGGAAGGCGACCTCGACGTCCCTTGAGCGAATCCGTTCGGACCACTTCCTTGACCATGCCAACAGCAAGACACTTCTGGAAGCGACAGAACTGACACCTGTTGCGTCGTCTTTTGTCCACGGGACATGCCTTGTCCGCCAGACAGACGTACTTAGAACCTTTCTGCACTGTCCGCTTAAAGAATCCCTTGCAACCTTCGCAGGTTCGAACCCCGTAGTGTTGGCATGCCGCAGTGTCGCCACACACTGCACACAGTTGGGATGGCGACGGCGGCGTGGGTCCCGACCTGGAGGGTGGTGCTGGGGTGGCTTGAGGTGGGGGTGGGGGTGGTGGTGGTGGCGGTGCGGCAGCGGTCGTTACAGGAACCACTTCCACCAAACCACCGGGGGATGACGACGCCGAGGACGACGCTGAAGGGGCCGCCGTGACCACTCCAAGACGTAGCTTGGGAGATTCGCTGCTACTGCTGTAAACAAAAATTACATGAATATTAGCGCTTCTCCATCTAGTCTAACTGCCTCACGTTCAAGAGGTCACTTATCTGGATAAGATGTTCTCTAAGCTCTACGAATCCTGGACTCATTTGAGCAACATTTTATTCATCGCTCGAAATGACTTAGCGTTCGAGGATATTTAATTCACATTCTACTGGAACATATGTACATTACACAAATATGAACAAGTCACTGTAAGACAATGTATGTGTTGATAAATGTGTTTTGTTTGTCAAGTTTGTGTACTAGTCAAGGTTGTGTACTATATCCGTACTAGGATTATACAGAGAAATCAACGAAATTAATTTATCTAAAAGGTAAAGTAAAATGTTAGCAGATATTCACTAGTATAGCATAGGACAATGTCACGGATTAGGAAATAGGAAAGTACCTACGTCCTGAAAAGGTCTCAGTTACATTAAAGTACAATGTGGGGGCGATCTGCGGATTTTGTGTTTAGATCACCGATACAACGAGGCAGGGCAAGCCCAACACCTGGGATGTATGAGGGTAAAATCATTGATAGAGCAATTTGTGGAAGAAAAGCCGCTCCAGCGTCGTGTTGTCGCCTGGGATCGAACCCGGGCCGCCTTGGTGAGAGTCCAGCGGTCTAACCACTCGGCCACGGCGCGGCCCATTATGAAAAGAGTATGCGTTATTTATGTTTCATTGCAAGTTAAATGAAATTCGGTTTATTGATAAGAGTTTATTTTAAATATATTTATGCTCTACCACGCCAAAATGTGTTAATTACGGATATGGTAACTGTACTTTAATGTATCTGGTTAAAGTGCAGGTTTCCACCAATCACATGTGTCTGCTTAAGGCAAAGGTCACGTAAGGGAAGAATATTAAACAAATAATTATAACTTCTTTAAATGTAGACACATAAATAGTCAAATAACATCTGAAGCTTGCCTGGTGACGAATATGTTCAAGATCTTCTCGGGAAACAAGCCAGGTGAAAAGACGATCTCCCATCATCAGGATATTTTAATAAATGTTATAACTACAAATGTATAACTGGATAAAACACAAATATAAACAAAGACAAAAACTATCAATACTCGCATCACTGAACAAAAGACTGTTGATGCTGGATTTCAGTTCAGCTCCTCTTGGAAACCGGCCGTAAAAATGGAAATCATTCGACTTAAGAGGCACAGATCTATACAAGTTGATAATCGAGTTAAGTAGTTACGTTTGTTTGACCTAATTAATTTTCTATACTCACGCCATCTCCTGACCTGGCATTTAACTTACTGAAAACAGTCTTTTGTTCAGTGATGCGAGTATTGATGGTGTTTTGTCTTTGTTTGTATTTGTGTTATATCTAGTTATACATTTGTGGTTATAACATTTATTAAAATGATCTGATGATGGGAGAGATGTACGTTCTAATCGTCTTTTAACCTGGCTAGTTTCCCGAGAATATCTTCAAAACATAAATAGTCGTAAGAAGCTTGACGTACACCCATTATAATCTCATTACATACATCAGTCGGATTTGCTTATATGTAGTCACTTTTATTGCGTTTTTATTTTCGGACGCACTTTAACTATGATTCTGAGCATCCCATTAGGTATATATTATGCTTGAAAGACCGCTCAGAGGCCTCTTTGTCAGACTTCAGGTTCTTTCACTTACCGTAGGCGGTCGTCCAGACTTTCTCTGTAGGTTGTCATTACCTACATCAGAAACCACTCACCTGATGTTTAAAATTAACACACGATGTTTACATCTTAGTGATCTACCTATTATATGAAAGGCGTGTAGTGTTTTGTTAGGTAGAAGTTGTATCATCAAAACCAGACAGCGACAAAAGAGGTAGGGATTGTGTTTATTGAGCAATGTTCACGTAGTTTGGGCATCCAGAGAAATAATTTATATGCACAGTTAATATATGAACAGTAAATGTACATTTTTTCACTTAAAATGGAATACTTGTGCATATTTTTAAGTAAAGAATTACTCCCATTTTAGGTGACACATTTGCAACAAATCATACTTAGAGTAGGTGCTCATAGTGAAATAGACTTTTTCTTTGTTCCAATTATATCTCGCCTTTAACAGCAATGGTCATATCGGTGGCCGTTCTCCTTTGGAACATATCGAAGGTGTTAACTCGTAATCGTTAGATCACGTACCCATATATACCCCGCCTTTAACAGCAATGGTCATATCGGTGGCCGTTCTCCTTTGGAACATATCGAAGGTGTTAACTCGTAATCGTTAGATCACGTACACATATATACCCCGCCTTTAACAGCAATGGTCATATCGGTGGCCGTTCTCCTTTGGAACATATCGAAGGTGTTAACTCGTAATCGTTAGATCACGTACCCATATATACCTCGCCTTTAACTGCAATGGTCATATCGGTGGCCGTTCTCCTTTGGAACATACAGAAGGTGTTAACTCGTAATCGTTAGATCACGTACACATATATACCCCGCCTTTAACAGCAATGGTCATATCGGTGGCCGTTCTCCTTTGGAACATATCGAAGGTGTTAACTCGTAATCGTTAGATCACGTACACATATATACCCCGCCTTTAACAGCAATGGTCATATCGGTGGCCGTTCTCCTTTGGAACATATCGAAGGTGTTAACTCGTAATCGTTAGATCACGTACACATATATACCCCGCCTTTAACAGCAATGGTCATATCGGTGGCCGTTCTCCTTTGGAACATATCGAAGGTGTTAACTCGTAATCGTTAGATCACGTACACATATATACCCCGCCTTTAACAGCAATGGTCATATCGGTGGCCGTTCTCCTTTGGAACATATCGAAGGTGTTAACTCGTAATCGTTAGATCACGTACACATATATACCCCGCCTTTAACAGCAATGGTCATATCGGTGGCCGTTCTCCTTTGGAACATATCGAAGGTGTTAACTCGTAATCGTTAGATCACGTACACATATATACCCCGCCTTTAACAGCAATGGTCATATCGGTGGCCGTTCTCCTTTGGAACATACTGAAGGTGTTAACTCGTAATCGTTAGATCACGTACACATATATACCCCGCCTTTAACAGCAATGGTCATATCGGTGGCCGTTCTCCTTTGGAACATATCGAAGGTGTTAACTCGTAATCGTTAGATCACGTACCCATATATACCTCGCCTTTAACTGCAATGGTCATATCGGTGGCCGTTCTCCTTTGGAACATATCGAAGGTGTTAACTCGTAATCGTTAGATCACGTACACATATATACCCCGCCTTTAACAGCAATGGTCATATCGGTGGCCGTTCTCCTTTGGAACATATCGAAGGTGTTAACTCGTAATCGTTAGATCACGTACACATATATACTTCGCCTTTAACTGCAATGGTCATATCGGTGGCCGTTCTCCTTTGGAACATATCGAAGGTGTTAACTCGTAATCGTTAGATCACGTACCCATATATACCCCGCCTTTAACAGCAATGGTCATATCGGTGGCCGTTCTCCTTTGGAACATATCGAAGGTGTTAGCTCGTAATCGTTAGATCACGTACACATATATACCCCGCCTTTAACAGCAATGGTCATATCGGTGGCCGTTCTCCTTTGGAACATATCGAAGGTGTTAGCTCGTAATCTTTAGATCACGTACACATTTATACCCCGCCTTTAACAGCAATGGTCATATCGGTGGCCGTTCTCCTTTGGAACATATCGAAGGTGTTAGCTCGTAATCGTTAGATCACGTACACATATATACCCCGCCTTTAACAGCAATGGTCATATCGGTGGCCGTTCTCCTTTGGAACATATCGAAGGTGTTAGCTCGTAATCGTTAGATCACGTACACATTTATACCCCGCCTTCAACAGCAATGGTCATATCGGTGGCCGTTCTCCTTTGGAACATATCGAAGGTGTTAACTCGTAATCTTTAGATCACGTACACATATATACCCCGCCTTTAACAGCAATGGTCATATCGGTGGCTGTTCTCCTTTGGAACATATCGAAGGTGTTAGATCGTAATCCTTAGAACAGGCACACATTCACACTCTCATTCATACTTCCCGACTCTGGGGAAGATGAGGAATTATCTCTGTAGGAATGGAACCCGGGGCTCCTAGCACAGCAGGCAGCTTCTCTACCGATTGAGCTACGGGGACAAGCTAGTGTTATTCTTCTTAATGATACGTTTTATGGTTATGGAATAAACACAAAAGTAAATCTGCGTATCGTACCTGGTGGACTCGGAGCGCTGGAGGGGAAGCGACGCCCGCCTCTGTCTTGGACTCAGCGTCGCCGTCGTCACGTGCAACTCAGACGTGCTGGGGAAATGTGGCAAGGAGTAAGTGTCCTGGTGAAGCGCCTCGTACCCTGGGCTCTGCTGCTGGGGCTGGAAGTAGGGAGAGAACGGCGTGGCAGGAGTCGGCGGGAACTCGTACGGTGACGGTGTGGCTGCCGGAGGCGGTGGGGGCGGCACGTGATGGTGGTGATTGTTGTGGTGGTGGTGATGGTGATGGTACGGAGGCACGTTGTAACACTCCTCGTCCATCTTGTAAGACGACGATGGGGAAGGGGATGTGGTGGTGCTCGTGGCGGAGTATCGTGGAGAGTATGTCTCCTGGAAACTGGGCAGGGGCAGTGCAACTCCGGCTTGGGGAGGTGCAGGGGGAGGTTCTTGGTGCGTGTGGAATACCACGTCTGAGAAGGGATCAAGCTCCTCCGAAAACGCACCGGTATCTTCAGAATAGGGTGCGGACAGCAGGTCCGCGAAACTGCTGGAACCAAACGGGGCCTGAAACAAGGACAGTTTCTATGTTACACAAAGCAATGCACGCTTTGAGGTCCCATGTGCGAATAAACTTTTTTTCACATTTCAACAAGAGCATCTTTTTTATTTTTCTCAAAAATGGCCCCAGTGATTGGTATCTTAAGATGTTCTTTGTTTCTCGCTCTTCCATATTCCTCTTTAGCCAGAATAACATGAAGCAGATAGGAAAATAAGTTTTTGGAAGAATATTTTGTACAATTTGTATAAACAGAGGCAAGCTTGACGTCATCTGACGGAAGTCCATTGAAAGCTTTGGAGTTTTTATTTTCCTATTTTAAAATTGTTGTTTTATTTATCTGTTCATTTTATATAGCCTCCTTTAACTGCCATGTTTATAGAAACAAACCATTATTGTGCGAGTTGTGATACTCTCTACGATGTCACAATATCAATATCAGCAAATTACTTATTTATTCTAATATTATTGTTCGCTTCACGTAAATGTTCATTCCAACTGTTTATTTGGATACCATAGCAACGTTTGTAGTAGAAAACAAATGGCAGTTTCTACAATCACACACAGTAAGTACGGTAGTATGAAAAATTAGAGGATTCCATTTTAAAACGTTTCAGATGACGTCAGAAGTTGTACAACAATCACACCAAGAACGGTCTGTTTATATAAAAAAGTTTAAGGTACTGTTGGACAAGTCCAAGCATTTAGTTGTAGCTTAAAACATGAAGGACGTTTGAAACGCCCTGTATCCACGCTTGTAATATATTTTATTTCAATTCATGTTCATTAGAGGGCTTCTTTAACAAATTGACGTTGTTTATATTGATACTCTGTACACTTGCTGAGTTTGAAGTTTCTCCTTGTTCACGAATGTCTCACTACTTCATGATTATGGACATAGAGGAATACAGAATATAGAATCGCAATAAAGAATTAATGTAACCTGCAAATTATGTCTACTTCGATCATAATGAAGAGAACTCAACAGTGTATCCCCAGAAAATTGACATATACCTATCTTCTTAATGGAAATATATTAAACACATCAATAATATTTCAATTAAAAATCGTTAATGCCATTTTAAGAGGAAAAGAAGGAAAAATATAAAAGGTTGATTTGAAAATCTTTGAAACATGCTCAAGTACCAGTAAAATAATCTTTCTTAATCAACTTTATTTTTCCACAGGACCTCAAAATAAAGAGTAAACATTGGATTTTTGAAAAGAAAATACAACATTGAGGCAGGTATACTTCCATATTTAATTTATCAGCGTGCAAATTGCGATTTAGGTATGGCCAACTTTGTTTCTTGCCAAAGCGTTTTGCGGAAACATGTTTGCATGAAACATCCATAATAAAATCTTTGTACTTAATGTTGTGTGTCTGCACAGTCAAAGTTAGGTTACGTCACGCATTTATGTTCAGGTATCTCGTTTTATGCTGCAAATAATTCCACAGCATTGGTCAAATTATTGGGAAGTACAAAGCTTCGTTAATTATGTAAATGAAATGTTTGTTGAGTGTAGTATGTGATGTGACCTACTGCAGCAATATAAGCACACATAGACAGACACTAAAAGAAGACAAGGAAGGATAGTACCGGGGGAGACTGCTCCTTGTCGTCGTCCTCGCTGTCTGTATCCATGCGTGGCGACAGAATACAGCCCATCACCAGCTCCCGAACGATACTGTAACCTATGAGATGATCTTGCACGGCCAGCTTTCACCAGTCCGGGGAGACCTACAAGAAGACCGGGGGCAAACACACAGCTTCAGTATCGCCCACACTGACAACACAGTACACAACACTTATACTAATACGTCTGGAGGCGTACTCAGTGGGACTACACGATACTTATCCTCAGGAGACTATTCATGACGTACACGATACTCATCTAGTGTTGGCGTACAAGATCGTATCCTCTGACTGATATACACAATACTTATCCTCAGGGGACTACTGATGAGGTACACGATACTCATCTAGTGTTGGCGTAGAAGATCGTATCCTCTGACTGATGTACACAATACTTATCCTCAGGGGACTACTGATGAGGTACACGATACTCATCTAGTGTTGGCGTAGAAGATCGTATCCTCTGACTGATGTACACAATACTTATCCTCAGGGGACTACTGATGAGGTACACGATACTCATCTAGTGTTGGCGTAGAAGATCGTATCCTCTGACTGATGTACACAATACTTATCCTCAGGGGACTACTGATGAGGTATACGATACTCATCTAGTGTTGGCGTAGAAGATCGTAACCTCTGACGGATGTACACGATACTTATCCTCAGGGGACTACTGATGAGGTACACGATACTCATTTAGTGTTGGCGTAGAAGATCGTATCCTCTGACGGATGTACACGATACTCATCTAGTGTTGGCGTAGAAGATCGTAACATCTGACGGATGTACACGATACTTATCCTCAGGGGACTACTGATGAGGTACACGATACTCATTTAGTGTTGGTGTAGAAGATCGTATCCTCTGACGGATGTACACGATACTTATCCTCAGTGGACTACTGATGAGGTATACGAAATTCATCTAGTGTTGGCGTAGAAGATCGTATCCTCTGAATGATGTACACAATACTTATCCCCAGGGGACTACTGATGAGGTACACGATACTCATTTAGTGTTGACGTAGAAGATCGTATCCTCTGACGGATGTACACGATACTTATCCTCAGTGGACTACTGATGAGGTATACGAAATTCATCTAGTGTTGGCGTAGAAGATCGTATCCTCTGAATGATGTACACAATACTTATCCTCAGGGGACTACTGATGAGGTACACGATACTCATCTAGTATTGGCGTAGAAGATCGTATCCTCTGACTGATGTACACGATACCTATCCTCAGGGCACTACTGATGACGTACACGATACTCATCTAGTGTTGGCGTAGAAGATCGTATCCTCTGACTGATGTACACGATACCTATTGTCAGGGCACTACTGATGACGTACACGATACTCATCTAGTGTTGGCGTAGAAGATCGTATCCTCTAGCATTTGTACACGATACCTATCCTCAGGGCACTACTGATGACGTACACGATACTCATCTAGTGTTGGCGTAGAAGATCGTATCCTCTGACTGATGTACACGATACTTATCCTCAGTGGACTGATGACGTACGCGATACTTATCTAGTGTTGGCGTAGAAGATCGTATCCTCTGACTGATGTACACGATACTTATCCTCAGTGGACTACTGATGACATACACGTTACTCATCTGGTGTTGGCGCAGAACATCGTATCCTCTGACTGATGTACACGATACTTATCCTCAGGGGATTATTCATGATGTACACGATACTCATCTAGTGTTGGCGTAGAAGATCGTATCCTCTGACTGATGTACACAATACTTATCCTCCGTGGACTATTCATGACGTAAACGATACTCATCTAGTGTTGGCGTAGAAGATCATATCCTCTGACTGATTTACACGATACTTATCCTCCGTGGACTATTCATGACGTACACGATACTCATCTAGTGTTGGCGTAGAAGATCGTATCCTCTGACTGATGTACACGATACCTATTGTCAGGGCACTACTGATGACGTACACGATACTCATCTAGTGTTGGCGTAGAAGATCGTATCCTCTAGCATTTGTACACGATACCTATCCTCAGGGCACTACTGATGACGTACACGATACTCATCTAGTGTTGGCGTAGAAGATCGTATCCTCTGACTGATGTACACAATACTTATCCTCAGTGGACTACTGATGACGTACACGATACTCATCTAGTGTTGGCGTAGAAGATCGTATCCTCTGACTAATGTACACAATACTTATCCTCAGTGGACTACTGATGACGTACACGATACTCATCTAGTGTTGGCGTAGAAGATCGTATCCTCTGACTGATGTACACGATACTTATCCTCAGTGGACTACTGATGACATACACGATACTCATCTAGTGTTGGCGCAGAACATCGTATCCTCTGACTGATGTACACGATACTTATCCTCAGGGGACTATTCATGATGTACACGATACTCATCTAGTGTTGGCGTAGAAGATCGTATCCTCTGACTGATGTACACGATACTTATCCTCAGTGGACTACTGATGACGTACGCGATACTTATCTAGTGTTGGCGTAGAAGATCGTATCCTCTGACTGATGTACACGATACTTATCCTCAGTGGACTACTGATGACATACACGATACTCATCTGGTGTTGGCGCAGAACATCGTATCCTCTGACTGATGTACACGATACTTATCCTCAGGGGACTACTGATGACGTACACGATACTCATCTAGTGTTGGCGTAGAACATCGTATCCTCTGACTGATGTACACGATACTTATCCTCAGGGGACTATTCATGATGTACACGATACTCATCTAGTGTTGGCGTAGAAGATCGTATCCTCTGACTGATGTACACGATACTTATCCTCAGTGGACTACTGATGACATACACGTTACTCATCTGGTGTTGGCGCAGAACATCGTATCCTCTGACTGATGTACACGATACTTATCCTCAGGGGACTATTCATGACGTACACGATACTCATCTAGTGTTGGCGTAGAAGATCGTATCCTCTGACTAATGTACACGATACTTATCCTCAGTGGACTACTGATGACGTACGCGATACTTATCTAGTGTTGGCGTAGAAGATCGTATCCTCTGACTGATGTACAGGATACTTATCCTCAGTGGACTACTGATGACATACACGTTACTCATCTGGTGTTGGCGCAGAACATCGTATCCTCTGACTGATGTACACGATACTTATCCTCAGGGGACTATTCATGATGTACACGATACTCATCTAGTGTTGGCGTAGAAGATCGTATCCTCTGACTGATGTACACGATACTTATCCTCAGTGGACTACTGATGACATACACGATACTCATCTAGTGTTGGCGCAGAACATCGTATCCTCTGACTGATGTACACGATACTTATCCTCAGGGGACTATTCATGATGTACACGATACTCATCTAGTGTTGGCGTAGAAGATCGTATCCTCTGACTGATGTACACGATACTTATCCTCAGTGGACTACTGATGACGTACGCGATACTTATCTAGTGTTGGCGTAGAAGACCGTATCCTCTGACTAATGTACACGATACTTATCCTCAGTGGACTACTGATGACGTACGCGATACTTATCTAGTGTTGGCGTAGAAGATCGTATCCTCTGACTGATGTACACGATACTTATCCTCAGTGGACTACTGATGACATACACGATACTCATCTAGTGTTGGCGCAGAACATCGTATCCTCTGACTGATGTACACGATACTTATCCTCAGGGGACTATTCATGATGTACACGATACTCATCTAGTGTTGGCGTAGAAGATCGTATCCTCTGACTGATGTACACGATACTTATCCTCAGTGGACTACTGATGACGTACGCGATACTTATCTAGTGTTGGCGTAGAAGATCGTATCCTCTGACTGATGTACACGATACTTATCCTCAGTGGACTACTGATGACATACACGTTACTCATCTGGTGTTGGCGCAGAACATCGTATCCTCTGACTGATGTACACGATACTTATCCTCAGGGGATTATTCATGATGTACACGATACTCATCTAGTGTTGGCGTAGAAGATCGTATCCTCTGACTGATGTACACGATACTTATCCTCAGTGGACTACTGATGACATACACGTTACTCATCTGGTGTTGGCGCAGAACATCGTATCCTCTGACTGATGTACACGATACTTATCCTCAGGGGACTATTCATGACGTACACGATACTCATCTAGTGTTGGCGTAGAAGATCGTATCCTCTGACTAATGTACACGATACTTATCCTCAGTGGACTACTGATGACGTACGCGATACTTATCTAGTGTTGGCGTAGAAGATCGTATCCTCTGACTGATGTACACGATACTTATCCTCAGTGGACTACTGATGACATACACGTTACTCATCTGGTGTTGGCGCAGAACATCGTATCCTCTGACTGATGTACACGATACTTATCCTCAGGGGACTATTCATGATGTACACGATACTCATCTAGTGTTGGCGTAGAAGATCGTATCCTCTGGCTGATGTGCACGATACTTATCCTCAGGGGACTATTCATGACGTACACGATACTCATCTAGTGTTGGCGTAGAACATCGTATCCTCTGGCTGATGTGCACGATACTTATCCTCAGAGGACTATTCATGACGTACACGATACTCATCTAGTGTTGGCGTAGAACATCGTATCCTCTGACTAATGTACACGATACTTATCCTCAGTGGACTACTGATGACGTACGCGATACTTATCTAGTGTTGGCGTAGAAGATCGTATCCTCTGACTGATGTACACGATACTTATCCTCAGTGGACTACTGATGACATACACGTTACTCATTTGTGTTGGCGCAGAACATCGTATCCTCTGACTGATGTACACGATACTTATCCTCAGGGGACTATTCATGATGTACACGATACTCATCTAGTGTTGGCGTAGAAGATCGTATCCTCTGACTGATGTACACGATACTTATCCTCAGTGGACTACTGATGACATACACGATACTCATCTAGTGTTGGCGCAGAACATCGTATCCTCTGACTGATGTACACGATACTTATCCTCAGGGGACTATTCATGATGTACACGATACTCATCTAGTGTTGGCGTAGAAGATCGTATCCTCTGACTGATGTACACGATACTTATCCTCAGTGGACTACTGATGACGTACGCGATACTTATCTAGTGTTGGCGTAGAAGACCGTATCCTCTGACTAATGTACACGATACTTATCCTCAGTGGACTACTGATGACGTACGCGATACTTATCTAGTGTTGGCGTAGAAGATCGTATCCTCTGACTGATGTACACGATACTTATCCTCAGTGGACTACTGATGACATACACGATACTCATCTAGTGTTGGCGCAGAACATCGTATCCTCTGACTGATGTACACGATACTTATCCTCAGGGGACTATTCATGATGTACACGATACTCATCTAGTGTTGGCGTAGAAGATCGTATCCTCTGACTGATGTACACGATACTTATCCTCAGTGGACTACTGATGACGTACGCGATACTTATCTAGTGTTGGCGTAGAAGATCGTATCCTCTGACTGATGTACACGATACTTATCCTCAGTGGACTACTGATGACATACACGTTACTCATCTGGTGTTGGCGCAGAACATCGTATCCTCTGACTGATGTACACGATACTTATCCTCAGGGGACTATTCATGATGTACACGATACTCATCTAGTGTTGGCGTAGAAGATCGTATCCTCTGACTGATGTACACGATACTTATCCTCAGTGGACTACTGATGACATACACGTTACTCATCTGGTGTTGGCGCAGAACATCGTATCCTCTGACTGATGTACACGATACTTATCCTCAGGGGACTATTCATGACGTACACGATACTCATCTAGTGTTGGCGTAGAAGATCGTATCCTCTGACTAATGTACACGATACTTATCCTCAGTGGACTACTGATGACGTACGCGATACTTATCTAATGTTGGCGTAGAAGATCGTATCCTCTGACTGATGTACACGATACTTATCCTCAGTGGACTACTGATGACATACACGTTACTCATCTGGTGTTGGCGCAGAACATCGTATCCTCTGACTGATGTACACGATACTTATCCTCAGGGGACTATTCATGATGTACACGATACTCATCTAGTGTTGGCGTAGAAGATCGTATCCTCTGAACGATGTACTCGATACTTATCCTCAGTGGACTATTCATGACGTACACGATACTCATCTAGTGTTGGCATAGAAGACCGTATCCTCTGACTGATGTACACGATACTTATCTTCAGTGGACTACTGATGTACACGATACCCATCTAGTGTTGGCGTAGAAGACCGTATCCTCTGGCTGATTTACACGATACTTATCCTCGGGGGACTACTGTTGTCATACACGATACTCATCTAGTGTTGGCGTAGAAGTCCGTATCCTCTGGCTGATGTACACGATACTTATCCTCAGGGGACTACTGATGACATAGACGATACTCATCTGGTGTTGGCGTAGAAGACCGTATCCTCTGACTGATGCACACGATACTTATCCTCAGGGGACTATTCATGACGTACACGATTCTTATATAGTGTTGGCGTAGAAGATCGTATCCTCTGACTGATATACACGATACTTATCGTCAGGGGACTATTCATGACGTACACGATACTCATCTGGTGTTGGCGTACAAGATCGTATCCTCTGGCAATTGTACACGATACTTATCTTCAGGGGACTATTCATGATGTACACGATACTTATCCTCAGGGGACTATTCATGACGTGCACGATACTCATCTAGTGTTGGCGTAGAAGATCGTATCCTCTCATTGGTGTACACGATATTTATCTTCTGGTGACTAGAAGATCTATCTTCTGACTTATGTACACGATATTTATCCCCAGGGGACTACTGATGACATACACGATGCTCATCTGGCGTTGGTGGACAAGATCGTGTCCTTTGGCAATTGTACACGATACTTATCCTCAAGGGACTACTGATGACATACACGATACTTATCCTCAGGGGACTACTGATGACATACACGATACTTATCCTCAGGGGACTACTGATGACATACACGATACTTATCCTCAGGGGACTACTGATGATGTACACGATATTTATCGTCAGGAGACTATTTATGACGTACACGATACTCATCTAGTGTTGCCGTAGAAGATCGGTTCCTCTGACTGATGTACACGATGTTTATCTTGTGGTGGCTAGAAGATCTATCCTCTAACTGATGCACATAATACTTATCGTCTGGTGGCTACACGATACTATATCTGGCTGAAGTACACGAATCTTATACTCTGACGGCGTTCATGATATCGCTTGGGTGGCGATCACCATATCATTGGTGTGATATACGCGATACTGTCACCTCGGTGAAGTAAACGATTCTGCCGGCTGTGATGCTTTCACGATACTACTTTCTGGGTGAAGTGGATGAAAATCTTATCTGGGTGATGTATGGGACAGTACCTATGACCTGGGACGGCCGCGCCGCTTGGCTCTCACCAAGGCGGCCCGGGTTCTATCCCAGGCGACCGCAAAGGGAGATTTGTGGTGGACAACATAGCGCTGCGGCGGCTTTTCTCCGGGATCTTCAGTTTCCCCCTCCATCTCATTCCAACGGTGCCCCATCTTCATCTCATGTATCATCAGTGTCATCGCCTGCGGTGCCGTATGTAGTCAAAGCGGGCGTTACACACTACACATACCTGAGTCACTTTCACATTTGGTCATTGTCGAAGTCGTCTACGAGACTATGGGATATTTATTCACTGATGCCGTCTTCTAGGAGGCATTTACAATATTCATTGTTGTCGACGTCTAGGGGGTATTCACGATACTTATTCATTGTTGACGACGTCTAGGTAGTATTCGCGATACTTATTCACTGTAGACGACGTCTGGGTGGTATTCACGATACCACGTTCACGATGTCTAAATGGTGTTGGGAATACTTATTCATTGTTGATGACGTCTAGGAGGTGATACTTATTCATTGTTGAGGATGTCTAGTTGGTGTTGGGTATACTTTATACACTGTTGACTATGTCTAGGTGGTATTGGGGTTACTTATTCACTGTAGACGACGTCTAGGAGGTATTGGGGATACTTATTCACTGTAGACGACGTCTAGGTGGTATTGGGGATACTTTATTCACTGTTGATGACGTCTAGGTGGTATTGGGAATACTTATTCACTGTTGACGACGTCTAGTTGGTATTGGGAATACTTATTCATTGTTGAGGATGTCTAGGTTGTGTTGGGTATACTTTATTCACTGTTGACGACGTCTAGGTGGTATTGGGAATACTTATTCACTGTTGACGACGTCTAGGTGGTATTGGCGATACTTATTCACTGTAGACGACGTCTAGGTGGTGTTGGTTTTTCTTGTTCACTGTAGACGACGTCTAGGTGGTATTGGTTTTTCTTATTCACTGTAGACGACGTCTAGGTAGTATTCACGATACTTATTCACTGTTGACGACGTCTAGGTGGTATTGGCGATACTTATTCACTGTAGACGACGTCTAGGTGGTATTGGTTTTTCTTGTTCACTGTAGACGACGTCTAGGTGGTATTGGTTTTTCTTATTCACTGTAGACGACGTCTAGGTAGTATTGGTTTTTCTTGTTCACTGTAGACGACGTCTAGGTGGTATTGGTTTTTCTTATTCACTGTAGACGACGTCTAGGTAGTATTCACGATACTTATTCACTGTTGACGACGTCTAGGGGGTATTGGTGTTACTTATTCACTGCAGACGACGTCTGTGTGGTATTCGCGATACTTATTCACTGTAGACGACGTCTGTGTGGTATTGGTGTTACTTATTCACTGCAGACGACGTCTAGGAGGTATTCGCGATACTTATTCACTGTAGACGACGTCTAGGTCGTATTGGTGTTACTTATTCACTGCAGACGACGTCTAGGTGGTATTGGTGTTACTTATTCACTGCAGACGACGTCTAGGTGGTATTGGTGTTACTTATTCACTGCAGAGGACGTCTGTGTGGTATTGGTGTTACTTATTCACTGCAGACGACGTCTAGGTGGTATTGGTGTTACTTATTCACTGTAGACGACGTCTAGGTGGTATTGGTGTTACTTATTCACTGCAGAAGACGTCTAGGTGGTATTGGTGTTACTTGTTCACTGTTGACGACGTCTGGGTGGTATTCGCGATACTTATTCACTGTAGACGACGTCTGTGTGGTATTCGCGATACTTATTCACTGTAGACGACGTCTAGGTGGTATTCACGATACTTATTCACTGCAGACGACGTCTAGGTGGTATTGGTGTTACTTATTCACTGCAGACGACGTCTGGGTGGTATTCACGATACTTACTCATTGTTGACGAGGTCTAGGTGGTACTGGTGTTACTTATTCACTGTAGACGACGTCTAGGTGGTACTGGTGTTACTTATTCACTGCAGACGACGTCTGGGTGGTATTGGCGATACATATTCACTGTTGACGACGTCTGGGTGGTATTGGTGTTACTTATTCACTGTAGACGACGTCTAGGTGGTTTTGGTGTTACTTATTCACTGCAGACGACGTCTGGGTGGTATTCACGATACTTATTCACTGTAGACGACGTCTAGGTGGTATTGGCGATACTTATTCACTGTAGACGACGTCTAGGTGGTATTGGTGTTACTTATTCACTGTAGACGACGTCTGGGTGGTATTGGTGTTACTTATTCACTGCAGAAGACGTCTAGGTGGTATTGGTGTTACTTATTCACTGCAGAAGACGTCTAGGTGGTATTGGTGTTACTTATTCACTGTAGACGACGTCTAGGTGGTATTGGCGATACTTATTCACTGTAGACGACGTCTGGGTGGTATTGGTGTTACTTATTCACTGTAGACGACGTCTAGGTGGTATTGGTGTTACTTATTCACTGCAGAAGACGTCTAGGTGGTATTGGTGTTACTTGTTCACTGTTGACGACGTCTGGGTGGTATTCACGATACTTATTCACTGCAGACGACGTCTAGGTGGTATTGGTGTTACTTATTCACTGTTGACGACGTCTGGGTGGTATTAACGATACTTATTCACTGCAGACGACGTCTAGGTGGTATTGGTGTTACTTATTCACTGTTGACGACGTCTGTGTGGTATTCGCGATACTTATTCACTGTTGACGACGTCTAGGTGGTATTCGCGATACTTATTCACTGTAGACGACGTCTGGGTGGTATTCACGATACTTATTCACTGCAGACGACGTCTGGGTGGTATTGGTGTTACTTATTCACTGCAGACGACGTCTGGGTGGTATTCACGATTCTTACTCATTGTTGACGAGGTCTAGGTGGTACTGGTGTTACTTATTCACTGTAGACGACGTCTGGGTGGTATTCGCGATACTTATTCACTGTAGACGACGTCTGGGTGGTATTCACGATACTTACTCACTGTAGACGACGTCTAGGTGGTATTCGCGATACTTATTCACTGTAGACGACGTCTGGGTGGTATTCACGATACTTATTCACTGTAGACGACGTCTAGGTGATATTCGCGATACTTATTCACTGTAGACGACGTCTGGGTGGTATTCACGATACTTATTCACTGCAGACGACGTCTAGGTGGTATTCGCGATACTTATTCACTGTAGACGACGTCTGGGTGGTATTCACGATACTTATTCACTGTAGACGACGTCTAGGTGGTATTCACGATACTTATTCACTGTAGACGACGTCTAGGTGGTATTCACGATACTTATTCACTGTAGACGACGTCTAGGTGGTATTGGTGTTACTTATTCACTGTTGACGACGTCTGGGTGGTATTCACGATACTTATTCACTGCAGACGACGTCTAGGTGGTATTCGCGATACTTATTCACTGTAGACGACGTCTGGGTGGTATTCACGATACTTATTCACTGTAGACGACGTCTGGGTGGTATTCACGATACTTATTCACTGTAGACGACGTCTGGGTGGTATTCGCAATACTTATTCACTGTAGACGACGTCTGGGTGGTATTCACGATACTTATTCACTGTAGACGACGTCTAGGTGGTATTCCCGATACTTATTCACTGTAGACGACGTCTGGGTGGTATTCACGATACTTATTCACTGTAGACGACGTCTAGGTGGTATTCGCGATACTTATTCACTGTAGACGACGTCTGGGTGGTATTCACGATACTTATTCACTGCAGACGACGTCTAGGTGGTATTGGTGTTACTTATTCACTGCAGACGACGTCTGGGTGGTATTCACGATACTTACTCATTGTTGACGAGGTCTAGGTGGTACTGGTGTTACTTATTCACTGTAGACGACGTCTAGGTGGTACTGGTGTTACTTATTCACTGCAGACGACGTCTGGGTGGTATTGGCGATACATATTCACTGTTGACGACGTCTGGGTGGTATTGGTGTTACTTATTCACTGTAGACGACGTCTAGGTGGTTTTGGTGTTACTTATTCACTGCAGACGACGTCTGGGTGGTATTCACGATACTTATTCACTGTAGACGACGTCTAGGTGGTATTGGCGATACTTATTCACTGTAGACGACGTCTAGGTGGTATTGGTGTTACTTATTCACTGTAGACGACGTCTGGGTGGTATTCGCGATACTTATTCACTGTGGATGACGTCTAGTTGGTGTTGGCGTTACTTATTCACTGTTGACGACGTCTAGGTGGTATTGGTGTTACTTATTCACTGCAGACGACGTCTAGGTGGTATTCGCGATACTTATTCACTGTAGATGACGTCTAGTTGGTGTTGGCGTTACTTATACACTGTTGACGAGGTCTAGGTGGTATTGGTGTTACTTGTTCACTGTAGACTACGTCTAGGTGGTATTGGTGTTACTTATTCGCTGTTGATTAGGTCTAGGTGGTATTTTTGTTACTTGTTCACTGTTGACGACGTCTAGGTGGTATTTGTGTTACTTGTTCACTGTAGACGACGTCTAGGTGGTATTGGTGTTACTTGTTCACTGTAGACTACGTCTAGGTGGTATTGGTGTTACTTGTTCACTGTTGACGACGTCTAGGTGGTATTTGTGTTACTTGTTCACTGTTGACGACGTCTAGGTGGTATTTGTGTTACTTGTTCACTGTTGACGACGTCTAGGTGGTATTTGTGTTACTTGTTCACTGTTGACGACATCTAGGTGGTATTTGTGTTACTTGTTCACTGTTGACGAGGTCTAGGTGGTATTTGTGTTACTTGTTCACTGTTGACGAGGTCTAGGTGGTATTTGTGTTACTTGTTCACTGTTGACGACGTCTAGGTGGTATTGGTGTTACTTGTTCACTGTTGACGACGTGTAGGTGGTATTGGTGTTACTTGTTCACTGTTGACGACGTCTAGGTGGTATTTGTGTTACTTGTTCACTGTTGACGACGTGTAGGTGGTATTGGGGATACTTATTCACTGTTGACGACGTCTATGTGGTATTGGTGTTACTTGTTCACTGTTGACGACGTGTAGGTGGTATTGGGAATACTTATTCACTGTTGACGACGTCTAGGTGGTATTGGTGTTACTTATTCACTGTTGACGACGTGTAGGTGGTATTGGTGTTACTTATTCACTGTTGACGACGTCTAGGTGGTATTGGTGTTACTTATTCGCTGTTGACGACGTCTAGGTGGTATTAGTGTTACTTGTTCACTGTTGACGACGTGTAGGTGGTATTGGGGATACTTATTCACTGTAGACGACGTCTAGGTGGTATTGGTGTTACTTATTCACTGTTGACGACGTGTAGGTGGTATTGGTGTTACTTATTTACTGTAGACGACGTGTAGGTGGTATTGGGGATACTTATTCACTGTAGACGACGTCTAGGTGGTATTGGTGTTACTTGTTCACTGTTGACGACGTGTAGGTGGCATTGGGGATACTTATTCACTGTAGACGACGTCTAGGTGGTATTGGTGTTACTTGTTCACTGTAGACGACGTGTAGGTGGTATTGGGGATACTTATTCACTGTAGACGACGTCTAGGTGGTATTGGTGTTACTTGTTCACTGTAGACGCCGTGTAGGTGGTATTGGTGTTACTTGTTCACTGTTGACGACGTGTAGGTGGTATTTGTGTTACTTATTCACTGTAGACGACGTGTAGGTGGTATTGGGGATACTTATTTACTGTAGACTACGTCTAGGTGGTATTGGTGTTACTTAGTCACAGTTGACGACGTGTAGGGTGTATTGGCGTTACTTATTCACAGTAGACGACGTGTAGGTGGTATTGGCGTTACTTATTCACTGTTGACGACGTGTAGGTGCTATTGGGGATACTTATTCACTGTAGACTACGTCTAGGTGGTATTGGTGTTACTTAGTCACTGTAGACGACGTCTAGGTGGTATTGGTGTTACTTGTTCACTGTAGACGCCGTGTAGTTGGTATTGGTGTTACTTATTCACTGTAGACGCCGTGTAGTTGGTATTGGTGTTACTTAGTCACTGTAGACTACGTCTAGGTGGTATTGGTGTTACTTAGTCACTGTAGACGACGTCTAGGTGGTTTTGGTGTTACTTGTTCACTGTAGACGACGTCTAGGTGGTATTGGTGTTACTTGTTCACTGTAGACGCCGTCTAGGTGGTATTGGTGTTAGTTGTTCACTGTTGACGACGTGTAGGTGGTATTTGTGTTACTTGTTCACTGTTGACGACGTGTAGGTGGTATTGGTGATACTTATTCACAGTAGACGACGTGTAGGTGGTATTGGTGTTACTTGTTCACTGTTGACGACGTCTATGTGGTATTGGTGTTACTTATTCACTGTAGACGACGTGTAGGTGGTATTGGTGTTACTTGTTCACTGTTGACGACGTCTATGTGGTATTGGTGTTACTTATTCACTGTTGACGACGTCTATGTGGTATTGGTGTTACTTATTCACTGTAGACGACGTGTAGGTGGTATTGGTTTTACTTGTTCACTGTTGACGACGTCTATGTGGTATTGGTGTTACTTATTCACTGTTGACGACGTCTATGTTGTATTGGTGTTACTTATTCACTGTAGACGACGTGTAGGTGGTATTGGTGTTACTTGTTCACTGTTGACGACGTCTATGTGGTATTGGTGTTACTTATTCACTGTTGACGACGTCTATGTGGTATTGGTGTTACTTATTCACTGTAGACGACGTGTAGGTGGTATTGGTGATACTTATTCACAGTTGACGACGTCTATGTGGTATTGGTGTTACTTATTCACTGTAGACGACGTGTAGGTGGTATTGGTGATACTTATTCACAGTTGACGACGTCTATGTGGTATTGGTGTTACTTGTTCACTGTTGACGACGTCTATGTGGTATTGGTGTTACTTATTCACTGTAAACGACGTGTAGGTGGTATTGGTGTTACTTGTTCACTGTTGACGACGTCTATGTGGTATTGGTGTTACTTATTCACTGTTGACGACGTGTAGGTTGTATTGGTCATATGCATTATTTATAGACGTGGTTTAAGTGAGATTCGGATATTATATATCCAACAATGGCGTCCTGAAATTGTTTATCACTGCTGGGTGCACGTTACGTATCCTCTGAATTGTTTCATAGAGACTTGAAGAGGATCGATTGATCTTGTTGTGTAACCACGAATGTATCCTTTGATTGTTTTATATTATTGGAGGCTCTTTCTTTTACTATGTGTAATTATAGTTTTGTTGTTTGTAAAGTGATTTAATGCTATCATTTGAGTGTGGTTCACGCTGCGAAACGTATTTATGAAGTTTATCAATTTAGTAAACAAAAATAATATTTGGGGTTCTATGGTACGCTTCTGTGCTCCCTGAATGTACTCATAGCAAACAAAAATGGTTCTAATATGTGATACCGTGAATTATTGACTATATTGTAAACACCGTTCCCAGAAAACGAAAGAAGGCGATCTTCAGATGTTTTTAATAAGAGATAAAAAGGCTTGGCGAGGTAGTGAGCGTGTTCTTACCGGTGGAATTACTTGGTAGGCGCACACGAATCTCGGGGGAGAAATTGCCGTTAAATGTCAGCAGTTTCGTTTGTCAGCGAGCCAAGTCGCGCCATTGTCCTGCCACACAATGAGTTTAATCTGTAGGTACATGGGGGAGAAGCACCCTACCAGACCACGCCCTCCCCTCCCGGTGGTGGGGACACGCGCAGTCGCACGCCTCTCGCCCCACCCCCTCCACGCGTGGCAATTTCCCAAACAGATGAAAGTCCTTAACATTGTTGTTTAAGTAATGACAGAATTGCTACTTTCTGCGGGCTCAAACTTGTGTAGCAATTTGCAATATTATTACTTATCTCATCTGAAATTCCCTCATTATGAATATTGTGTCAGATGCAACTACATACGTTATAACTACAAAATAAGGTTCCACTCCGTATGATGATCTTAACGCAACAGTCCCAGAAGATTGTGCGTACTGGGCAAGGATGATTAGATTGATTTGTCTTCTAGTAGCTACAAGGGCTCTTCCGATGTTGATGACGAAGACATTGACAATGACGAAGGTTATAAACCGAATACAGATGAACGCATTATTGCATCATGCAGTGTTACTGAAAATGAAAATGAAGAGTCTTCAGGTTCAGACCGGATTGATGAACCAGCTGTGATCATGACCCACACACAAGTAGTAACAAACATAGAGAAATTTATGTTTTATTTCGAGAGTCAAGCCAAATGAACGTCTAATTTAAAAGCTGATGTGAGATAAGTGATACACTAAACTGAGACAACAGAAGCTCGCTGCTGTTATGACCCACACACAAGCAGTAACAAACATAGAGAAATTTATGTTTTATTTCGAGAGTCAAGACAAATGAACTTGTAATGTTAAAGCGGATGTGAGATAAATGATACATTAAACTGAGACAACAGAAGCTCACTGCTGTTATGACCCACACACAAGCAGTAACAAATATAGAGAAATTTATGTTTTATTTCGAGAGTCAAGACAAATGGACGTCTAATTTAAAAGCGGATGTGAGATAAGTGATACACTAAACTGAGACAACAGAAGCTCACTGCTGTTATGACCCACACACAAGCAGTAACAAACATAGAGTAATTGATGTTTTATTTCGAGAGTCAAGACAAATGAACTTCTAATGTTAAAGCGGATGTGAGATAAGAGATACACTAAACTGAGACAACAGAAGCTCGCTGCCGTTATGACCCACACACAAGCAGTAACAAACATAGAGAAATTTATGTTTTATTTCGAGAGTCAAGACAAATGAACTTCTAATGTTAAAGCGGATGTGAGATAAGTGATACACTAAACTGAAACAACAGAAGCTGGCTGTCTTGTTTACTGCCGACTAGTTTGTAGTACAGTACAAATACATAGACTATTACAGTACATACAGCTATGTGTTTTTAGGTGAAAGTGTGCCAATAGTAAGCTTTAAACTACATTAACAATATTTCGGGGATGTACATGTTTCTTGTTATCGTTTTTCCGTCATTCTCTGGATAACCCGGATTTTCGTTATCTTGGATCGAACCCTGGTCCCAGATGATCCGGGTAAACGAGGTTCTAACAAAATTCAATTTAATTATAAGGCTATTTAAATGCTTACTGGTGAGGAGGCACTTGTGTCCGTTATATAACTGAACTTTGGGGTAGGTATACCGGAAGTTGGTGTTTCATCTCTCTCCAATATCACACACAACATACACGGGAGGCTGCACCAATCGATTTTTATATTTTGTGTTTATATAATTTGAAGGTTGTTTGCTTCAGTGTTCGTCTGTTACTCTCCAGTGACGTCAGAGACTGCGCTTGTTGACAAAGCTTCCTCTTTTTACAACATTTTGGATGATTTTGATGCAATTCTATAACACTTGCGTTAACAGTTTGTAACAAAATTTATAGTACAACCTAAATATTGTTTTGAAATGTTTATGTTCACGAGCACGTGTTAGGAACCTAAAATTGGTACATACATTTTGTCTTTGCTATACACATAGAGACACGTTTGTTATTTAAATTGAGCATCTTCTAAGGATGTCTATGACAGACTTCAAACAATCCTTTACATGAACATTTATAGAACATTTGGATTTTTTCCGAAATATATCTAACAATTTTTATTAAAATAACAGGCATTTGCCGAGAAGTGCTCTTCATTCTGAACTCTCAACACTCGTTATGAGGGTATAGTACTACATAAACTTGCTTATCTTTTAAGAAAATTGATGAAATTGTCACAGAATTCAAGAGACTAGTTATTGTCACTGCTGCTAGATGTCGTATTATTTTTTTATTTATTACCAAACACTCTGAAAATTAAACAAATTTAAAGACAGAATTGATTAGTGGTATTCCAAAATTCATTACTCCATTTATATTTATTAAAATAAATATTTTCTCCCAAATCGTTAAATCGATCGCATTATTTAACCGTTTTAATAATTTAATTTGCGCCTCCTTGGTCTAATAAACAGTTTCAAACAATTCTGAAGAATTTGGTATAATTTTGGTTCCTCAAAATAAATAAAAATATAAATAATAAAAGTTTGTTACATTTTTCTAAAAATATAAGATTTCTGATAGTAAAAAAAACCTATCGTTTAGATTGCGACCAGATTTAGAAAACATAATTTAGTAACCAGAATGAAGGAACATTTTAGCATACAGACAGATAACCTGGCAGAGGCAGAACTATAAAATAAATCCAGAAATAAAATTATCATAGAAATACGACACCTGGGGCAGTAACAGTGACTGAAGATGTAAAGGAAACTTTTGCGAAACGACTCTCTTGAATTCTGTGGAAATTCCATTGATTTTCTTAAAATATAAGTGCAGTTTGTGACAAATCATTATAGTTTATGCAGAACTTGTTGCTTCGTATTGTTAACTTCTGTGTTTTTAAGTATCAAATAAGTAGTTTGTAGCATTAACTATTTCCGAGCTATTGTGTCTGGTTATAAAAAGGAAGTAACCGACCCTCTTCTGCAGAAGTGGATAATATTTACTCTTGTCACTTCTGAACAACGGAGCCACTCATTCCCGAGTTACAATCTCTTCCCTTATCTATGGATGCTGAGCTCCTCAGGGACGTTGACTACAGAAAAACAAAAATATTAATTTTGACCAAAAGGAGCATCGTTGTTCTTAATTACTCGAACCTCTGTCTATGAGGGGACGAGAAACACGGACAGTACATTAATAATATTGGCGGAGGGGTTGGTAGACATTTAATAACCAGTCCATCCCCCAGTGCAACATGATATCGCACAGTTCCACTCCGCTAGTGTCACTCCATTACGCACTTACAGTAAATAGAACAAACGTGGCACTTTACAAAGCAACATCACTCCGAACTACCCTTTCATGCAACATTTTCCAAAAATTAGAATTTGTCAAAAATAACTCTAACAATTATTATTCATAAATTTAAGATATTGTCATGGCAAATAAAATGTATATCATGAATTTGCTGGGAATTTCCTCACAATTTCTCGTCCTCTTCAGTGACTTTTATACGTATAAATGATAAACTATAAGAGATAGACAAAATATAACTACACAACAAATATATGTCTTGTTAAAACATACAACTTATGTCAAATATATACATTTTGTGTACGATAAAATATTTCCTAGATGTTATTTGTCGTATTTGTGTTTTGCAATGCTTATGGTAGATATTTTTCTCAAATGGAAAATCATTCATTGGTTTATCTCTTGGAAATACAAAGAAACTGGAATGTCAAAGTGATCATCTAAGACGAGCTGTTTAAAACATTTGACTATGACTTAGTCTACTATATACTTTTGTAACTACACTAAGATAATGTTTATCTTGAAGTAGAGCAATAAGTGTTTGTACAGGAGTAGAGAAAGTCATGTATATAAAACATTTGACTATCGCTTAACGTCTACTGTATTCCCTTGTATCTACAATAAGATAATGTTTATCTTGAAGTAGATAGAGCAGTAAGGGTTTGTACAGGAGTAGAGAAAGTCATGTATATAAAACATTTGACTATCACTTAAAGTCTACTGTATTCCCTTATATCTACAATAAGATAATGTTTATCTTGAAGTAGATAGAGCAGTAAGTGTTTGTACAGGAGTAGAGAAAGCCATGTATATAAAACATTTGACTATCACTTAAAGTCTACTGTATTCCCTTGTAACTACAATAAGGTAATGTTTATCTTGAAGTAGATAGAGCAATAAGTGTTTGTACAGGAGTAGAGAAAGTCATGTACATAAAACATTTGACTATCACTTAAAGTCTACTGTATTCCCTTGTAACTACAATAAGATAATGTTTATCTTGAAGTAGATAGAGCAATAAGTGTTTGTACAAGAGTAGAGAAAGTCATGTATATAAAACATTTGACTATCACTTAAAGTCTACTGTATTCCCTTGTAACTACAATAAGGTAATGTTTAGCTTGAAGTAGATAGAGCAATAAGTGTTTGTAAAAGAGTAGAGAAAGTCATGTATATAAAACATTTGACTATCACTTAAAGTCTACTGTATTCCCTTGTAACTACAATAAGGTAATGTTTATCTTGAAGTAGATAGAGCAATAAGTGTTTGTACAGGAGTAGAGAAAGTCATGTATATAAAACATTTGACTATCACTTAAAGTCTACTGTATTCCCTTGTAACTACAATAAGGTAATGTTTATCTTGAAGTAGATAGAGCAATAAGTGTTTGTACAGGAGTAGAGAAAGTCATGTACATAAAACATTTGACTATCATTTAAAGTCTACTGTATTCCTTTGTAACTACAATAAGATAATGTTTATCTTGAAGTAGATAGAGCAATAAGTGTTTGTACAGGAGTAGAGAAAGTCATGTACATAAAACATTTGACTATCACTTAAAGTCTACTGTATTCCCTTGTAACTACAATAAGATAATGTTTATCTTGAAGTAGATAGAGCAATAAGTGTTTGTACAAGAGTAGAGAAAGTCATGTATATAAAACATTTGACTATCACTTAAGGTCTACTGTATTCCCTTGTAACTACAATAAGGTAATGTTTAGCTTGAAGTAGATAGAGCAATAAGTGTTTGTAAAAGAGTAGAGAAAGTCATGTATATAAAACATTTGACTATCACTTAAAGTCTACTGTATTCCCTTGTAACTACAATAAGGTAATGTTTATCTTGAAGTAGATAGAGCAATAAGTGTTTGTACAGGAGTAGAGAAAGTCATGTACATAAAACATTTGACTATCACTTAAAGTCTACTGTATTCCCTTGTAACTACAATAAGATAATGTTTATCTTGAAGTAGATAGAGCAATAAGTTTTTGTACAAGAGTACAGAAAGTCATGTATATAAAACATTTGACTATCACTTAAAGTCTACTGTATTCCCTTGTAACTACAATAAGGTAATGTTTAGCTTGAAGTAGATAGAGCAATAAGTGTTTGTAAAAGAGTAGAGAAAGTCATGTATATAAAACATTTGACTATCACTTAAAGTCTACTGTATTCCCTTGTAACTACAATAAGATAATGTTTATCTTGAAGTAGATAGAGCAATAAGTGTTTGTACAGGAGTAGAGAAAGTCATGTATATAAAACATTCGACTATCGCTTAAAGTCTACAGTATTCCCTTGTAACTACAATAAGATAATGTTTAGCTTGAAGTAGATAGAGCAGTAAGTGTTTGTACAAGAGTAGAGAAAGTCATGTATATAAAACATTTGACTATCACTTAAAGTCTACTGTATTCCCTTGTAACTACAATAAGGTAATGTTTATCTTGAAGTAGATAGAGCAATAAGTGTTTGTACAGGAGTAGAGAAAGTCATGTATATAAAACATTTGACTATCACTTAAAGTCTACTGTATTCCCTTGTAACTACAATAAGGTAATGTTTATCTTGAAGTAGATAGAGCAATAAGTGTTTGTACAGGAGTAGAGAAAGTCATGTACATAAAACATTTGACTATCACTTAAAGTCTACTGTATTCCTTTGTAACTACAATAAGATAATGTTTATCTTGAAGTAGATAGAGCAATAAGTGTTTGTACAGGAGTAGAGAAAGTCATGTACATAAAACATTTGACTATCACTTAAAGTCTACTGTATTCCCTTGTAACTACAATAAGATAATGTTTATCTTGAAGTAGATAGAGCAATAAGTGTTTGTACAGGAGTAGAGAAAGTCATGTACATAAAACATTTGACTATCACTTAAAGTCTACTGTATTCCCTTGTAACTACAATAAGGTAATATTTATCTTGAAGTAGATAGAGCAATAAGTGTTTGTACAGGAGTAGAGAAAGTCATGTACATAAAACATTTGACTATCACTTAAAGTCTACTGTATTCCCTTGTAACTACAATAAGATAATGTTTATCTTGAAGTAGATAGAGCAATAAGTGTTTGTACAGGAGTAGAGAAAGTCATGTATATAAAACATTTGACTATCACTTAAAGTCTACTGTATTCCCTTGTAACTACAATAAGGTAATGTTTAGCTTGAAGTAGATAGAGCAATAAGTGTTTGTAAAAGAGTAGAGAAAGTCATGTATATAAAACATTTGACTATCACTTAAAGTCTACTGTATTCCCTTGTAACTACAATAAGATAATGTTTATCTTGAAGTAGATAGAGCAATAAGTGTTTGTACAGGAGTAGAGAAAGTCATGTATATAAAACATTCGACTATCGCTTAAAGTCTACTGTATTCCCTTGTAACTACAATAAGATAATGTTTAGCTTGAAGTAGATAGAGCAGTAAGTGTTTGTACAAGAGTAGAGAAAGTCATGTATATAAAACATTTGACTATCACTTAAAGTCTACTGTATTCCCTTGTAACTACAATAAGGTAATGTTTATCTTGAAGTAGATAGAGCAATAAGTGTTTGTACAGGAGTAGAGAAAGTCATGTATATAAAACATTTGACTATCACTTAAAGTCTACTGTATTCCCTTGTAACTACAATAAGGTAATGTTTATCTTGAAGTAGATAGAGCAATAAGTGTTTGTACAGGAGTAGAGAAAGTCATGTACATAAAACATTTGACTATCACTTAAAGTCTACTGTATTCCTTTGTAACTACAATAAGATAATGTTTATCTTGAAGTAGATAGAGCAATAAGTGTTTGTACAGGAGTAGAGAAAGTCATGTACATAAAACATTTGACTATCACTTAAAGTCTACTGTATTCCCTTGTAACTACAATAAGATAATGTTTATCTTGAAGTAGATAGAGCAATAAGTGTTTGTACAAGAGTAGAGAAAGTCATGTATATAAAACATTTGACTATCACTTGAAGTCTACTGTATTCCCTTGTAACTACAATAAGGTAATGTTTAGCTTGAAGTAGATAGAGCAATAAGTGTTTGTAAAAGAGTAGAGAAAGTCATGTATATAAAACATTTGACTATCACTTAAAGTCTACTGTATTCCCTTGTAACTACAATAAGGTAATGTTTATCTTGAAGTAGATAGAGCAATAAGTGTTTGTACAGGAGTAGAGAAAGTCATGTACATAAAACATTTGACTATCACTTAAAGTCTACTGTATTCCCTTGTAACTACAATAAGATAATGTTTATCTTGAAGTAGATAGAGCAATAAGTGTTTGTACAAGAGTAGAGAAAGTCATGTATATAAAACATTTGACTATCACTTAAAGTCTACTGTATTCCCTTGTAACTACAATAAGGTAATGTTTAGCTTGAAGTAGATAGAGCAATAAGTGTTTGTAAAAGAGTAGAGAAAGTCATGTATATAAAACATTTGACTATCACTTAAAGTCTACTGTATTCCCTTGTAACTACTATAAGATAATGTTTATCTTGAAGTAGATAGAGCAATAAGTGTTTGTACAGGAGTAGAGAAAGTCATGTATATAAAACATTCGACTATCGCTTAAAGTCTACTGTATTCCCTTGTAACTACAATAAGATAATGTTTAGCTTGAAGTAGATAGAGCAGTAAGTGTTTGTACAAGAGTAGAGAAAGTCATGTATATAAAACGTTTGACTATCACTTCAAGTCTACTGTATTCCCTTGTAACTACAATAAGATGATGTTTATCTTGAAGTATATAGAGCAATAAGTGTTTGTACAAGAGTAGAGAAAGTCATGCTTATAAAACAACTGACTATCACTTAAAGTCTACTGTATTCCCTTGTAATTACAATAAGATAATGTTTATCTTGAAGTAGATAGAGCAATAAGTGTTTGTACAAGAGTAGAGAAAGTCATGCTTATAAAACAACTATCACTTAAAGTCTACTGTATTCCCTTGTAATTACAATAAGATAATGTTTATCTTGAAGTAGATAGAGCAGTAAGTGTTTGTACAAGAGTAGAGAAAGTCATGCTTATAAAACAACTGGTTATCACTTAAAGTCTGCTGTATTCTCTTGTAATTACAATAAGATAATGTTTATCTTGGAGTAGATACAGCAATATGTATTTTTACAAGGGTAGAGAAAATAATTTATATAAAACATTTGACTATCACTTAAAGTCTACTGTATTCCCTTGTAACTACAATAATATAATATTTATCTTGAAGTAGATAGAGCAATAAGTGTTTGTGCAAGAGTAGAGAAAGTTGTGTATGGAAAAATTGACTATCACTTAAAGTGTACTGTATTCTCTTGTAACTACAATAAGATAATGTTTATCTTGAAGTAGATAGAGCAATAAGTGTTTGTACAAGAGTAGAGAAGGTTGTGTATGGAAAAATTGACTATCACTTAAAGTCTACTGTATTGCCTTGTAACTACAATAATATAATATTTATCTTGAAGTAGATAGAGCAATAAGTGTTTGTGCAAGAGTAGAGAAAGTTGTGTATGGAAAAATTGACTATCACTTAAAGTCTACTGTATTCCCTTGTAACTACAATAATATAATATTTATCTTGAAGTAGATAGAGCAATAAGTGTTTGTGCAAGAGTAGAGAAAGTTGTGTATGGAAAAATTGACTATCACTTAAAGTCTACTGTATTCCCTTGTAACTACAATAAGATAATGTTTATCTTGAAGTAGATAGAGCAATAAGTGTTTGTACAAGAGTAGAGAAAGTCATGCTTATAAAACAACTATCACTTAAAGTCTACTGTATTCCCTTGTAACTACAATAAGATAATGTTTATCTTGAAGTAGATAGAGCAATAAGTGTTTGTACAAGGGTAGAGAAGGTCATGTATATAAAACATGTGACTATCACTTAAAGTCTACTGTATTCCCTTGTAACTACAATAAGATAATGTTTATCTTGAAGTAGATAGAGCAATAAGTGTTTGTACAGGAGTAGAGAAGGTCATGTATATAAAACATGTGACTATCACTTAAAGTCTACTGTATTCCCTTGTAACTACAATAAGATAATGTTTATCTTGAAGTAGATAGAGCAATAAGTGTTTGTACAAGAGTAGAGAAAGTCATGTGAGTGTAGCACGCGTCACGAATTACTCATGGACACTCAGTAACACTGTCAGAAGTAGAAAGTGGTGTTCATTTTAAGTACATGGTTTTGAAGAGTGGTCTTTTCTTGATTTGAAGTATTTTGTATTTAGAGCTGTAATAATAATTAAACTTTCTGAGCATTAAGTCCTTAA
Organism: Mantis religiosa; assembly: GCA_030765055.1. Classification (NCBI taxonomy): domain Eukaryota; kingdom Metazoa; phylum Arthropoda; class Insecta; order Mantodea; family Mantidae; genus Mantis; species Mantis religiosa. The sequence goes on along the minus strand of CM060953.1, from coordinate 208,184,976 downwards.
TTGCAAATGACGTTTGACAAACAGTAGCTACTTATACACAATTTAAACTTTTAAAATGCTCACATTGTTTCATGGGAAGGATTTGAAATATGTTTTGAGTGTCATTTTTTTAAAATGGCTTGCTTCTAAATTTGGGTACACACACCACGAAAAGTACTCTACTATTTAAATTCTATTGACAAAATTGTCATCAAAAGTTCTTGAAACCTGTAACCATTAGCAATTTTACAGTTTCTCTTAACTAAAGACCAAATAATTTAAACATTTTTGGAGGTTTCTAAATAATGCGTATTGTTGTCTGTGCTAATTTGTTGCACACCATATAACATGTTGTGCTAATTTTATTTCAAAGCAAACGAAATTAAAAGCTTATAATTGTACAATCTAATACTGACGTTTTGCTTTTGATTTAGAAAATTTCGAAAAATTCGATGATAATTTTTTATTAGAATGTACACGAAATATTAGAGAGGAATTGGGTGAAGATTTCTGAGGCAGAACTTGAGTGTAGGCGATAGAAATTACTTTGTGGTAGATACATTGGCTGTTAGAGAAATCAAAATTGTACATTTCCTTCTCTACTCGGTATGCTGTGAACTACTTTCACAAAAACATGTTGTTACTTGTTGTTAGTCGATAACACAGGAGACAGACATGTAAATGTCAAAAATGTTATAACCACAAAAGTATATTTGACAGAAGTCGTGTGTTTTAACAAGATGTACATTTGTTATGTAAGTTTAGCAGTTATTTAAAGGTCATTCAAGGACGAGGACTTCTGAGCATATCTTCCGAAAATTCAAGATACAGGTACATTTTATATGCCATGAAAATATCTGAAACATTTGATATGTTAATTAAAATTGTTAGAGCCATTTTTGATAAAATGTAACTTTTGGAAAGATGCTGCATGTAAAGGATAGTCGGAAGTGGAGGGGTGTTGCTCATGCCACATTCTTGGAATATGCTGTACACATACTTATTTTTGTAAAATACCTTTTCTTATTTACGTGTCATTTCGGTGAAATGTTCTCATGCTTGGAATACATTCCACTTGACCATCGTTCAGAATGAAGAGGACATTCCCAGAAAATTGCAAATTGGTGGTGTACATACCTGCGTCTGCAAAAGTAGCATACTTGAGGCGACTGTGAAAGGCGCTGCTCCTGGGGCAACTCGACTAAGGCTGTTGTTGACTTCAGTCGAAACCGCCACTTCCTTGGACACTTCTGGACCTGCAACAACCAAGTGAGTCAGTTGTCATGTCTTGTGGTGCATGGCATGGTGATCATCATCAACTGACCGTTGTCTGTAAGCATGGCGACTGCACGGGCATCCTCCACCACCATCGACTTATATACCTACACCAGGGGGAACGAACACTTCCCTAGGGACCTCTACCAGCTATTAAATCAGTGGTATTTCAAGCTCTCATAGTGACGCAATGATGATGAGTTTTTCTCTATTGTGTGGGACCGTGCCTCTGCCTGGCTTATGGGGCGGAACATTCAGCGGGGTGGAAACTCACCCCTTAACCACCCCTTCCTCCTCCTCCTCCTCCTCCTCAAGCCGTCCTAGACGGATTTCTTGCAAATTAAATACAATTTCAAACACCACAGTCCACACCGCCATGAGTCCAGCATTTGTAAACTTATCTAACTGCACAAATACAATTTTTGGTCTATTAAATGCGTACTTACACTAAATACAAGTATTGCATATTCAATACCGAGATACATGTTTTTTTTTTGGGGGGGGGGGTTGGGGGAAAGGCATTTGTGTGCGTAAATGGCCTAATTCAAAAAGGAAAAGTCGGTTAAATAACACACTTGTTACTTAGCTTCTTCCAAGGAAAGAATGCGAAGCAAAGATACACAAAACTCTACAAATTATCTTTTAAATGGAACATTTTAGAAATATTCTGATTTTCTTAAAATGGTCTTAAGCATTTCGGTTAAATTAACACATGTTTAAGATGTTCAAGTTGTTCTCGGAAGCAAGCCAGGTGAAAAGACGATTAGAAATCGACGTTTCGGGAGTGATATCCTGATGTACGCTCTAATCGTCTTTTCACCTGGCTTGCTTCCCGAGAAGATCTTGAACATATTCGTCAAGTCTTATTTTACATGTTTAAGATAATTTCATGACAAGTGTATATTTTGAATTTTCTAAGAATTTGCTCAGAAGTGCTCTTCATTATAAATGACTTGTACGAAAACTGCTAAACGAAAGAGGTAGATATAATCTTACTACAGAAAAAATATGCACATCTTAATATACGCAAATGAAATCCCATGATTACTCTTTACAGATAATAATTTCTGAGATATTCCTTGTTATAGGTTTGAATTGTCCAATATACCTATCTACTTTTCTCTAATGGATCTACTACACTAGAATGCCATGGCAAAGTATGCTATTCCCCTTGTACCTATAGGGACATTTCTACAAAACTTTATCTCGATCAACATGAACTAAACAGAACAAAATAAGTTTATAAAAAGATCTTGAATCGACAAGAGTGAACCACAAAGTCATGTCAATGTATGCTACATATCAGATTTTTTCTCGAAAACACGTGTAACAGAAAATAACATGTGCTTGAATCTATTATAGTAGTGATCCAATTTGAGCTGCAGGAAATAGTATTCGTACAGATTTGATTGAAAGTTGCATCTCAATATGGCAGTAAAGTAACATGATTATTGTCCTGTGAGATATGGAAATGTGCCCCTGGGCGTGTGAAAGCGTTGTGTTTACTAAGAGAACTTTGACCCCAGCGCGAGACAGTGCAAGTGGGACACACACACACACACACACACACACACACACACACACACACACACACACACACACACACACACACACACACACTAGAAAGTTGTCTCAGTCTACTCTTTATTATTATATTTTAAGTTTTAACTTGCAGAAATTAAAGTAGTGTTGCAAGATGGTGCTCACAGATAGCGGTGTTGTCATGCCCTTATGTTCCCGTACCTTTAAACGATATCATAGAAGGCGCAATGTTCTCGAACAGCTCAACACATGGCTCTGTTTGTAGATCTCCTTCAGGCAATTAGTATTTAAATTGTTTCAACACAACATTTAAAGGGTACCCAAGATAGTGCAATACGGTGTTTGCCATTCGATCACGTGTGCTTAGAACAACACCCAATGTACTGTCATACCCATAGATGTTGCAACATGGTGCTTACAGAGTGTGTTTGGGGCACAGATTACAGCAGCAATCATACAGAACTGACATAAAGATGTTGTAACACGGTGCTTACAGAGTGTGTTTGGGGCACAGATTACAGGAGCAATCATACAGAACTGACATATAGATGTTGTAACATGGTGCTTACAGAGTGTGTTTGGGTCACAGATTACAGGAGCAATCATACAGAACTGACATATAGATGTTGCAACATGGTGCTTACATAGTGTGTTTGGGGCACAGATTACAGCAGTATTAATATAGAACTGACATATAGATGTTGTAGCATGATGCTTACAGAGTGTGTTTGTGGCACAGATTACAGGAGCAATCATACAGAACTGACATATAGATGTTGTAACATGGTGCTTACAGAGTGTGTTTGGGGCACAGATTACAGGAGCAATCATACAGAACTGACATATAGATGTTGCAACATGATGCTTACATAGTGTGTTTGGGGCACAGATTACAGGAGCAACCATACAGAACTGACATATAGATGTTGTAAGATGATGCTTACATAGTGTGTTTGGGGCACAGATTACAGGAGCAATCATACAGAACTGACATATAGATGTTGCAACATGATGCTTACATAGTGTGTTTGGGGCACAGATTACAGGAGCAACCATACAGAACTGACATATAGATGTTGTAGCATGATGCTTACAGAGTGTGTTTGGGGCACAGATTACAGGAGTAACCATATAGAACTGACATATAGATGTTGTAACATGATGCTTACAGAGTGTGTTTGGGGCACAGATTACAGGAGTAACCATATAGAACTGACATATAGATGTTGTAACATGATGCTTACAGAGTGTGTTTGGGGCACAGATTACAGGAGTAACCATATAGAACTGACATATAGATGTTGTAACATGGTGCTTACAGAGTGTGTTTGGGGCACAGATTACAGGAGTAACCATATAGAACTGACATATAGATGTTGTAACATGATGCTTACAGAGTGTGTTTGTGGCACAGATTACAGGAGTAACCATATAGAACTGACATATAGATGTTGTAACATGGTGCTTACAGAGTGTGTTTGGGGCACAGATTACAGGAGTAACCATATAGAACTGACATATAGATGTTGCAACATGATGCTTACAGAGTGTGTTTGTGGCACAGATTACAGGAGTAACCATATAGAACTGACAATTAGATGTTGCAGCATGGTGCTTACAGAGTGTGTTTGGGGCACAGATTACAGCAGCAATCATATAGAACTGACATATAGATGTTGTAACATGATGCTTACAGAGTGTGTTTGGGGCACAGATTACAGCAGCAATCATATAGAACTGACATATAGATGTTGTAACATGATGCTTACAGAGTGTGTTTGTGGCACAGATTACAGGAGCTATCATATAGAACTGACATATAGATGTTGCAACATGGTGCTTACAAGTGTGTTTGGGGCACAGATTACAGGAGCAATCATACAGAACTGACATATAGATGTTGTAACATGATGCTTACAGAGTGTGTTTGGGGCACAGATTACAGGAGCAATCATATAGAACTGACATATAGATGTTGTAACATGATACTTACAGAGTGTGTTTGGGGCACAGATTACAGGAGCAATCATATAGAACTGACATATAGATGTTGTAACATGATGCTTACAGAGTGTGTTTGTGGCACAGATTACAGGAGTAACCATACAGAACTGACATATAGATGTTGTAACATGATGCCTACAGAGTGTGTTTGGGGCACAGATTACAGGAGCAATCATATAGAACTGACATATAGATCTTGCAACACGGTGCTTACAGAGTGTGTTTGTGGCACAGATTACAGGAGCAGTCATATAGAACTGACATATAGATGTTGTAACATGATGCTTACAGAGTGTATTTGTGGCACAGATTACAGGAGCAACCATACAGAACTGACATAAAGATGTTGTAACACGGTGCTTACAGAGTGTGTTTGTGGCACAGATTACAGGAGTAACCATACAGAACTGACATATAGATGTTGTAACACGGTGCTTACAGAGTGTGTTTGTGGCACAGATTACAGGAGTAACCATACAGAACTGACATATAGATGTTGCTACATGGTGCTTACAGAGTGTGTTTGGGGCACAGATTACAGGAGTAACCATACAGAACTGACATATAGATGTTGTAACATGATGCTTACAGAGTGTGTTTGTGGCAGAGATTAGAGGAGTAACCATATAGAACTGACATATAGATGTTGCAACATGGTGCTTACAGAGTGTGTTTGGGGCACACATTACAGGAGTAACCATACAGAACTGACATATAGATGTTGCAACATGGTGCTTACAGAGTGTGTTTGGGGCACAGATTACAGCAGCAATCATACAGAACTGACATATAGATGTTGTAACATGGTGCTTACAAGTGTGTTTGGGGCACAGATTACAGGAGTAATCGTACATACTGACATATAGATGTTGTAACAGGGTGCTTACAAGTGTGTTTGGGGCACAGATTACAGGAGCAATCATATAGAACTGACATATAGATGTTGCAACATGGTGCTTGCAAGTGTGTTTGGGGCACAGATTACAGGAGCAATCATATAGAACTGACATATAGATGTTGCAACATGGTGCTTACAGAGTGTGTTTGGGGCACAGATTACAGGAGCAATCATAGAGAACTGACATTTAGATGTTGCAACATGGTGCTTACAGAGTGTGTTTGGGGCACAGATTACAGCAGATACCATATAGAACTGACATATAGATGTTGTAACACGGTGCTTACAGAGAGTGTTTGGGGTACAGATTACAGGAGATACCATATAGAACTGACATATAGATGTTGTAACTCGGTGCTTACAGAGTGTGTTTGGGGCACAGATTACAGGAGATACCATATAGAACTGACATATAGATGTTGTAACATGGTGCTTACAGAGTGTGTTTGGGGTACAGATTACAGGAGCAATCATATAGGACTGACATATAGATGTTCCAACATGGTGCTTACAGAGTGTGTTTGGGGCACAGATTACAGGAGCAATCATATAGAACTGACATATAGATTTTGCAACATGGTGCTTACAAGTGTGTTTGGGGCACAGATTACTGGAGCAATCATATAGAACTGACATATAGATGTTGCAACATGGTGCTTACAGAATGTGTTTGGGGCACAGATTACAGCAGTAATCATACAGAACTGACATATAGATGTTGCAACATGGTGCTTACAAGTGTGTTTGGGGCACAGATTACTGGAGCAATCATATAGAACTGACATATAGATGTTGCAACATGGTGCTTACAGAATGTGTTTGGGGCACAGATTACAGCAGCAATCATACAGAACTGACATATAGATGTTGTAACATGATGCTTACAAGTGTGTTTGGGGCACAGATTACAGCAGTATTAATATAGAACTGACATATAGATGTTGTAACATGATGCTTACAGAGTGTGTTTGTGGCACAGATTACAGGAGCAATCATACAGAACTGACATATAGATGTTGTAACATGATGCTTACAGAGTGTGTTTGTGGCACAGATTACAGGAGTATTAATATAGAACTGACATATAGATGTTGTAACATGATGCTTACAGAGTGTGTTTGGGGCACAGATTACAGGAGTAACCATATAGAACTGACATATAGATGTTGTAACATGATGCTTAGAGAGTGTGTTTGGGGCACAGATTACAGGAGCAATCATACAGAACTGACATATAGATGTTGTAACATGATGCTTACAGAGTGTGTTTGGGGCACAGATTACAGGAGTAACCATATAGAACTGAGATATAGATGTTGTAACATGATGCTTACAGAGTGTGTTTGGGGCACAGATTACAGGAGTAACCATATAGAACTGACATATAGATGTTGTAACATGATGCTTACAGAGTGTGTTTGTGGCTCAGATTACAGGAGTATTAATATAGAACTGACATATAGATGTTGTAACATGATGCTTACAGAGTGTGTTTGGGGCTCAGATTACAGGAGTAACCATATAGAACTGACATATAGATGTTGTAACATGATGCTTACAGAGTGTGTTTGTGGCACAGATTACAGGAGTATTAATATAGAACTGACATATAGATGTTGTAACATGATGCTTACAAGTGTGTTTGGGGCACAGATTACAGCAGTATTAATATAGAACTGACATATAGATGTTGTAACATGATGCTTACAGAGTGTGTTTGTGGCTCAGATTACAGGAGTAACCATATAGAACTGACATATAGATGTAACATGATGCTTACAGAGTGTGTTTGTGGCTCAGATTACAGGAGTAACCATACAGAACTGACATATAGATGTTGTAACATGATGCTTACAGAGTGTGTTTGTGGCACGGATTACAGGAGTAACCATACAGAACTGACATATAGATGTTGTAACACGGTGCTTACAAGGTGTGTTTGGGGCACAGATTACAGGAGCAGTCATACAGAACTGACATATAGATGTTGTAACATGGTGCTTACATAGTGTGTTTGGGGCACAGATTACAGGAGCAACCATACAGAACTGACATATAGATGTTGTAACATGATGCTTACAGAGTGTGTTTGTGGCACAGACTACAGGAGCAATCATACAGAACTGTCATATAGATGTTGTAACATGATGCTTACAGAGTGTGTTTGGGGCACAGATTACAGGAGCAACCATACAGAACTGACATATAGATGTTGTAACATGATGCTTACAGAGTGTGTTTGGGGCACAGATTACAGGAGCAACCATACAGAACTGACATATAGATGTTGTAACATGATGCTTACAGAGTGTGTTTGTGGCACAGATTACAGGAGCAATCATACAGAACTGACATATAGATGTTGTAACATGATGCTTACAGAGTGTGTTTGGGGCACAGATTACAGGAGCAACCATACAGAACTGACATATAGATGTTGTAACATGGTGCTTACAGAGTGTGTTTGCGGCACAGATTACAGGAGCAACCATACAGAACTGACATATAGATGTTGTAACATGATGCTTAGAGAGTGTGTTTGGGGCACAGATTACAGGAGCAACCATACAGAACTGACATATAGATGTTGTAACATGATGCTTACAGAGTGTGTTTGTGGCACAGATTACAGGAGCAATCATACAGAACTGACATATAGATGTTGTAACATGATGCTTACAGAGTGTGTTTGGGGCACAGATTTCAGGAGCAACCATACAGAACTGACATATAGATGTTGTAACATGATGCTTACAGAGTGTGTTTGGGGCACAGATTACAGGAGCAACCATACAGAACTGACATATAGATGTTGTAACATGATGCTTACAGAGTGTGTTTGTGGCACAGATTACAGGAGCAATCATACAGAACTCACATATAGATGTTGTAACATGATGCTTACAGAGTGTGTTTGGGGCACAGATTACAGGAGCAACCATACAGAACTGACATATAGATGTTGTAACATGGTGCTTACAGAGTGTGTTTGTGGCACAGATTACAGGAGTAACCATACAGAACTGACATATAGATGTTGTAACATGATGCTTACAGAGTGTGTTTGTGGCACAGATTACAGGAGTAACCATACAGAACTGACATATAGATGTAACATGATGCTTACAGAGTGTGTTTGTGGCACAGATTACAGGAGTAACCATACAGAACTGACATATAGATGTAACATGATGCTTACAGAGTGTGTTTGTGGCACAGATTACAGGAGTAACCATACAGAACTGACATATAGATGTAACATGATGCTTACAGAGTGTGTTTGTGGCACAGATTACAGGAGCAACCATATAGAACTAACATATAGATGTTGCAACATGGTGCTTACAGGGTCTGTTAGTTTCACAGATTACAGGAGCAACCATATAGAACTGACATAGATGTTGTAACATGGTGCTTACAGAGTGTATTTGTGGCACAGATTACAGGAGCTATCATATAGAACTGACATATAGATGTTGCAACATGGTGCTTACAGAGTCTGTTAGTTTCACAGATTACAGGAGCAATCGTATAGAACTAACATATAGATGTTGCAACATGGTGCTTACAGAGTCTGTTAGTGTCACAGATTACAGGAGCAACCATATAGAACTGACATAAAGATGTTGTAACGTGGTGCTTACATAGTGTGTTTTGTGCGCAACAGAATTGAAATTTTGAGATGTATTTCCGAAGAAAATAATGGAATATTATGGGGCTTAGCTGAAAGTGAGGCCAAAGTTGGAATTTTGTCGCATCCTTGGTGATGAAAACGAGTTGTGTTTACACCGGTTTGATATGTTTGTGAACTGTAAGGTACAGATACAACGACCGAGCCCAAGTGACGCTTAAATAATAAACCAAACGCCCAACAGATGGTGGGAGCGTATAGCTAGGCACTTCCGTACAGAGTAGGTACATTATCTCGGTTAAATGTAGTCTTTCGGAAACTCACATACGGCTTGCCGACAAACAGGTTCGTGTTGTAAACGTGCTAACTGGTCGAGGTGTTATGCAACAGTAATATGACAAGTTGTTTTAGAAATGTGTAATATAGGTAACTTACTTGGCACAAGGTTATATGTAGCTTAACCATATGCGGGGATGAAGTCTTAACACAACACGAAACTTTAGAATAACACTGTCTTACAGAATACCTGAACTGTAGCATTAGCATGCAGATTAAATGGTAGTCTATCGACATGTGAAATTGGCTTACAGTTTAAATGATAGGCTATCGACATGAGAAATTGGCTTACAGTTTAAATGGTAGTCTATCGACATGTGAAATTGGCTTACAAATTAAATGATAGTCTATCGACCTGTGAAATTGGCTTACAAATTAAATGATAGTCTATCGACATGTGAAATTGGCTTACAGTTTAAATGATAGGCTATCGACATGTGAAATTGGCTTACAAATTAAATGGTAGTCTATCGACATGTGAAATTGGCTTACAGTTTAAATGACAGGCTATCGACATGTGAAATTGCCTTACAGTTTAAATGGTAGGCTATCGACATGTGAAATTGGATTACAAATTAAATGATAGTCTATCGACATGTGAAATTGGCTTACAGTTTAAATGATAGGCTATCGACATGTGAAATTGGCTTACAGTTTAAATGATACGCTATCGAATGTGAAATTGGTTTACAGTTTAAATGATCGAATGTGAAATTGGCTTACAGTTTAAATGGTAGGGTATCGAATGCGAAATTGGCTTACAGTTTAAATGGTAGGCTATCGAATGTGAAATTGGCTTTCAGTTTAAATGGTAGGCTATCGACATGTTAAATTGGCTTACAAATTAAATGATAGTCTATCGACATGTGAAATTGGCTTACAAATTAAATGATAGTCTATCGACATGTGAAATTGGCTTACAGTTAAAATGATAGGCTATCGACACGTGAAATTGGCTTACAAATTAAATGATAGTCTATCGACATGTGAAATTAGCTTACAGTTTAAATGATAGGCTATCGACATGTGAAATTGGCTTACAAATTAAATGATAGTCTATCGACTAGTGAAATTGGCTTACAATTTAAATGATAGGCTATCGACATGTGAAATTGGCTTATAGTTTAAATGGTAGTCTATCGACATGTGAAATTGGCTTACAGTTTAAATGATAGGCTATCGACATGTGAAATTGCCTTACAGTTTAAATGATAGGCTATCGACATGTGAAATTGGCTTACAAATTAAATGATAGTCTATCGACTTGTGAAATTGGCTTACAGTTTAAATGATAGGCTATCGACATGTGAAATTGGCTTACAGTTTAAATGATAGTCTATCGACATGTGAAATTGGCTTACAGATTAAATGATAGTCTATCGACATGTGAAATTGGCTTACAGTTTAAATGATAGTCTATCGACATGTGAAATTGGCTTACAGTTTAAATGATAGTCTATCGACATGTGAAATTGGCTTACAGTTTAAATGGTAGGCTATCGACATGTGAAATTTGCTTACAGTTAAAATGGTAGGCTATCGACATGTGAAATTGGCTTACAGATTAAATGGTAGGCTAACGAATGTGAAACTGGCTTACAGTTTAAATGGTAGGCTATCGACATGTGAAATTGGCTTACAGTTTAAATGATAGGCTATCGACATGTGAAATTGGCCTACAGTTTAAATGGTAGTCTATCGACATGTGAAATTGGCTTACAGTTCAAATGGTTATCTATCGACATGTGAAATTGGCTTACAAATTAAATGATAGTCTATCGACTTGTGAAATTGGCTTACAGTTCAAATGGTTATCTATCGACATGTGAAATTGGCTTACAAATTAAATGATAGTCTATCGACATGTGAAATTGGCTTACAGATTAAATGGTAGGCTATCGACATGTGAAATTGGCTTATAGTTTAAACGGTAGGCTATCGAATGTGAAATTGGCTTACACATTAAATGGTAGGCTATCGACATATGAAATTGGCTTAGGGTAGGCTATGGACATGTGAAATTGGCTTACAGATTAAATGGTAGGCTATGGACATGTGAAATTGGCTTACAGATTAAATGGTAGGCTATCGAATGTGAAATTGGCTTACACATTAAATGGTAGGCTATCGAGATATGAAATTGGCTTAGGGTAGGCTATGGACATGTGAAATTGGCTTACAGATTAAATGGTAGGCTATGGACATGTGAAATTGGCTTAGGGTAGGCTATGGACATGTGAAATTGGCTTACAGATTAAATGGTAGGCTATGGACATGTGAAATTGGCTTACAGATTAAATGGTAGGCTATCGACATGTGAAATTGGCTTACAGATTAAATGGTAGGCTATCGACATGTGAAATTGGCTTACAGATTAAATGGTAGGCTATCGACATGTGAAATTGACTTACAGATTAAATGGTAGGCTATCGACATGTAATTTTTGGCTTACAGATTAAATGGTAGGCTATTGGCATGTGAAATTAGCTTAGGGTAGGCTATCGATATGTGAAATTGGCTTAGGGTAGGCTATCGACATGTGAAATTGGCTTACAGATAAAATGGTAGGCTATCGACATGTGAAATTGGCTTACAGATTAAATGGTAGGCTATCGACATGTGAAATTGGCTTACAGATTAAATGGTAGGCTATCGACATGTGAAATTGGCTTACAGATTAAATGGTAGGCTATCGACATGTGAAAGTGGCTTAGGGTAGGCTATGGACATGTGAAATTGGCTTACAGTTTAAATGGTAGGCTATGGACATGTGAAATTGGCTTAGGGTAGGCTATCGACATGTGAAAGTGGCTTAGGATAGGCCATGGACATGTGAAATTGGCTTATAGTTTAAATGGTAGGCTATGGACATGTGAAATTGGCTTAGGGTAGGCTATGGACATATGAAATTGGCTTAGGGTAGGCTATGGACATGTGAAATTGGCTTAGGGTAGGCTATGGACATGTGAAATTGGCTTAGGGTAGGCTATCGACATGTGAAATTGGCTTACAGATTAAATGGTAGGCTATCGACATGTGAAATTGGCTTACAGATTAAATGGTAGGCTATCGACATGTGAAATTGGCTTACAGATTAAATGGTAGGCTATCGACATGTGAAATTGGCTTACAGATTAAATGGTGGGCTATCGGCATGTGAAATTGGCTTAGGGTAGGCTATCGACATGTGAAATTGGCTTAGGGTAGGCTATCGACATGTGAAATTGGCTTAGGGTAGGCTATCGACATGTGAAATTGGCTTACAGATTAAATGGTAGGCTATCGACATGAGAAATTGGCCTACAGTTTAAATGGTAGGCTATCGACATGTGAAAGTGGCTTACAAATTAAATGGTAGGCGCTCGACATGTGAAATTGGCTTACAGATTAAATGGTAGGCTATCGGCATGTGAAATTGGCTTACAGACATAATGGTAAGCTATCGACATGTGAAATTGGCTTACAAATTAAATAGTAGGCTATCGACATGTGAAATTGGTTTACAGATTAAATGGTAGGCCATCGACATGTGAAATTGGCTTACAGATTAAATGGTAGACTATGGACATATCGACATGTGAAATTGGCTTACAGATTAAATGGTAGGCTATCGACATGTGAAATTGGCTTATAGTTTAAATGGTAGGCTATCGAATGTGAAATTGGCTTACACATTAAATGGTAGGCTATCGACATATGAAATTGGCTTAGGGTAGGCTATGGACATGTGAAATTGGCTTACAGATTAAATGGTAGGCTATGGACATGTGAAATTGGCTTACAGATTAAATGGTATGCTATCGAATGTGAAATTGGCTTACACATTAAATGGTAGGCTATCGACATATGAAATTGGCTTAGGGTAGGCTATGGACATGTGAAATTGGCTTACAGATTAAATGGTAGGCTATGGACATGTGAAATTGGCTTACAGATTAAATGGTAGTCTATCGACATGTGAAATTGGCTTACAGATTAAATGGTAGGCTATCGACATGTGAAATTGGCTTACAGATTAAATGGTAGGCTATCGACATGTGAAATTGACTTACAGATTAAATGGTAGGCTATCGACATGTGAAATTGGCTTACAGATTAAATGGTAGGCTATTGGCATGTGAAATTGGCTTAGGGTAGGCTATCGACATGTGAAATTGGCTTAGGGTAGGCTATCGACATGTGAAATTGGCTTACAGATAAAATGGTAGGCTATCGACATGTGAAATTGGCTTACAGATTAAATGGTAGGCTATCGACATGTGAAATTGGCTTACAGATTAAATGGTAGGCTATCGACATGTGAAATTGGCTTACAGATTAAATGGTAGGCTATCGACATGTGAAATTGGCTTAGGGTGGGCTATGGACATGTGAAATTGGCTTACAGTTTAAATGGTAGGCTATGGACATGTGAAATTGGCTTACAGATTAAATGGTAGGCTATCAACATGTGAAATTGGCTTAGGGTAGGCTATGGACATGTGAAATTGGCTTACAGATTAAATGGTAGGCTATGGACATGTGAAATTGGCTTAGGATAGGCTATGGACATGTGAAATTGGCTTATAGTTTAAATGGTAGGCTATGGACATGTGAAATTGGCTTAGGGTAGGCTATGGACATGTGAAATTGGCTTAGGGTAGGCTATGGACATGTGAAATTGGCTTATAGTTTAAATGGTAGGCTATGGACATGTGAAATTGGCTTAGGGTAGGCTATGGACATGTGAAATTGGCTTATAGTTTAAATGGTAGGCTATGGACATGTTAAATTGGCTTAGGGTAGGCTATCGACATGTGAAATTGGCTTAGGGTAGGCTATCGACATGTGAAATTGGCTTATAGTTTAAATGGTAGGCTATCGACATGTGAAATTCGCTTACAGATTAAATGGTAGGCTATCGACATGTGAAAGTGGCTTACAAATTAAATGGTAGGGTATCGACATGTGAAATTGGCTTACAGATTAAATGGTAGGCTATCGACATGTGAAATTGGCTTACAGATTAAATGGTGGGCTATCGACATGTGAAATTGGCTTAGGGTAGGCTATCGACATGTGAAATTGGCTTAGGGTAGGCTATCGACATGTGAAATTGGCTTAGGTTAGGCTATCGACATGTGAAATTGGCTTACAGATTAAATGGTAGGCTATCGACATGAGAAATTGGCCTACAGTTTAAATGGTAGGCTATCGACATGTGAAAGTGGCTTACAGATTAAATGGTAGGCTATCGACATGTGAAATTGGCTTACAGATTAAATGGTAGGCTATCGACATGTGAAATTGGCTTACAGATTAAATGGTAGGCTATCGACATGTGAAAGTGGCTTACAGATTAAATGGTAGGGTATCGATATGTGAAATTGGTTTACAGATTAAATGGTAGGCCATCGACATGTGAAATTGGCTTACAGATTAAATGGTAGACTATGGACATATCGACATGTGAAATTGGCTTACAGATTAAATGGTAGGCTATCGACATGTGAAATTGGCTTACAGTATAAATGGTAGGCTATCGACATGTGAAATTGGCTTACAGATTAAATGGTAGGCTATCGACATGTGGCACTGGTTCGCAGATTAAATGGTGATCTATTGAAGTACGGTATTGACTTACAGAATGTGTGGAGTGCTACTGGACATTGGCATTGGCTTACAGATTGTCTGGAGTACTCTGCACAGTAGATTTGGCTTACAGATTCTCTGAACTGCTACTGGACAGTAGCATTGGCTTACAGATTAAATAGTTAGCTATTGACGTACGGTATTGACTTACAGAATGTGTGGAGTTCTACTGGACAGTAGCATTGGCTTACAGATTAAATAGTTAGCTATTGACGTACGGTATTGATTTACAGAATGTCTGGAGTACTCTGGACAGTAGATTTGGCTTACAGATTCTCTGAAGTGCTACTAGACAGTAGCATTGGCTTACAGATTAAATAGTTAGCTATTGACGTACGGTATTGGCTTACAGAATGTCTGGAGTGCTACTGGACATTAGATTTGGCTTACAGATTCTCTGAAGTGCTACTAGACTGTAGCATTGGCTTACAGATTAAATAGTTAGCTATTGACGTACGGTATTGGCTTACAGAATGTTTGGAGTACTCTGGACAGTAGATTTGGCTTACAGATTCTCTGAAGTGCTACTAGACAGTAACATTGGCTTACAGATTAAATAGTTAGCTATTGACGTACGGTATTGGCTTACAGAATGTCTGGAGTGCTACTGGACAGTAGATTTGGCTTACAGATTCTCTGAAGTGCTACTAGACTGTAGCATTGGCTTACAGATTAAATAGTTAGCTATTGACGTACGGTATTGGCTTACAGAATGTTTGGAGTACTCTGGACAGTAGATTTGGCTTACAGATTCTCTGAAGTGCTACTAGACAGTAACATTGGCTTACAGATTAAATAGTTAGCTATTGACGTACGGTATTGGCTTACAGAATGTGTGGAGTGCTACTGGAGATTAGCATTGGCTTACAGAATGTCTGGAGTGCTACTGGACAGTAGTATTGGCTTACAGAATGTCTGGAGTGCTACAGGACAGTAACATTGGCTTACAGATTCTCTGAAGTGCTATTGGACAGTAGCATTGGCTTACAGATTGAATAGTTAGCTATTGACGTACGGTATTGGCTTACAGAATATCTGGAGTGCTACAGGACAGTAACATTGGCTTACAGATTCTCTGAAGTGCTATTGGACAGTAGCATTGGCTTACAGATTAAATAGTTAGCTATTGACTTACGGTATTGGCTTACAGAATATCTGGAGTGCTACTGGACAGTAGATTTGGCTTACATAATGTCTGGAGTGCTACTGGACAGTAGTATTGGCTTACAGATTAAATAGTTAGCTATTGACGTACGGTACTGGCTTACAGAATATCTGGAGTGCTACTGGAAAGTAGATTTGGCTTACAGATTGTCTGGAGTGGTACTGGACAGTAGTATTGGCTTACAGATTAAATAGTTAGCTATTGATGTACGGTATTGGCTTACAGAATATCTTGAGTGCTACTGGAAAGTAGATTTGGCTTACAGATTGTCTGGAGTGGTACTGGACAGTAGTATTGGCTTACAGATTAAATAGTTAGCTATTGATGTACGGTATTGGCTTACAGAATATCTTGAGTGCTACTGGACAGTAGATTTGGCTTACAGATTGTCTGGAGTGGTACTGGACAGTAGTATTGGCTTACAGATTAAATAGTTGACTATTGACGTACGGTATTGGCTTACAGAATATCTGTAGTGCTACTGGACAGTAGTATTGGCTTACAGATTAAATAGTTAGCTATTGACGTACGGTATTGGCTTACAGAATATCTGGAGTGCTACTGGACAGTAGATTTGGCTTACACAATGTCTGGAGTGTTACTGGACAGTAGTATTGGCTTACAGAATGTCTGGAGTGCTACTGGACAGTAGATTTGGCTTACAGAATATCTGGAGTGCTATTGGACAGTAGCATTGGCTTACAGATTACAAAAGAACTGATAGGTTTCACGTAGATAACGAGCTTGCATAAGCAGATAAACATCGCGCTTGAGATAAAAGACTTGCCGAAACAAACAAACTGAGATCAATGGAAATTTCTGGTAATATCTTGATTATTCGGTTTCTTTATTCTTCTGGAAGAGACTCGAAATACGAATTAGGTATTTAAGGACGTGACGGCTTGCAAAGTGGGTAGTTGAAAAGCGGAGTGAGTGAGCCGCGAGAGGTAAGCAGAGAACAGCTGAGGGAGTTGTAGTTGTGTAAGAAGAGTGTTGTTGTAACGAGAGCTAATGGAAATCAGCTGTCATGGTTTGTTATTGTCATCGACCTTGGAAGATTGTGTTATTATGTGATGTAATGTTGTTACGAGAGAATTGAACAGTGTATCTCTACGAAAATAAAGGAGATTTTTAATTTCTGCAACTCGGCCTTTTAATTCTACAAACCCACAAAGTCACAGTATAGACCAAATCTAACCTAACTACACAAAATTATACATCTTTTTAAAACATGCAACTTTTGCTAAATAAGATTGTTTTTGTTGAGTTCACAATTTCCGATATATACCCTGGCATTATTTATTTTTAATTTTGCAATACCTTTCTCAAATAGGAGGTCGTTCTTCATTTTTATCTCTTGCATACACAAAGAATACGGTATTTAACAGTCATCACACGGAGACTAACTGTTTAAAACATTTGACTATCACTTAAAGTCTACTGTGTTCCCTTGTAACTACAATAAGATAATGTTTATCTTGAAGTAGACAGAGCAATAAGTGTTTGTACAAGAGTAGAGAAAGTCATGTTTATGAAACATTTGACTATCACTTAAAGTCTACTGTATTCCCTTGTAACTACAATAAGATAATGTTTATCTTGAAGTAGACAGAGCAATAAGTGTTTGTACAAGAGTAGAGAAAGTCATGTTTATGAAACATTTGACTATCACTTAAAGTCTACTGTGTTCCCTTGTAACTACAATAAGATAATGTTTATCTTGAAGTAGACAGAGCAATAAGTGTTTGTACAAGAGTAGAGAAAGTCATGTTTATGAAACATTTGACTATCACTTAAAGTCTACTGTGTTCCCTTGTAACTACAATAAGATAATGTTTATCTTGAAGTAGACAGAGCAATAAGTGTTTGTACAAGAGTAGAGAAAGTCATGTTTATGAAACATTTGACTATCACTTAAAGTCTACTGTATTCCCTTGTAACTACAATAAGATAATGTTTATCTTGAAGTAGATAGAGCAATAAGTGTTTGTACAAGAGTAGAGAAAGTCATGTTTATGAAACATTTGACTATCACTTAAAGTCTACTGTGTTCCCTTGTAACTACAATAAGATAATGTTTATCTTGAAGTAGATAGAGCAATAAGTGTTTGTACAAGAGTAGAGAAAGTCATGTATATAAAACATTTGACTATCACTTAAAGTCTACTTTTATTCTCTTGTACCTACAATAAGATAATGTTTATCTTGAAGTAGATAGAGCAATAAGTGTTTGTACAAGAGTAGAGAAAGTCATGTATATAAAACAATTGACTATTATATAAAGTCTACTGTTACCTTGTACCTACAATAAGATAATGTTTATCTTGAAGTAGATAGAGCAATAAGTGTTTGTACAAGAGTAGAGAAAGTCATGTATATAAAACAATTGACTATTATATAAAGTCTACTGTTACCTTGTACCTACAATAAGATAATGTTTATCTTGAAGTAGATAGAGCAATAAGTGTTTGTACAAGAGTAGAGAAAGTCATGTATATAAAACAATTGACTATTATATAAAGTCTACTGTTACCTTGTACCTACAATAAGATAATGTTTATCTTGAAGTAGATAGAGCAATAAGTGTTTGTACAAGAGTAGAGAAAGTCATGTATATAAAACAATTGACTATTACATAAAGTCTACTGTATTGCCTTGTAACTACAATAAGATAATGTTTATCTGAAGTAGACAGAGTAATACGTTTTTCTACCAGAGTAGAGAGTCACACACACACACACACACACACACACACACACACACACACACACACACACACACACACACACACACACACACACACACACACACACACATATATATTTATATTTCAGTTCACTATCATTCAGTATACTGTATTCCCTTATGGCTTCTAGAGCTAATGTTTTATCTTGAAGTAGATAGGGAAATGGACGTAGTTCCTACAAGTGTAAGTACAGAAATCGGAGTTGTTGCTGTTTTATGAAAAAGAGCCCAAAAATAAATGTGCTCGAAATTCACTGGAGAACAGAAAACGTCCGGACTTATGTTTCATTTGACATGGTAGTAGGAGAAGAAATACAAGATTTGAGATAACTTATATAAAATACTTAATAAAGATTATGTAAGTAGAAAGTAGAAACCGTAGATATTTCAGGAAAATAAAATATGCAACATATGGAGAACATATGAGGTAAAAGAAGCCCCGGGGATACAGTGTAGAAATCGGTTAAATGAAACCTTACATTGCACCAGAAAGATATTTGAATAACAAATGAAATAATTGAAGTTAAATATTTATCAATAACAAATATGGTGCAGGACCCATTTTCGTGCATTTTCAAAATTTTCATGTTTCTGAAATACTACGTTACCATTAATTTGTGTTCTGTGATATTTCACAAAGAGAATGGTCTTTAAACATTTGACTATCAGTTCAGTAACTCTGTAGTACATTAAAATACATAATATGCTATTTTTAAAACGTTTAATTTTCATTAACCTGAAATAAAAACATTTGTTTTCGCAAAACCTGGTTTTCCAAGCCTTAGCGTGACTGTAACACATTTTCAAAAGCTTCATTTTAATATCAAGAAAATTTCTGTACTTGGTAATTTTATATTAATTTTAAAAAATCTGAGTAAATGGTTTGAATGTTGGAATAACTTTAGTTACAATATGGTTAGATTAAGTTAAAACATTAAATATCTCAGAAAGGTGCAAGACTGAACGTTTTTCTAACCTTTTTGTATTTCCTACGTATTGTCATGAATCAATGAAACTGTGTAGGTATTTTCAGATTTGCGACAGGAGCATTTTAATTCCGCTATCCGAAATTAGTGACTCATGGAGAGTTGTAAAATTTGAAGCTTTCATCTGGCAGATTACGTCATCAATAAAACAAAAACAATTGATAGGCCTCATCGCAGCGTTTACGTGAAGGACGAAACTATTACACACAAAATATCGCATTCCTTGCGAATAAACATCTCATACGCGAGAAGAAGCGCACATAAACTGGACAAATTTATCACCCAATTTGCAATAAATGTACAAGGCTGTCTCCGAAATAAACGTGACAGTTCCCTGTAGCGTGCCATGGGTGACTGAAGTATCAACAAACGCAAAACGTCGCTCATATAGCAGACGTGTCCTCACCTTATTAGTGTACTGGTGCATCCAATACGACGGCATACCAATACCTAAGTTGTTGGTACTGGTATATTCAACATGGCGGTAAACACATACGTGTGTTGTTGGTACTGGTGCATCCAATACGACGGTATACCAATACCTAAGTTGTTGGTACTGGTATATTCAACATAGCGGTAAACACATACGTGTGTTGTTGGTACTTGTGCATCCAATACGACGGTATACCAATACCTAAGTTGTTGGTACTGGTATATTCAACATGGCGGTAAACACATACGTGTGTTGTTGGTACTGGTGCATCCAATACGACGGCATACCAATACCTAAGTTGTTGGTACTGGTATATTCAACATGGCGGTAAACACATACGTGTGTTGTTGGTACTGGTGCATCCAATACGACGGCATACCAATACCTAAGTTGTTGGTACTGGTATATTCAACATGGCGGTAAACACATACGTGTGTTGTTGGTACTGGTGCATCCAATACGACGGCATACCAATACCTAAGTTGTTGGTACTGGTATATTCAACGTGGCGGTAAACACATACGTGTGTTGTTGGTACTGGTGCATCCAATACGACTGTATACCAATACCTAAGTTGTTGGTACTGGTATATTCAACATGGCGGTAAACACATACGTGTGTTGTTGGTACTGGTGCATCCAATACGACGGTATACCAATACCTAAGTTGTTGGTACTGGTATATTTAACATGGCGGTAAACACATACGTGTGTTGTTGGTACTGGTGCATCCAATACGACGGCATACCAATACCTAAGTTGTTGGTACTGGTATATTCAACATAGCGGTAAACACATACGTGTGTTGTTGGTACTGGTGCATCCAATACGACGGCATACCAATACCTAAGTTGTTGGTACTGGTATATTCAACATGGCGGTAAGCACATACGTGTGTTTTTGGTACTGGTATATCCACATGGCTGTATACCAACACGTGTGTTTTTGGTACTGGTATATTGAACATGGCGGTATGCCAATAAGTGTGTTGTTGGTACTGGTATATTCAACATGGCGGTATACCAATACGTGAGTTGTTGGTACTGGTATATTTAACATGGCGGTATGCCAATACGTGTGTTTTTGGTACTGGTATATTTAACATGGCTGTATACCAACACGTGTGTTTTTGGTACTGGTATATTTAACATGGCTGTATACCAATACGTGAGTTGTTGGTACTGGTATATTCAACATGGCGGTATACCAATACGTGAGTTGTTGGTACTGGTATATTTAACATGGCGGTATGCCAATACGTGTGTTTTTGGTACTGGTATATTCAACATGGCGGTAAGCACATACGTGTGTTGTTGGTACTGGTATATCCACATGGCTGTATACCAACACGTGTGTTTTTGGTACTGGTATATCCACATGGCTGTATACCAACACGTGTGTTTTTGGTACTGGTATATCCACATGGCTGTATACCAACACGTGTGTTTTTGGTACTGGTATATTTAACATGGCTGTATACCAACACGTGTGTTTTTGGTACTGGTATATTCAACATGGCGGTATACCAATACGTGAGTTGTTGGTACTGGTATATTCAACATGGCGGTATACCAATACGTGTGTTGTTGGTACTGGTATATTCAACATGGCGGTATACCAATACGTGTGTTGTTGGTACTGGTATATTCAAATGGCGGTATACCAATACGTGTGTTGTTGGTACTGGTATATCCAACATGGCGGTATGCCAATACGTGTGTTGTTGGTACTGGTATATCCAACATGGCTGTATACCAACACGTGTGTTGTTGGTACTGGTATATCCAACATGGCTGTATACCAACACGTGTGTTGTTGGTACTGGTATATCCAACATGGCGGTATGCCAATACGTGTGTTGTTGGTACTGGTATATCCAACATGGCGGTATGCCAATACGTGTGTTGTTGGTACTGGTATATCCAACATGGCTGTATACCAACACGTGTGTTGTTGGTACTGGTATATTCAACATTGCGGTATACCAATACGTGTGTTGTTGGTACTTGTATATTCAACATTGCGGTATACCAATACGTGTGTTGTTGGTACTTGTATATTCAACATGGCGGTATACCAGTACGTGTGTTGTTGGTACTTGTATATTCAACATGGCGGTATACCAGTACGTGTGTTGTTGGTACTTGTATATTCAACATGGCGGTATACCAGTACGTGTGTTGTTGGTACTTGTATATTCAACATGGCGGTATACCAGTACGTGTGTTCTTGGTACTTGTATATTCAACATTGCGGTATACCAGTACGTGTGTTGTTGGTACTTGTATATTCAACATTGCGGTATACCAGTACGTGTGTTGTTGGTACTTGTATATTCAACATTGCGGTATACCAGTACGTGTGTTGTTGGTACTTGTATATTCAACATGGTGGTATACCAGTACGTGTGTTGTTGGTACTTGTATATTCAACATTGCGGTATACCAGTACGTGTGTTGTTGGTACTTGTATATTCAACATGGCGGTATGCCAATACGTGTGTAGATGGTACTGGTATATTCAACATGGTGGTATACAAAATTCGTGTGTTGTTGGTACTGGTATATTCAACATTGCGGTATACCAATATCTGTGTTGTTGGTACTGGTATATCCAACATGGCGGTATAACAATACGTGTGTTGTTGGTACTGGTATATCCAACATGGCGGTATGCCAATACGTGTGTTGTTGGTACTGGTATATCCAACATGGCGGTATAACAGTACGTGTGTTGTTGGTACTGGTATATTCAACATGGCGGTATAACAGTACATGTGTTGTTAATACTGGTATATTCAACATGGCGTTATACCAATACCAGTGTTTTTGGTACTGGTATATCCGCAATGTCCGTATACCAGTACGTGTGTTGTTGGTACTGGTATATTCAACATGGCGGTATACCAATACGTTTGTTGTTGGTACTTGTATATCCAACATGGCGGTATACCAATACGTTTTATGTTGGTACTGGTATATCCAACATGGCGGTATACCAATACGTTTGTTGTTGGTACTTGTATATCCAACATGGCGGTACATCACAACAATGTGTGTCGTTGCTACTGGTGTATCTAACATGATATTACACCACCACAGTGTGTATTGTTGGTACCGGTATATCCAACATGGCGGTGTACCACAACAATGTTGTTTTGGTAATGGTGTATCCAACATGGCGATACATCACAACAATGTGTGTCGTTGCTACTGGTGTATCTAACATGATGTTACACCACCACAGTGTTTATTGTTAATACCGGTATATCCAACATGGCAGTGTACCACAACAATGTGTGTTGTTGTACCAGTATATCCAACATAGCGGTACACCACAACAATCTGTGCTGTTGGTTCTGGTATATCCAACATACCACAAGTACGTGAGTTACCGATATTGGTATATCTAGCGTACCACAAGAATGTGATATACTGATATTGATATATATAGCATACCAGAAGAACTGCTGTGATGTTGTCAGCTGCAGTGCAACAGCTGCATTCTCTCCCACGAGAACATCCCGTCTCATCCCGCACTAACTGGGTCAACAGAACACTGCTGCCACCTACAGCTCTCTCTGTGAACTGTCATCCATGACGTCACTAACAAGGATCGATGCTGCTGAATGATACAGAACTCGGGAGTGTATATTACCGAAACTTAGCCATTTCTACAAAATTAGTATGTTACTTCACACCGTTCTCTCTGGCCGTTCTTCTACATTTATACTTAAAATATTTATTTTTCTATTTACTTCATTATGAGATAGATGTTTACAGAAATAGATTTATTACACGTTTCTTGGTTGACACAAGACGTCAGTCATGTCTGAAGAATGGCTGGCCATTTTGTTTTTGAATTTCCTTATGCTTTGAATGACCTCAGGAAGAGGAAAGAAATGGTGACTTTAAACTTTTATGTGAAGAATTTATTACTACTAGAAATAAGGGAGAACTGAAAATGGTTTATACTAAATGCCATTATTTTTAAAATATTTGTATTTTCTCTTTAGTAATATTTTGTCTATCTCTTACAATTTATTAGTTATACAAAATTCATTCAGAATGAAAAGAATTTCTGAGTACATTCACAGAAAATTCAAGATATAATGACATCAAAGTATCTTAACCTACGTCAATTTATAGAATGCTTCATACAAAGAATAGCTTTGGTGTGGAATATTATTGCAAATATTCTGAAGTTACACACCATGGCCTTGCGTTTTTTGTCCGCTTTTGAGTTATGTTATGTAAGAAGGGGACTTGATATGGTACTTTTAGTCGGAATGCGATACTGTAGAAGGTCAAAAACTTTGAGAAGACAGATATTTTATATGTAAATTGGCTCTATCTAAACATTATATGCCTATTGGTGATAATACAGGACGAAAGGCGTGGTGTGCAACCCACTTGTTGAGGAACATTCTCAGTACAAGCATCGCGACGTCATAAAATCGATTCCCCGACGCTCCGCATATGACGTCACGTGCCGCATGGGCGTGGATTGACGTCACCAATGACGCAAACAATTACGGGATCTCCCGTAAAGTGCTATAATAAAAACAAGAGAAGAGGAAGCGGCGGCGGCGATGGCGATTACGTCAATAAGATGGCGTCATTGCAGCACGTGAAGCGGTTAAAGGGACGCTACCAGAGCGAGGGCCAATATGTACACGTGCTCCACCCCCGTCTTGTACAGATATAGGATGAATGGATCAACATATCCTCTGATATTCCGCTATAATCAATGAACGACATTTCCCTAATGAACACAGGTATCCTCTACCTTTTCCTAATGAATGAAGCTACCCTCTACGACATTTCTCTAAACAATGAAGGTATCCTCTACGACATTTCCCATTGAATGAATAAAGAATGAATGTATCCTCTATGATATTCTGCCAATGAGTGCAGCTAACTTTTACGACACTGCCCCATTGAATGACACTGTCCTCCACTACATTCCCCTAATGAATGCAAATATCCTCTATGCCATTCCCATATTGAATATAGGCATTCTATACGTTTCCCTAATGAATGAGACTATCCTCCACGGCATTACCCTAATCAATACAACTATTTTCTACGACATTCCCCAATGAATAAAGTTATTCCCTACATTTACATAATGAACGGAAGTATCGCCTACGACATTAACCTATTGAATTCAGGTATTCTATTTAATTGGATCTATTCTCTAAAAGGAAAGACATTCCAATGAATGCAATTATCTTCTTTAATAAGTTGGGTGACTAGTATCCCGTAGAACGGCAGAAATGGTAATGAAAGATGCAGCTACCTCTACCTGCAGGATGAAGGTATATCCTTGAGAAGGATACATAGAGTGACGAACCAAGGTATCTCTTTAACTAGCAGGAAGAATCGGTATGTCGTCTAGAACGATTGATAGTGTAACGAACCAAGGTATCCTCTTTAACTAGCAGGAAGAATCGGTATATCGTCTAGAAGGACTTATAGTGTAACGAACCAAGGAGTTGAGGTATATCCTCTAGAAGGGTAGATATAGTAACAAACCAAGGAGAAGGGGTAAATCCTCTAGAAAGGTAGATATTGTAACAAACCAAGGAGATGAGGTATATCCTCTAGAAGGGTAGATATTGTAACAAACCAAGGAGATGAGGTATATCCTCTAGAAGGGTAGATATTGTAACAAACCAAGGAGAAGGGGTAAATCCTCTAGAAAGGTAGATATTGTAACAAACCAAGGAGATGAGGTATATCCTCTAGAAGGGTAGATACTGTAACAAACCAAGGAGAAGGGGTAAATCCTCTAGAAGGATAGATATTGTAACAAACCAAGGAGAAGGGGTAAATCCTCTAGAAAGGTAGATATTGTAACAAACCAAGGAGATGAGGTATATCCTCTAGAAGGGTAGATATTGTAACAAACCAAGGAGATGAGGTATATCCTCTAGAAGGGTAGATATTGTAACAAACCAAGGAGAAGGGGTAAATCCTCTAGAAGGATAGATATTGTAACAAACCAAGGAGAAGGGGTAAATCCTCTAGAAAGGTAGATATTGTAACAAACCAAGGAGATGAGGTATATCCTCTAGAAGGGTAGATATTGTAACAAACCAAGGAGAAGGGGTAAATCCTCTAGAAGGGTAGATATTGTAACAAACCAAGGAGATGAGGTATATCCTCTAGAAGGGTAGATATTGTAACAAACCAAGGAGATGAGGTATATCCTCTAGAAGGGTAGATATTGTAACAAACCAAGGAGAAGGGGTAAATCCTCTAGAAAGGTAGATATTGTAACAAACCAAGGAGAAGGGGTAAATCCTCTAGAAGGATAGATATTGTAACAAACCAAGGAGAAGGGGTAAATCCTCTAGAAGGATAGATATTGTAACAAACCAAGGAGAAGGGGTAAATCCTCTAGAAAGGTAGATATTGTAACAAACCAAGGAGAAGGGGTAAATCCTCTAGAAGGGTAGATATAGTAACAAACCAAGGAGAAGAGGTATATCCTCTAGAAGGGTAGATGTTGTAACAAACCAAGGAGAAAGGGTAAATCCTCTAGAAGGATAGATATTGTAACAAACCAAGGAGAAGGGGTAAATCCTCTAGAAGGGTAGATATTGTAACAAACCAAGGAGAAGGGGTAAATCCTCTAGAAAGGTAGATATTGTAACAAACCAAGGAGAAGGGGTAAATCCTCTTGAAGGATAGATATTGTAACAAACCGAGGAGATGAGGTATATCCTCTAGAAGGGTAGATATTGTAACAAACCAAGGAGAAGGGGTAAATCCTCTAGAAAGGTAGATATTGTAACAAACCGAGGAGATGAGGTAAATCCTCTAGAAGGGTAGATATTGTAACAAACCAAGGAGAAGGGGTAAATCCTCTAGAAAGGTAGATATTGTAACAAACCAAGGAGAAGGGGTAAATCCTCTTGAAGGGTAGATATTGTAACAAACCAAGGAGAAGGGGTAAATCCTCTAGAAGGGTAGATATTGTAACAAACCAAGGAGAAGGGGTAAATCCTCTAGAAGGGTAGATACTGTAACAAACCGAGGAGAAGGGGTAAATCCTCTAGAAGGGTAGATGTTGTAACAAACCAAGGAGAAGTGGTAAATCCTCTAGAAGGGTAGATACTGTAACAAACCAAGGAGAAGGGGTAAATCCTCTAGAAGGGTAGATATTGTAACAAACCAAGGAGAAGGGGTAAATCCTCTAGAAGGATAGATATTGTAACAAACCGAGGAGAAGGGGTAAATCCTCTAGAAGGGTAGATGTTGTAACAAACCAAGGAGAAGTGGTAAATCCTCTAGAAGGGTAGATACTGTAACAAACCAAGGAGAAGGGGTAAATCCTCTAGAAGGGTAGATATTGTAACAAACCAAGGAAAGTGGTAAATCCTCTAGAAGGGTAGATACTGTAACAAACCAAGGAGAAGGGGTAAATCCTCTAGAAGGGTATATATTGTAACAAACCAAGGAGAAGGGGTAAATCCTCTAGAAAGGTAGATATTGTAACAAACCAAGGAGAAGGGGTAAATCCTCTAGAAGGGTAGATGTTGTAACAAACCAAGGAGAAGTGGTAAATCCTCTAGAAGGGTAGATACTGTAACAAACCAAGGAGAAGGGGTAAATCCTCTAGAAGGGTAGATATTGTAACAAACCAAGGAGAAGGGGTAAATCCTCTAGAAGGATAGATATTGTAACAAACCGAGGAGAAGGGGTAAATCCTCTAGAAGGGTAGATGTTGTAACAAACCAAGGAGAAGTGGTAAATCCTCTAGAAGGGTAGATACTGTAACAAACCAAGGAGAAGGGGTAAATCCTCTTGAAGGATAGATATTGTAACAAACCAAGGAGAAGGGGTAAATACTCTAGAAGGGTAGATACTGTAACAAACCAAGGGGAAGGGGTAAATACTCTAGAAGGGTAGATATTGTAACAAACCAAGGAGAAGGGGTAAATCCTCTAGAAGGGTAGATACTGTAACAAACCAAGGAGAAGGGGTAAATCCTCTAGAAGGGTAGATATTGTAACAAATCAAGGAGAAGGGGTAAATCCTCTAGAAGGGTAGATACTGTAACAAACCAAGGAGAAGGGGTAAATACTCTAGAAGGGTAGATATTGTAACAAACCAAGGAGAAGGGGTAAATCCTCTAGAAGGGTAGATATTGTAACAAACCAAGGAGAAGGGGTAAATCCTCTAGAAGGGTAGATATTGTAACAAACCAAGGAGAAGGGGTAAATCCTCTAGAAGGGTAGATATTGTAACAAACCAAGGAGAAGTGATAAATCCTCTAGAAGGGTAGATACTGTAACAAACCTAGGCGAATGGGGTTAGTCGTATGCAAGCATGGGTTAGTCGACGCACTCAACTTACTGTAGACGACACGATAGTGGTGGTGGTGGTTGTTGTTGTCGTCGTTTTTGTTGCCGAACAGACACGTTGTTGAAGTTTGCATCTCTCCTACACATGGTGACGATACCCCATTAGGTCCGGGCACACAACACCAATAGTTTGAACAACACCCACCTGGCGACGTTGACGAATGATCCAGAACGAACTCAGGAAGAAGACACTTCACATTGCACTATCACTATCCTCCACACGCCAACGACTGTAGCACCAGACTAACCGTTCGACGCCCCACTCTCCTCATTATAAAACACCTCTTTCTACTACGGCTGTAGTAGGGGGATGTGACGTCATGCGCCGGCATCGATCGCGCCGGCCCAGGAGGAGGAGGAAATCCACGGACGTCACAACCGTGACGTCATTACCGCGACGTCATTTCGATCAATAGCAGCTGGGGCTAAGCGATTTCCAGAAACGTTGGTCCTAGGGTTCGAGTCCGGAGGGTTATCCCATTGAATCATCGCGACTTTCCCGAGTTGTCCTTGGCCTTGTGGCTTGTTGTGATACAGTTCCGGATACGATCCGGGGATTTCTCTCCATCAAATCCGTTTGGTAATTCCTTTATCAACATTATAACAGCAAAACTGGCTACAAGAAACAAACGAATGATGATTTAGCACTTACGGATGTAGCTAACTCTTACAGTTTATACTTCAATTGTCATGATAAATCTCGCGTCTACATTCATATCACCTTCTCTACACAAACGGGGTATTAGTTCTCCTATTTTTTTTATTCATAAATATTATTTGTATATAAGGTCGCTCTAATGTTCGCTCATCAGCGACATAAATATAAGGAATATATATTTCATTTGTCAGAAAAGGTTATGTTAAACCTTAGCTACTGTAACAGAGATCATTGAAATTTGTATTGAGAATATCTAAAGAATAGTTTTCGCTGCTCAAATTTCATTCTGATATTTGAGTTTTCAAATGCTTTTTTTCACTTTCTGTATCACTTATAGTTAGTATTCCATTATCTTCGATGTCTAGATAAAGGCTGTGCTTAAACACTACACCTGTGACACAAAAATATCACCTCTACTCTCACTTGGGACGTTTTTACAACATTTTTATATTCTGAAATATGGCTTTAACAATTTCAATTAAAATACCATACTTTAAGATATTTTCATGACCGATGTAATAATATATCTCGAATTTTCTGTGAATGTACTCAGAAGTTCTCTTTATTCTCAATGACCTTTGTATAACTGATAAACTGTAAGAGATAGACAAAATATTACTACATAACAAATGTATATCTTGAATTTTCTGTGAATGTACTCAGAAGTTCTCTTTATTCTCAATGACCTTTGTATAACTGATAAACTATAAGAGATAGACAAAATATTACTACACAACAAATGTATATCTTGAATTTTCTGTGAATGTACTCAGAAGTTCTCTTTATTCTGAGTGACTTTTGTATAACTGATAAACTGTAAGAGATAGACAAAATATTACTACACAACAAATGTATATCTTGAATTTTCTGTGAATGTACTCAGAAGTTCTCTTTATTCTGAGTGACTTTTGTATAACTGATAAACTGTAAGAGATAGACAAAATATTACTACACAACAAATGTATATCTTGAATTTTCTGTGAATGTACTCAGAAGTTCTCTTTATTCTGAATTACTTTTGTATAACTGATAAACTGTAAGAGATAGACAAAATATTACTACACAACAAATGTATATCTTGAATTTTCTGTGAATGTACTCAGAAGTTCTCTTTATTCCGAATGACTTTTGTATAACTGATAAACTGTAAGAGATAGACAAAATATTACTACACAACAAATGTATATCTTGAATTTTTTGTGAAGTTCTCTTTATTCTCAATGACCTTTGTATAACTGATAAACTGTAAGAGATAGACAAAATATTACTACATAACAAAATAATATCTTGAATTTTCTGTGAATGTACTCAGAAGTTCCCTTTATTCATAATGACTTTTGTATAATTGGTAAACTGTAATAGATAGACAAAATAGTACTACACAACAAATGTATATCTTGAATTTTCTGTGAATGTACTCAGAAGTTCTCTTTATTCTGAGTGACTTTTGTATATCTGATAAACTGTAAGAGATAGACAAAATATTACTACATAACAAATGTACATCTTGAATTTTCTGTAAATGTCGTCAGAAGTTCTCTTTATTCTGAATGACTTTTGTATAACTGACAAACTGTAAGAGATAGACAAAATATTACTACATAACAAATGTATATCTTGAATTTTCTGTGAATATTCTCAGAAGTGCTCTTTATTCTGAGCGACTTTTGTATAACTGATAAACTGTAAGAGATAGACAAACTATTACTACATAACAAATGTATATCTTGAATTTTCTGTGAATGTACTCAGAAGTTCTCTTTATTCTGAATGACTTTTGTATAACTGATAAACTGTAAGAGATAGACAAAATATTACTACACAACAAATGTATATCTTGAATTTTCTGTGAATGTACTCAGAAGTTCTCTTTATTCTGAGTGACTTTTGTATAACTGATAAACTATAAGAGATAGACAAAATATTACTACATAACAAATGTATATCTTGAATTTTCTGTGAATGTACTCAGAAGTGCTCTTTATTCTGAGCGACTTTTGTATAACCGATAAACTGTAAGAGATAGACAAAATATTACTACATAACAAATGTATATCTTGAATTTTCTGTGAATGTACTCAGAAGTTCCCTTTATTCTGAATGACTTTTGTATAACTGATAAACTGCAAGAAATAGAAAATATTACTACATAACAAATGTATATCTTGAACTTTCTGTGAATGTACTCAGTTGTATAACTGATAAACTGTAAGAGATAGACAAAATATTACTACACAACAAATGTATATCTTGAATTTTCTGTGATGTACTCAGAAGTTCCCTTTATTCTGAATGACATTTGTATAACTGATAAACTGTAAGAGATAGACAAAATATTACTACACAACAAATGTATATCTTGAATTTTTTGTGAAGTTCTCTTTATTCTCAATGACCTTTGTATAACTGATAAACTGTAAGAGATAGACAAAATATTACTACATAACAAAATAATATCTTGAATTTTCTGTGAATGTACTCAGAAGTTCCCTTTATTCTGAATGACTTTTGTATAATTGGTAAACTGTAAGAGATAGACAAAATATTACTACATAACAAATGTACATCTTGAATTTTCTGTAAATGTCGTCAGAAGTTCTCTTTATTCTGAATGACTTTTGTATAACTGATAAACTGTAAGAGATAGACAAAATATTACTACATAACAAATGTACATCTTGAATTTTCTGTAAATGTCGTCAGAAGTTCTCTTTATTCTGAATGACTTTTGTATAACTGATAAACTGTAAGAGATAGACAAAATATTACTACATAACAAATGTACATCTTGAATTTTCTGTAAATGTCGTCAGAAGTTCTCTTTATTCTGAATGACTTTTGTATAACTGATAAACTGTAAGAGATAGACAAAATATTACTACATAACAAATGTATATCTTGAATTTTCTGTGAATATTCTCAGAAGTTCTCTTTATTCTGAATGACTTTTGTATAACTGATAAACTGTAAGAGATAGACAGACTATTACTACATAACAAGTGTATAATCTGAATTCTTGTGAATGTACTCAGAAGTTCTCTTTATTCTGAATGACTTTTGTATAACTGACAAACTGTAGGAGATAGACAAAATATTACTACACTACAAATGTATAATCTGAATTTTCTGTGAATGTACTCAGAAGTTCTCTTTATTCTGAATGACTTTTGTATAAGTGATAAAGTGTAAGAGACAGACAAAATATTACTACACAACAAATGTATAATCTGAATTTTCTGTGAGTGTACTCAGAAGTCCCCTTTATTCTGAATGACTTTTGTATAAGTGATAAAGTGTAAGAGACAGACAAAATATTACTACACAACAAATGTATAATCTGAAATTTCTGTGAATGTACTCAGAAGTTCTCTTTATTCTGAATGACTTTTGTATAAGTGATAAAGTGTAAGAGACAGACAAAATATTACTACACAACAAATGTATAATCTGAATTTTCTGTGAATGTACTCAGAAGTTCTCTTTATTCTGAATGACTTTTGTATAACTGATAAACTGTAAGAGATAGACAAAATATTACTACACAACAAATGTATAATCTGAATTTTCTGTGAATGTACTCAGAAGTTCTCTTTATTCTGAATGACTTTTGTATAACTGATAAACTGTAAGAGACCGACAAAATATTACTACACAACAAATGTATAATCTGAAATTTCTGTGAGTGTTCTCAGAAGTCCCCTTTATTCTGAGTGACTTTTGTATAACCGATAAACTGTAAGATTTAGACAAAATATTACCAAACAACAATTGTACATGTTGATAAAATACACAATTTAAGTCTGTTATATGTTTCGTTTCTCTACTACTTATATTAAGCAGGGTAGGTGCGGCAATACACTAAACATTTCCAGTCATGGCTTGATTGGAAATATAGTTAGGTATGAGGTCCTCTGAATCCCCCCAAAATAGAAAAGGTTCCGCTTGTGTCCTTTTTGTCGTCACAAAAAAGAAAAGCTTTCAAAGGCCAAATCAGGTATTTAACTTCAGCGTTTTTAAAGGAAGATACTACCCTTTACATGGAACACTTTTCAAAAATTTTGATTTTCATAAAAATGACCATAGGTAACCACTTTGATTAAAATGTCATGTGATAAGATATTCTCATGAAGAATAAAATACGCATTTTGAATTGTTTGTGGATGTTAAATGAATACACCATTTATGTAAAAGTACCCTTTTGCTGGACTTAAAGTCTACTGTATTCCCTTGTAACTACAATAAGATAATGTTTATCTCGAAGTATATAGAGCAATAAGTGTTTGTACAGGAGTAGAGAAAGTCATGTATATAAAACATTTGACTATCACGTATTCCCTTGTAACTACAATAAGATAATGTTTATCTCGAAGTATATAGAGCAATAAGTGTTTGTACAAGAGTAGAGAAAGTCATGTATATAAAACATTTGACTATCACTTAAAGTCTACTGTATTCCCTTGTACCTACTATAAGATAATGTTTATCTTGAAGTATATAGAGCAATAAGTGTTTGTACAGGAGTAGAGAAAGTCATGTATATAAAACATTTGACTATCACTTAAAGTCTACTGTATTCCCTTGTACCTACTATAAGATAATGTTTATCTTGAAGTATATAGAGCAATAAGTGTTTGTACAGGAGTAGAGAAAGTCATGTATATAAAACATTTGACTATCACTTAAAGTCTACTGTATTCCCTTGTACCTACTATAAGATAATGTTTATCTTGAAGTATATAGAGCAATAAGTGTTTGTACAGGAGTAGAGAAAGTCATGTATATAAAACATTTGACTATCACTTAAAGTCTACTGTATTCCCTTGTACCTACTATAAGATAATGTTTATCTTGAAGTATATAGAGCAATAAGTGTTTGTACAAGAGTAGAGAAAGTCATGTATATAAAACATTTGACTATCACTTAAAGTCTACTGTATTCCCTTGTACCTACTATAAGATAATGTTTATCTTGAAGTATATAGAGCAATAAGTGTTTGTACAGGAGTAGAGAAAGTCATGTATATAAAACATTTGACTATCACTTAAAGTCTACTGTATTCCCTTGTACCTACTATAAGATAATGTTTATCTTGAAGTAGAGAGAGCAATAAGTGTTTGTACAAGAGTAAAGAAAGTCATGTATATAAAACATTTGACTATCACTTAAAGTCTACTGTATTCCCTTGTACCTACTATAAGATAATGTTTATCTTGAAGTATATAGAGCAATAAGTGTTTGTACAAGAGTAGAGAAAGTCATGTATATAAAACATTTGACTATCACTTAAAGTCTACTGTATTCCCTTGTAACTACAATAAGATAATGTTTATCTTGAAGTATATAGAGCAATAAGTGTTTGTACAAGAGTAGAGAAAGTCATGTATATAAAACATTTGACTATCACTTAAAGTCTACTGTATTCCCTTGTACCTACAATAAGATAATGTTTATCTTGAAGTATATAGAGCAATAAGTGTTTGTACAGGAGTAGAGAAAGTCATGTATATAAAACATTTGACTATCACTTAAAGTCTACTGTATTCCCTTGTAACTACAATAAGATAATGTTTATCTTGAAGTATATAGAGCAATAAGTGTTTGTACAGGAGTAGAGAAAGTCATGTATATAAAACATTTGACCATCACTTAAAGTCTACTGTATTACCTTGTAACTACAATAAGATAATGTTTATCTTGAAGTAGATAGAGCAATAAGTGTTTGTACAGGAGTAGAGAAAGTCATGTATATAAAACATTTGACTATCGCTTAAAGTCTACTGTATTCCCTTGTAACTAGAATAAGATAATGTTTATCTTGAAGTAGATAGAGCAATAAGTGTTTGTACAAGAGTAGAGAAAGTCAGGTATATAAATCATTTGACTATCACTTAAAGTCTACTGTATTCCCTTGTAACTACAATAAGATAATGTTTATCTTGAAGTAGATAGAGCAATAAGTGTTTGTACAAGAGTAGAGAAAGTCATGTATATAAATCATTTGACTATCACTTAAAGTCTACTGTATTCCCTTGTACCTACAATAAGATAATGTTTATCTTGAAGTAGATAGAGCAATAAGTGTTTGTACAAGGGTAGAGAAAGTCATGTATATAAATCATTTGACTATCACTTAAAGTCTACTGTATTCCCTTGTACCTACAATGAGATAATGTTTATCTTGAAGTAGATAGAGCAATAAGTGTTTGTACAAGAGTAGAGAAAGTCATGTATATAAATCATTTGACTATCACTTAAAGTCTACTGTATTCCCTTGTACCTACAATAAGATAATGTTTATCTTGAAGTAGATAGAGCAATAAGTGTTTGTACAAGAGTAGAGAAAGTCATGTATATAAATCATTTGAATATCACTTAAAGTCTACTGTATTCCCTTGTACCTACAATAAGATAATGTTTATCTTGAAGTAGATACAGCAATAAGTGTTTGTACAAGGGTAGAGAAAGTCATGTATATAAATCATTTGACTATCACTTAAAGTCTACTGTATTCCTTGTACCTACAATAAGATAATGTTTATCTCGTAGGATATAGAGCAATAAGTGTTTGTACAAGAGTAGAGAAAGTCATGTATATAAAACATTTGACTATTACTTAAAGTAGTGTGCTGCTCCAAGGAGTCACGACAGTGTAGAGAGCAGTTCTAAAGTCCCAGGTGGGCCAGTAATGCCAACCATCCTAGTCCCGAATCAGCCGACTAGGCCAACCCCGAGACTGTAAACGTACCTCCCGAAGGAGGAACTGTTTATCTTGAACATATCATCCTGCCATGTACCGCCAAGACACCCGGAAACACTTCTACCCTGAAGTCGACCATCAGATGCGAGATAATATCTGGAACATATCATCCTGCCATGCACCGCCGAGACATCCGCCGACTCTTCTACCCTGAAGTCGACCACCAGATGAGAGTTGATATCTGGAACATATCATCCTGCCATGCCCCGCCGAGACACCTGCCGACACTTCTACCCTGAAGTCGACCACCAGATGAGAGATAATATCGGGAACATATCATCCTGCCATGCACCGCCGAGACACCCGCCGACACTTCTACCCTGAAGTCGACCACCAGATGAGAGATGATATCTGGAACACATCATTCTGCCATGCACCGCCGAGACACCCGCCGACACTTCTACCCTGAAGTCGACCACCAGATGAGAGATGATATCGGGAACATATCATCCTGCCATGCACCGCCGAGACACCCGCCGACACTTCCACCCTGAAGTCGACCACCAGATGAGAGATGATATTTGGAACATATCATCCTGCCATGCACCGCCGAGACACCCGCCGACACTTCCACCCTGAAGTCGACCACCAGATGAGAGATGATATTTGGAACATATCATCCTGCCATGCACCGCCGAGACACCCGCCGACACTTCTACCCTGAAGTCGACCACCAGATGAGAGATGATATTTGGAACATATCATCCTGCCATGCACCGCCGAGACACCCGCCGACACTTCTACCCTGAAGTCGACCACCAGATGAGAGATGATATTTGGAACATATCATCCTGCCATGCACCGCCGAGACACCCGCCGACACTTCTACCCTGAAGTCAACCACCAGATGAGAGATGATGTGAAACGATAATGGAGATGAAATGTAGGAGCAGGGAATTCTGGGAATGTAATTAACCTATCCAGCATTCGTCTGGTGACCCGGAATAAAACCGAAAATCTCCTGGGCGGTAGGTCGACCACGGGAATCGAATCAAGACCTCCCGAATGTGGACCACAGACGAAACCGCCTGATCCAAAATGCAGTGCTACACTTCCTGAAGGTGGTAGCCATGAAACTCTTTGTTGATCGTCGTTTTTTTTTTTTTTTTTTGTCATGTTTGCTATGAGCCTGAAGGTACACTTGTTTCTCTTCTTATACAATTATATTTACATTTCTCACTATCCTAAATGATGCA
This sequence comes from Mantis religiosa, assembly GCA_030765055.1. Lineage (NCBI taxonomy): Eukaryota > Metazoa > Arthropoda > Insecta > Mantodea > Mantidae > Mantis > Mantis religiosa. Next base: position 208,147,366 of record CM060953.1, on the reverse strand, counting down.
AAACGTTTTGTTCTTTTGGATTTTATAAAAAATTTACATAGGATTTGGATTAAAATAGTATGTGAAGGGAAGAAGGGATGAAAGTAGAATGCCATTAAAATTAAATTTTAAAGCAAAATCTCAATATATTGGTTTATTAAGTTATTATAATTATTACGTTTTATTATGTAAAATTAAGTCCTTTTTCTCTGAGGTGTTATTTGTCACCTTCATAACAAATAGGGACATAAAAGTAACATTTTTATGTTTAGTTCTTGTTGATTGACATTTCTCCTTCATAATCTCTCAGTTGAAAATCAGCCTCTACAGGTTTGTCAAAAGGTGCATGATTGACGTTGTCAATTTTTTCACATTCCTCTTCATTCCCAGCAACCTTCATATGTTTAAGGTATTTTTATGACAAATGAAATGTACGTCTTGAGCATTTTTGTTTCATTTAAACCCGCCTTAACTGCAATGGTCTTATCGGCGGCCGTTCTCCTTCGGAACATATCGAAGGTGTTAACTCTTATTCGTTGGGTTTTAATCATTAGATCACGTACACATTCATACCTCGCCTTTAACTGCAATGGTCATATCGGCAGCCGTTCTCCTTCGGAACATATCGAAGGTGTTAACTCTTATTCGTTGGGTTTTAATCATTAGATCACGTACACATTTATACCACGCCTTTAACTGCAATGGTCATATCGGCGGCCGTTCTCCTTCGGAACATATCGAAGGTGTTAACTCGTATTCGTTGGGTTTTAATCATTAGATCACGTACACATTTATACCCCGCCTTTAACTCCATGGTCATATGGGCGGCCGTTCTCCTTCGGAACATATCGAAGGTGTTAACTCGTATTCGTTGGGTTTTAATCATTAGATCACGTACACATTTATACCTCGCCTTTAACTGCAATGGTCATATCGGCGGCCGTTCTCCTTCGGAACATATCGAAGATGTTAACTCGTATTCGTTGGGTTTTAATCATTAGATCACGTACACATTTATACCTCGCCTTTAACTGCAATGGTCATATCGGCGGCCGTTCTCCTTCGGAACATATCAATGGTGTTAACTCTTATTCGTTGGGTTTTAATCATTAGATCACGTACACATTTATACCTCGCCTTTAACTGCAATGGTCATATCGGCGGCCGTTCTCCTTCGGAACATATCGAAGGTGTTAACTCGTATTCGTTGGGTTTTAATCATTAGATCACGTACACATTTATACCTCGCCTTTAACTGCAATGGTCATATCGGCGGCCGTTCTCCTTCGGAACATATCAATGGTGTTAACTCTTATTCGTTGGGTTTTAATCATTAGATCACGTACACATTTATACCCCGCCTTTAACTGCAATGGTCATATCGGCGGCCGTTCTCCTTCGGAACATATCGAAGGTGTTAACTCGTATTCGTTGGGTTTTAATCATTAGATCACGCACACATTTATACCCCGCCTTTAACTGCAATGGTCATATCGGCGGTCGTTCTCCTTCGGAACATATCGAAGGTGTTAACTCGTATTCGTTGGGTTTTAATCATTAGATCACGCACACATTTATACCTCGCCTTTAACTGCAATGGTCATATCGGCGGCCGTTCTCCTTCGGAACATATCGAAGGTGTTAACTCTTATTCGTTGGGTTTTAATCATTAGATCACGCACACATTTATACCTCGCCTTTAACTGCAATGGTCATATCGGCGGCCGTTCTCCTTCGGAACATATCGAAGGTGTTAACTCGTATTCGTTGGGTTTTAATCATTAGTTCACGTACACATTTATACCTCGCCTTTAACTGCAATGCTCATATCGGCGGTCGTTCTCCTTCGGAACATATCGAAGGTGTTAACTCGTATTCGTTGGGTTTTAATCATTAGATCACGTACACATTCATACCTCGCCTTTAACTGCAATGGTCATATCGGCGGCCGTTCTCCTTCGGAACATATCGAAGGTGCTAACTCGTATTCGTTGTGTTTTAATCATTAGATCACGTACACATTCATACCTCGCCTTTAACTGCAATGGTCATATCGGCGGCCGTTCTCCTTTGGAACATATCGAAGGTGCTAACTCTTATTCGTTGGGTTTTAATCATTAGATCACGTACACATTCATACCTCGCCTTTAACTGCAATTGTCATATTCGTTGCAGTTCTCCTTTGGAACATATCGAAGGTGTTAACTCTTATTCGTTGGGCTTTAATCATAAGATCACGTACACATTCATACCTCGCCTTTAACTGCAATGGTCATATTCGTTGCAGTTCTCCTTTGGAACATATCGAAGGTGTTAACTCTTATTCGTTGGGCTTTAATCATAAGATCACGTACACATTCATACCTCGCCTTTAACTGCAATTGTCATATTCGTTGCAGTTCTCCTTTGGAACATATCGAAGGTGTTAACTCGTATTCGTTGGGTTTTAATCATTAGATCACGTACACATTTATACCCCGCCTTTAACTGCAATGATCATATCGGCGACCGTTCTCCTTCGGAACATATCGAAGGTGTTAACTCGTATTCGTTGGGTTTTAATCATTAGACCACGTACACGTTCATACATCTCCTTTAACTGCAATGATCATATCGGCGACCGTTCTCCTTCGGAACATATCGAAGGTGTTAACTCGTATTCGTTGGGTTTTAATCATTAGATCACGTACACATTCTCAGTTCCAGACTCTGGCGAACATGAGCAATTATCTTGGTTGGAAAACAGTGCTCATCCCCACCGCCGTTAATCGAACCCGGAAACCCTAGCATGACAGTCAGCCGCACCACCGCCTGAGATATTGAACTTTCGGGAATGTTCTCAGAAGTGTTGTTAGCAGATTTATTACTAAAATATAGTTCTACTCCCATTGTTACTGCAAGAAAGTCAGTAATAAGAGAATTTGTAAAATCGTCTGTCTGGAGGAATAGGCGTTTATTAGAAAGTCAAAGTGCAGGAGAGAAGTATATTTGTGTATACAACGATAAATCCTATATCAAATTTCAACACTTTTGGCGATATAGTTACACAAGAGGTAACTTGTGTGACGCGCGTTATATAAATGTTACAAGAAGAGTTTTTGTTGCTGCGACTTTCATTGTTCTTCTGTTTGTTTAGCTGCAGTACAAAGAAAACAAAGGGGCTTGTGACGTCATGTGTGTGACGTCCCTTGTTATATGAGGGTAGCTATTCATAACGACGACTACCCTGTGTTCCTTCATTAAGCTTTTGTATCAGAAATAAAGATCGTTTTATTAAAAAAGTGCTGTAATAGAAACCTTTCGTCCTGTCTTAGACAGTTATGCAAACAAAGTGGCTAATTTGAGAAAATTCAAGATGTTTTTAATATATGTATTTTAATTAAACTTGTTTGAACCATGTTTACAGCATCAACATTAACGAAACACTTTGTAGTTTGGGGTTGCGTCATAGCAGTCACACTCACACACACACACACACACACACACACACACACACACACACACACACACACACACACACACACACACACACACACACACACACACACACACACACACACACACACACACAAGTGGTTTATTCATAGAGTCTCAAAACACACATTTCCGTAAAACTTGGAGTTTTGATTTAATGAAATGATTTGTTCATGGTAGAAAAGTAAAACTAGCTATATATAACCAATTTAGGTATAGATTAAAATGTAATCTGCAATGTGGAATCTTACACTGGTCACTGTGTGACAAACGAGCGCAAAGCGCAATTATACTATGGCTATATTGTGTTCCCATATTTAACCTTGTGGGTACGTACAAATATTTATTTTGGTATATTAATCGTAATACAATTTCTCAGAATCAAATAAGCAATACATTTTCCCCATTAACTTTCTTTTAATCACATGCAGAAACAAGTATGAGTCAAGATTATTTTGCAACATCATTGAACACGTTGTGCATTAATGATATAAGTACTACAGTTGTGCACTTCACAATGAGAGCACCTTCAGGAGAAAGACATGGTAGTACGGGTGTAGTTAGCTACTGTCATACTAACCTTGGACAAAACTTCGTTCGGAGATAGAACTTAAAATCCATGTACAATTTCCTTATCTTTATCGTTTTCTTATTTCACTTAAGATATTCTATTATTTTTCCTTCAAAATCGATAAGCCTAAACATATATAAGCTGTTATTTTGGCAGTTAGAACTCCAAATGAAAATCAGCTGTTACATATTTACATCTTTATTATGAACCAAAGTTGTAAGTAACATCCTAGAGGCTAGCAGATTCGTTCTGCAAGCGCTACCACTGATGTGAAGATTGAATGACGGTTCATTCTACCACTGTTGCAAATGTGGTAGATATCGCAATTAAAGGTACGTTAGTCCACTTCGCTAGCTGTACCACTATCGTGGTGTTAGCGTATTCTTGTTCCTCTCTCGGGGTCGGATTGACAAACTCTCAGGATGGCTGATCAGCCTGATGTATGGTACCAGAGTGAGGGCGAAATGAATGAAAGGGCACATGATAATGGAGCAGTTGGTAGAATGATGGCGCAGAAACCCGCACCTCCGCCGTGCTGTCAAACACAAATTTCACATACGGTCGTTTGGGTTCAACCCGGGAGCCTTGGTGTGAGTCAAGTGGTCTAACCGCTCGGCCACGGTGCGCTCTTCGACTGCTAATGCCACCACTCCATTAGAAATTAAAGGTAAAGTGCAGATGTAGAAGAGCGGAAAGTTTCTGCGAAAACCGCTACTGTTGTAGAAGAGCCTAATCCTTTGGCGAGAGCCGACACTGTTGCAAATGTAGAAGAGCCTTATGATTCTGCGAGAACGGCCACTTTAGCAGATGTAGAAGAGCTTTATGTCTCTGTGAAAGCCGCCACTGCTGCAGATGTAGAAGAGCCTTATGATTCTATCAGAGCCGCCACTGTTGCAGATGTAAAAGAGCGTTATGATTCTATGAGAGCCGCCACTGCTGCAGATATAGAAGACCCTTATGTTTCTGTGAGAACGGCCAACGTAGCAAATGTAGAAGAACCGCATGTTCCTGTGAGAGCCGCCACTGCTGCAGATGTAAAAGAGCCTTATGATTCTCTGAGAGCCGCCACTGTAGCAGATGTAGAAGAGCCTTATTTTTCTGTGAGAGCGGCCAGTGCTGCAGATGTAAAAGAGCCTTATGATTCTCTGAGAACCGCCACTGTAGCAGATGTAGAAGAGCCTTATTTTTCTGTGAGAGCCGCTACTGCTGCAGATGTATAAGAGTCTTAAGATTCTATGAGAGCCACCACAGCTGCAGATGTATAAGGGCCTTATGATTCTATGAGAGCTGCCACTGTTGCAGATGTAGAAGAGCCTTATGATTCTATGAGAGCCATCACTGCTGCAGATGTAGAAGAGCCTTATGATTCTATGAGAGCCACCACAGCTGCAGATGTATAAGAGCCTTATGATTCTATGAGAGCTGCCACTGTTGCAGATGTAGAAGAGCCTTATGTTTCTGTGAGAACGGCCACTGTGCAGATGTAGAAGAGCTTTTTATTTCTATGAGAGCCGCCACTGCTGCAGATGTAGAAGAGCATTATGATTCTATGATTGCCGCCTCTGCTTCAGATGTAGAAGACCCTTATGATTCTGTGAGAGCCTCCACTGTAGCGGATTTAGAAGAGCCTTATGATTCTATGAGAGCCGCCACTGCTGCAGATGTATAAGAGCCTTATGATTCTATGAGAGCTGCCACTGTTGCAGATTTAGAAAAGCCTTATGATTCTATGAGAGCCACCACTGCTGCAGATGTAGAAGAGCCTTATGATTCTATGAGTGCCGCCACTGTTGCAGATGTAGAAGACCCTTATGTTTCTGTGAGAGCCTCCACTGTAGCAGATTTAGAAGAGCCTTATGTTTCTGTGAGAACGGCCACTGTGCAGATGTAGAAGAGCTTTTTATTTCTATGAGAGCCGCCACTGCTGCAGATGTAGAAGAGCATTATGATTCTATGAATGCCGCCTCTGCTTCAGATGTAGAAGACCCTTATGATTCTGTGAGAGCCTCCACTGTAGCGGATTTAGAAGAGCCTTATGATTCTATGAGAGCCGCCACTGCTGCAGATGTAGAAGAGCCTTATGATTCTATGAGTGCCGCCACTGCTTCAGATGTAGAAGACCCTTATGTATCTGTAAAAGCCTCCACTGTAGCAGATTTAGAAGAGCCTTATGATTCTATGAGAGCCACCACTGCTGAAGACGTATAAGAGCCTTATGATTCTGTGAGAGCTGCCACTGTTGCAGATGTAGAAGAGCCTTATGATTCTATGAGAGCCGCCACTGCTGCAGATGTAGAAGAGCCTTATGATTCTATAAGTGCCGCCACTGTTGCAGATGTAGAAGAGCCTTATGATTCTATGAGAGCCGCCACTGCTGCAGATGTAGAAGAGCCTTATGATTCTATGAGAGCTGCCACTGTTGCAGACGTAGAAGAGCCTTATGATTCTATGAGAGCTGCCACTGTTGCAGACGTAGAAGAGCCTTATGATTCTATGAGAGCTGCCACTGTTGCAGATGTAGAAGAGCCTTATGATTCTATGAGAGCTGCCACTGTTGCAGACGTAGAAGAGCCTTATGATTCTATGAGAGCTGCCACTGTTGCAGACGTAGAAGAGCCTTATGATTCTGTGAGAGCTGCCACTGTTGCAGACGTAGAAGAGCCTTATGATTCTATGAGAGCTGCCACTGTTGCAGACGTAGAAGAGCCTTTTGATTCTATGAGAGCTGCCACAGTTGCAGATGTAGAAGAGCCTTATGATTCTATGAGAGCTGCCACTGTTGCAGACGTAGAAGAGCCTTATGATTCTATGAGAGCTGCCACTGTTGCAGACGTAGAAGAGCCTTATGATTCTATGAGAGCTGCCACTGTTGCAGATGTAGAACAGCCTTATGATTCTATGAGAGCTGCCACTGTTGCAGACGTAGAAGAGCCTTATGATTCTATGAGAGCTGCCACTGTTGCAGATGTAGAAGATCCTTATGATTCTATGAGAGCTGCCGCTGTTGCAGAGGTAGAAGACCCTTATGATTCTATGAGAGCTGCCACTGTTGCAGACGTAGAAGAGCCTTATGATTCTATGAGAGCTGCCACTGTTGCAGACGTAGAAGAGACTTATGATTCTATGAGAGCCTCCAATGTAGCAGATGTAGAAGAGCCTTATGATACTATGAGAGCTGCCACTGTTGCAGACGTAGAAGAGCCTTATGATTCTATGAGAGCTGCCACTGTTGCAGACGTATAAGAGCCTTATGATTCTATGAGAGCCTCCAATGTAGCAGATGTAGAAGAGCCTTATGATTCTATGAGAGCTGCCACTGTTGCAGATGTAGAAGAGCCTTATGATTCTATGAGAGCTGCCACTGTTGCAGATGTAGAAGAGCCCTATGATTCTATGAGAGCTGCCACTGTTGCAGATGTAGAAGAGCTTTATGATTCTATGAGAGCTGCCACTGTTGCAGATGTAGAAGAGCCTTATGATTCTATGAGAGCTGCCACTGTTGCAGATGTAGAAGAGCCTTATGATTCTATGAGAGCTGCCACTGTTGCAGCCGTATAAGAGCCTTATGATTCTATGAGAGCTGCCACTGTTGCAGATGTAGAAGCGCCTTGTGATTCTATGAGAGCTGCCACTGTTGCAGATGTAGAAGAGCCTTATGTTTCTGTAAAAGCCTCCACTGTAGCAGATTTAGTAGAGCCTTATGTTTCTGTGAGAGCCTCTACTGTAGCAGATTTAGAAGAGCCTTATGCTTCTATGAGAGCTGCCACTGTTGCAGATGTAGAAGAGCCTTATGATTCTATGAGAGCTGCCACTGTTGCAGATGTAGAAGAGCCTTATGATTCTATGAGAGCTGCCACTGTTGCAGACGTATAAGAGCCTTATGATTCTATGAGAGCTGCCACTGTTGCAGATGTAGAAGCGCCTTGTGATTCTATGAGAGCTGCCACTGTTGCAGATGTAGAAGAGCCTTATGATTCTATGAGAGCTGCCACTGTTGCAGACGTATAAGAGCCTTATGATTCTATGAGAGCTGCCACTGTTGCAGACGTATAAGAGCCTTATGATTCTATGAGAGCTGCCACTGTTGCAGATGTAGAAGAGCCTTATGATTCTATGAGAGCTGCCACTGTTGCAGATGTAGAAGAGCCTTATGATTCTATGAGAGCTGCCACTGTTGCAGATGTAGAAGAGCCTTATGATTCTATGAGAGCTGCCACTGTTGCAGATGTAGAAGAACCTTATGATTCTATGAGAGCTGCCACTGTTGCAGACGTATAAGAGCCTTATGATTCTATGAGAGCTGCCACTGTTGCAGACGTATAAGAGCTTTATGATTCTATGAGAGCTGCCACTGTTGCAGATGTAGAAGAGCCTTATGATTCTATGAGAGCTGCCACTGTTGCAGATGTAGAAGAGCCTTATGATTCTATGAGAGCTGCCACTGTTGCAGACGTATAAGAGCCTTATGATGCTATGAGATCTGCCACTGTTGCAGACGTATAAGAGCATTATGATTCTATGAGAGCTGCCACTGTTGCACAGGTATAAGAGCCTTATGATGCTATGAGAGCTGCCACTGTTGCAGACGTATAAGAGCCTTATGATTCTATGAGAGCTGCCACTGTTGCACAGGTATAAGAGCCTTATGATGCTATGAGATCTGCCACTGTTGCAGACGTATAAGAGCCTTATGATTCTATGAGATCTGCCACTGTTGCACAGGTATAAGAGCCTTATGATGCTATGAGAGCTGCCACTGTTGCAGATGTAGAAGAACCTTATGATTCTATGAGAGCTGCCACTGTTGCAGACGTATAAGAGCCTTATGATTCTATGAGAGCTGCCACTGTTGCAGACGTATAAGAGCCTTATGATTCTATGAGAGCTGCCACTGTTGCAGATGTAGAAGAGCCTTATGATTCTATGAGAGCTGCCACTGTTGCAGATGTAGAAGAGCCTTATGATTCTATGAGAGCTGCCACTGTTGCAGATGTAGAAGAGCCTTAGGATTCTATGAGAGCTGCCACTGTTGCAGATGTAGAAGAGCCTTATGATTCTATGAGAGCTGCCACTGTAGCAGATTTAGAAGAGCCTTATGATTCTATGAGAGCTGCCACTGTTGCAGATGTAGAAGCGCCTTGTGATTCTATGAGAGCTGCCACAGTTGCAGATGTAGAAGAGCCTTATGTTTCTGTAAAAGCCTCCACTGTAGCAGATTTAGAAGAGCCTTATGTTTACGTGAGAGCCTCTACTGTAGCAGATTTAGAGGAGCCTTATCCTTCTATGAGAGCTGCCACTGTTGCAGATGTAGAAGAGCCTTATGATTCTATGAGAGCTGCCACTGTTGCAGCCGTATAAGAGCCTTATGATTCTATGAGAGCTGCCACTGTTGCAGATGTAGAAGCGCCTTGTGATTCTATGAGAGCTGCCACTGTTGCAGATGTAGAAGAGCCTTATGTTTCTGTAAAAGCCTCCACTGTAGCAGATTTAGAAGAGCCTTATGTTTCTGTGAGAGCCTCTACTGTAGCAGATTTAGAAGAGCCTTATGCTTCTATGAGAGCCTCCACTGTAGCAGATGTATAAGGGCCTTATGATTCTATGTCAGCTGTCACTGTTAAGATGTAGAAGAGCCTTATGATTCTATGAGAGCCTCCACTGTAGCAGATGTATAAGGGCCTTATGATTCTATGAGAGCCTCCACTGTAGCAGATGTAGAAGAGCCTTATGTTTCTATGAGAGGTGCCACTGTTGCAGATTTAGAAGAGCCTTGTGTTTCTATGAGAGCTGCCACTGTTGCAGATTTAGAAGAGCCTTTTGTTTCTATGAGAGCTGCCACTGTTGCAGATTTAGAAGAGCCTTATCTTTCTGTGAGAGCCTCCACTGTAGCAGATTTAGAAGAGCCTTTTGTTTCTATGAGAGCTGCCACAATTGCAGATGTAGAAGAGCCTTATGATTCTATGAGAGCTGCCACTGTTGCAGATTTAGAAGAGCCTTATGTTTCTATGAGAGCCTCCACTACAGCAGATTTAGAAGAGCCTTATGTTTCTATGAGAGCTGCCACTGTTGCAGATGTAGAAGAGCCTTATGATTCTATGAGAGCTGCCACTGTTGTAGATTTAGAAGAGCCTTATGTTTCTATGAGAGCCTCCACTGTAGCAGATTTAGAAGAGCCTTATGTTTCTATGAGAGCTGCCACTGTTGCAGATGTAGAAGAGCCTTATGATTCTATGAGAGCTGCCACTGTAGCAGATTTAGAAGAGCTTTATGTTTCTATGAGAGCTGCCACTGTAGCTGATTTAGAAGAGCCTTATGATTCTATGAGAGCTGCCACTGTTGCAGATTTAGAAGAGCCTTATGATTCTATGAGAGCTGCCACTGTTGCAGATGTAGAAGAGCCTTATGATTCTATGAGAGCCTCCACTATAGCAGATGTAGAAGAGCTTTATATTTCTGTGCGAACGGCCACTGTGCAGATGTTAAAGAGCTTTGAGATTCTATAAGAGCCGCCACTGCTGCATTTGTAGAAGACCCTTATGTTTCTGTGAGAGCCGCCACTGTAACAGATATAGATGAGCTTTATGCTTCTGCGATAACCGCCATTGTTGTAGGTGTGGAAGAGATGATTGTTTCTGCGAGAACCGCCACTGTTGTAGATGTGGAAGAGATGATTGTTTCTGCGAGAACCGCCACTGTTGTAGATGTGAAGAGATGATTGTTTCTGCGAGAACCGCCACTGTTGTAGATTTGGAAGAGATGATTGTTTCTGCCAGAACCTCCACTGTTATAGATGTGGAAGAGATGATTCTTTCTGCGAGGACCGCCACTGTTGTAGATATGGAAGAGATGATTGTTTCTGCGAGAACCGCCACTGTTGTAGATGTCGAAGAGATGATTGTTTCTGCGAGAACCGCCACTGTTGTATATGTGGAAGGGATGATTGTTTCTGCGAGAACCGCCACTGCTGTAAATGTAGAAGAGATAATTGTTTCTGCGAGAACCGCCACTGTTGTAAATGTGGAAGAGATGATTGTTTCTGCGAGAACCGCCACTGTTGTAAATGTGGAAGGGATGATTGTTTCTGCGAGAACCGCCACTGTTGTAAATGTGGAAGGATTGATTGTTTCTGCGAGAACCGCCACTGTTTTAAATGTGGAAGAGATGATTGTTTCTGCGAGAAACGCCACTGTTGTAAATGTGGAAGAGATGATTGTTTCTGCGAGAACCGCCACTGTTGTAAATGTGGAAGAGATGATAGTTTCTGCGAGAACCGCCACTGTTGTAAATGTGGAAGAGATGATTGTTTCTGCGAGAACCGCCACTGTTGTAAATGTGGAAGAGATGATTGTTTCTGCGAGAACCGCCACTGTTGTAAATGTGGAAGGGATGATTGTTTCTGCGAGAACCGCCACTGTTGTAAATGTGGAAGGGATGATTGTTTCTGCGAGAACCGCCACTGTTTTAAATGTGGAAGAGATGATTGTTTCTGCGTGAACCGCCACCTTTGTAAATGTGAAAGAGATGATTGTTTCTGCGAGAACCGCCACTCTTTTAAATGTGGAAGGGATGATTGTTTCTGCGAGAACCGCCACTGTTGTAAATGTGGAAGGAATGATTGTTTCTGCGGGAACCGCCACTGTTGTAAATGTGGAAGGGATGATTGTTTCTGCGAGAACCGCCACTGTTGTAAATGTGGAAGGATTGATTGTTTCTGCGAGAACCGCCACTGTTTTAAATGTGGAAGAGATGATTGTTTCTGCGAGAACCGCCACTGTTGTAAATGTGGAAGAGATGATTGTTTCTGCGAGAACCGCCACTGTTGTAAATGTGGAAGAGATGATTGCTTCTGCGAGAACCGCCACTGTTGTAAATGTGGAAGAGATGATTGTTTCTGTGAGAACCGCCACTGCTGTAAATGTGGAAGTGATGATTGTTTCTGTGAGAACCGCCACTGTTGTAAATGTGGAAGAGATGATTGTTTCTGTGAGAACCGCCACTGTTGTAGATGTGGAAGAGATGATTGTTTCTGAGAAAACCGCCACTGTTGTAGATGTGGAAGAGATGATTGTTTTTGTGAGAACCGCCACTGTTGTAAGTGTGGAAGGGATGATTGTTTCTGCGAGAACCGCCACTGTTGTAGATATGGAAGGGATGATTGTTTCTGCGAGAACCGTCACTGCTGTAGATGTGGAAGAGATGATTGTTTCTGCGAGAACAGCCACTGTTGTAGATGTGGAAGAGATGATTGTTTCTGCGAGAACCGCCACTGTTGTAGATGTGGAAGGGGATGATTGTTTCTGTGAGAACCGCCACTGTTGTAAATGTGGAAGGGATGATTGTTTCTGCGAGAACCGCCACTGTTGTAGATGTGGAAGGGATGATTGTTTCTGCGTGAACTTCCACTGTTGTAAATGTGGAAGGGATGATTGTTTCTGCGAGAACCGCCATTGTTGTAGATGTGGAAGAGATGATTGTTTCTGCGAGAACCGCCACTGTTGTAGATGTGGAAGAGATGATTGTTTCTGCGAGAACCGCCACTGTTGTAGATGTGGAAGAGATGATTGTTTCTGCGAAAACCGCCACTGTTGTAGATGTGGAAGAGATGATTGTTTCTGCGAGAACCGCCACTGTTGTAGATGTGGAAGAGATGATTGTTTCTGCGAGAACCGCCACTGTTGTAGATGTGGAAGAGATGATTGTTTCTGCGAGAACCGCCACTGTTGTAGATGTGGAAGAGATGATTGTTTCTGCGAGAACCGCCACAGTTGTAGATGTGTAAGAGATGATTGTTTCTGCGAGAACCGCCACTGTTGTAGTTATGGAAGAGATGATTGTTTCTGCAAGAACCGCCACTGTTGTAGATGTGGAAGAGATGATTGTTTCTGCGAGAACCGTCACTGTTTTAGATGTGGAAGAGATGATTGTTTCTGAGAGTACCGCCACTGTTGTAGATGTGGAAGAGATGATTGTTTCTGCGAGAACCGCCACTGTTGTAAATGTGGAAGAGATGATTGTTTCTGCGAGAACCGCCACTGTTGTAGTTATGGAAGAGATGATTGTTTCTGCAAGAACCGCCACTGTTGTAGATGTGTAAGAGATGATTGTTTCTGCGAGAACCGCCACTGTTGTAGATGTGGAAGAGATGATTGTTTCTGAGAGAACCGCCACTGTTGTAGATGTGGAAGAGATGATTGTTTCTGAGAGAACCGCCGCTGTTGTAGATGTGGAAGAGATGATTGTTTCTGCGAGAACCGCCACTGTTGTAGATGTGGAAGAGATGATTGTTTCTGCGAAAACCGCCACTGTTGTAGATGTGGAAGAGATGATTGTTTCTGCGAGAACCGCCACTGTTGTAGATGTGGAAGAGATGATTGTTTCTGCGAGAACCGCCACTGTTGTAGATGTGGAAGAGATGATTGTTTCTGCGAGAACCGCCACTGTTGTAGATGTGGAAGAGATGATTGTTTCTGCGAGAACCGCCACTGTTGTAGATGTGGAAGAGATGATTGTTTCTGCGAGAACCGTCACTGTTTTAGATGTGGAAGAGATGATTGTTTCTGGGAGTACCGCCACTGTTGTAGATGTGGAAGAGATGATTGTTTCTGCGAGAACCGCCACTGTTGTAAATGTGGAAGAGATGATTGTTTCTGCGAGAACCGCCACTGTTGTAGTTATGGAAGAGATGATTGTTTCTGCAAGAACCGCCACTGTTGTAGATGTGTAAGAGATGATTGTTTCTGCGAGAACCGCCACTGTTGTAGTTATGGAAGAGATGATTGTTTCTGCAAGAACCGCCACTGTTGTAGATGTGTAAGAGATGATTGTTTCTGCGAGAACCGCCACTGTTGTAGATGTGGAAGAGATGATTGTTTCTGCGAGAACCGCCACTGTTGTAGATGTGGAAGAGATGATTGTTTCTGCGAGAACCGCCACTGTTGTAGATGTGGAAGAGATGATTGTTTCTGCGAGAACTGCCACTGTTGTAGATGTGGAAGAGATGATTGTTTCTGCGAGAACCGCCACTGTTGTGGATGTGGAAGAGATGATTGTTTCTGCGAGAACCGCCACTGTTGTAGATGTGGAAGAGATGATTGTTTCTGCAAGAACCGTCACTGCTGTAGATGTGGAAGAGATGATTGTTTCTGTGAGAACCGCCACTGTTGTAGATGTGGAAGAGATGATTGTTTCTGAGAGAACCGCCACTGTTGTAGATGTGGAAGAGATGATTGTTTCTGCGAGAACCGTCACTGTAGTAGATGTGGAAGAGATGATTGTTTCTGAGAGAACCGCCACTGTTGTAGATGTGGAAGAGATGATTGTTTCTGAGAGAACCGCCACTGTTGTAGATGTGGAAGAGATGATTGTTTCTGTGAGAACCGCCACTGTTGTAGATGTGGAAGAGATGATTGTTTCTACAAGAACCGCCACTGTTGTAGTTGTGGAAGAGATGATTGTTTCTGAGAGAACCGCCACTGTTGTAGATGTGGAAGAGATGATTCTTTCTACAAGAACCGCCACTGTTGTAGATGTGGAGGAGATGATTGTTTCTGAGAGAACCGCCACTGTTGTAGATGTGGAAGAGATGATTGTTTCTGTGAGAACCGCCACTGTTGTAGATGTGGAAGGGACGATTGTTGCTGCGAGAACCGCCACTGTTGTAGATGTGGAAGAGATGATTGTTTCTGCGAGAACCGCCACTTTTGTAGGTGTGGAAGAGATGATTGTTTCTGCGAGAACCGCCACTGTTGTAGATGTGGTAGAGATGATTGTTTCTGTGAGAACCGCCACTGTTGTAAATGTGGAAGAGATGATTGTTTCTGCGAGAACCGCCACTGTTGTAAATGTGGAAGGGATGATTGTTTCTGCGAGAACCGCCACTGTTGTAAATGTGGAAGGGATGATTGTTTCTGCGAGAACCGCCATTGTTGTAAATGTGGATGAGATGATTGTTTCTGCGAGAACCGCCATTGTTGTAGATGTGGAAGGGATGAATGTTTCTGCGAGAACCGCCACTGTTGTAAATGTGGAAGAGATGATTGTTTCTGCGAGAACCGCCATTGTTGTAGATGTGGAAGAGATGATTGTTTCTGCAAGAACCGCCACTGTTGTAGTTGTGGAAGAGATGAATGTTTCTGCAAGAACCGCCATTGTTGTAGATGTGGAAGAGATGATTAGTTCTGCAAGAACCGCCACTGTTGTAGTTGTGGAAGAGATGATTGTTTCTGCGAGAACCGCCACTGTTGTAAATGTGGAAGAGATGATTGTTTCTGCGAGAACCGCCACTGCTGTAAATGTGGAAGAGATGATTGTTTCTGCGAGAACCGCCACTGTTGTAAATGTGGAAGAGATGATTGTTTCTGCGAGAACCGCCACTGCTGTAAATGTGGAAGAGATGATTGTTTCTGCGAGAACCGCCACTGCTGTAAATGTGGAAGAGATGATTGTTTCTGCGAGAACCTCCACTGCTGTAAATGTGGAAGAGAAGATTGTTTCTGCGAGAACCGCCACTGTTGTAAATGTGGAAGAGATGATTTTTTCTGCGAGAACCGCCACTGCTGTAAATGTGGAAGAGATGATTGTTTCTGCGAGAACCGCCACTGTTGTAGATGTGGAAGAGATGATTGTTTCTGCGAGAACCGCCACTGTTGTAGATGTGGAAGAGATGATTGTTTCTGCGAGAACCGCCACTGTTGTAGATGTGGAAGGGATGATTGTTTCTGTGAGAACCGCCACTGTTGTAAATGTGGAAGGGATGATTGTTTCTGCGAGAACCGCCACTGTTGTAGATGTGGAAGGGATGATTGTTTCTGCGTGAACTTCCACTGTTGTAAATGTGGAAGGGATGATTGTTTCTGCGAGAACCGCCATTGTTGTAGATGTGGAAGAGATGATTGTTTCTGCGAGAACCGCCACTGTTGTAGATGTGGAAGAGATGATTGTTTCTGCGAGAACCGCCACTGTTGTAGATGTGGAAGAGATGATTGTTTCTGCGAAAACCGCCACTGTTGTAGATGTGGAAGAGATGATTGTTTCTGCGAGAACCGCCACTGTTGTAGATGTGGAAGAGATGATTGTTTCTGCGAGAACCGCCACTGTTGTAGATGTGGAAGAGATGATTGTTTCTGCGAGAACCGCCACTGTTGTAGATGTGGAAGAGATGATTGTTTCTGCGAGAACCGCCACTGTTGTAGACGTGTAAGAGATGATTGTTTCTGCGAGAACCGCCACTGTTGTAGTTATGGAAGAGATGATTGTTTCTGCAAGAACCGCCACTGTTGTAGATGTGGAAGAGATGATTGTTTCTGCGAGAACCTTTACTGTTTTAGATGTGGAAGAGATGATTGTTTCTGAGAGTACCGCCACTGTTGTAGATGTGGAAGAGATGATTGTTTCTGTGAGAACCGCCACTGTTGTAAATGTGGAAGAGATGATTGTTTCTGCGAGAACCGCCACTGTTGTAGTTATGGAAGAGATGATTGTTTCTGCAAGAACCGCCACTGTTGTAGATGTGTAAGAGATGATTGTTTCTGCGAGAACCGCCACTGTTGTAGTTATGGAAGAGATGATTGTTCTGCAAGAACCGCCACTGTTGTAGATGTGTAAGAGATGATTGTTTCTGCGAGAACCGCCACTGTTGTAGATGTGGAAGAGATGATTGTTTCTGCGAGAACCGCCACTGTTGTAGATGTGGAAGAGATGATTGTTTCTGCGAGAACCGCCACTGTTGTAGATGTGGAAGAGATGATTGTTTCTGCGAGAACTGCCAATGTTGTAGATGTGGAAGAGATGATTGTTTCTGCGAGAACCGCCACTGTTGTAGATGTGGAAGTGATGATTGTTTCTGCGAGAACCGCCACTGTTGTAGATGTGGAAGAGATGATTGTTTCTGCGAGAACCGCCACTGTTGTAGATGTGGAAGAGATGATTGTTTCTGCGAAAACCGTCACTGTTTTAGATGTGGAAGAGATGATTGTTACTGAGAGTACCGCCACTGTTGTAGATGTGGAAGAGATGATTGTTTCTGCGAGAACCGCCACTGTTGTAAATGTGGAAGAGATGATTGTTTCTGCGAGAACCGCCACTGTTGTAGTTATGGAAGAGATGATTGTTTCTGCAAGAACCGCCACTGTTGTAGATGTGTAAGAGATGATTGTTTCTGCGAGAACCGCCACTGTAGTAGCTATGGAAGAGATGATTGTTTCTGCAAGAACCGCCACTGTTGTAGATGTGTAAGAGATGATTGTTTCTGCGAGAACCGCCACTGTTGTAGATGTGGAAGAGATGATTGTTTCTGCGAGAACCGCCACTGTTGTAGATGTGGAAGAGATGATTGTTTCTGCGAGAACCGCCACTGTTGTAGATGTGGAAGAGATGATTGTTTCTGCGAGAACTGCCACTGTTGTAGATGTGGAAGAGATGATTGTTTCTGCGAGAACCGCCACTGTTGTAGATGTGGAAGAGATGATTGTTTCTGCGAGAACCGCCACTGTTGTAGATGTGGAAGAGATGATTGTTTCTGCAAGAACCGCCACTGTTGTAGATGTGGAAGAGATGATTGTTTCTGCGAGAACCGTCACTGCTGTAGATGTGGAAGAGATGATTGTTTCTGTGAGAACCGCCACTGTTGTAGATGTGGAAGAGATGATTGTTTCTGAGAGAACCGCCACTGTTGTAGATGTGGAAGAGATGATTGTTTCTGCGAGAACCGTCACTGTAGTAGATGTGGAAGAGATGATTGTTTCTGAGAGAACCGCCACTGTTGTAGATGTGGAAGAGATGATTGTTTCTGAGAGAACCGCCACTGTTGTAGATGTGGAAGAGATGATTGTTTCTGTGAGAACCGCCACTGTTGTAGATGTGGAAGAGATGATTGTTTCTACAAGAACCGCCACTGTTGTCGTTGTGGAAGAGATGATTGTTTCTGAGAGAACCGCCACTGTTGTAGATGTGGAAGAGATGATTCTTTCTACAAGAACCGCCACTGTTGTAGATGTGGAGGAGATGATTGTTTCTGTGAGAACCGCCACTGTTGTAGATGTGGAAGGGATGATTGTTTCTGCGAGAACCGCCACTGTTGTAGATGTGGAAGAGATGATTGTTTCTGCGAGAACCGCCACTGTTGTAGGTGTGGAAGAGATGATTGTTTCTGCGAGAACCGCCACTGTTGTAGATGTGGTAGAGATGATTGTTTCTGTGAGAACCGCCACTGTTGTAAATGTGGAAGAGATGATTGTTTCTGCGAGAACCGCCACTGTTGTAAATGTGGAAGGGATGATTGTTTCTGCGAGAACCGCCACTGTTGTAAATGTGGAAGGGATGATTGTTTCTGCGAGAACCGCCATTGTTGTAAATGTGGATGAGGTGATTGTTTCTGCGAGAACCGCCATTGTTGTAGATGTGGAAGGGATGATTGTTTCTGCGAGAACCGCCACTGTTGTAAATGTGGAAGAGATGATTGTTTCTGCGAGAACCGCCATTGTTGTAGATGTGGAAGAGATGATTGTTTCTGCAAGAACCGCCACTGTTGTAGTTGTGGAAGAGATGATTGTTTCTGCAAGAACCGCCATTGTTGTAGATGTGGAAGAGATGATTAGTTCTGCAAGAACCGCCACTGTTGTAGTTGTGGAAGAGATGATTGTTTCTGCGAGAACCGCCACTGTTGTAAATGTGGAAGAGATGATTGTTTCTGCGAGAACCGCCACTGCTGTAAATGTGGAAGAGATGATTGTTTCTGCGAGAACCGCCACTGTTGTAAATGTGGAAGAGATGATTGTTTCTGCGAGAAACGCCACTGCTGTAAATGTGGAAGAGATAAATGTTTCTGCGAGAACCGCCACTGCTGTAAATGTGGAAGAGATGATTGTTTCTGCGAGAACCTCCACTGCTGTAAATGTGGAAGAGAAGATTGTTTCTGCGAGAACCGCCACTGTTGTAAATGTGGAAGAGATGATTTTTTCTGCGAGAACCGCCACTGCTGTAAATGTGGAAGAGATGATTGTTTCTGCGAGAACCGCCACTGTTGTAGATGTGGAAGAGATGATTGTTTCTGCGAGAACCGCCACTGTTGTAGATGTGGAAGAGATGATTGTTTCTGCGAGAACCGCCACTGTTGTAGATGTGGAAGAGATGATTGTTTCTGCGAGAACCGCCACTGTTGTAGATGTGGAAGAGATGATTGTTTCTGCGAGAACTGCCAATGTTGTAGATGTGGAAGAGATGATTGTTTCTGCGAGAACCGCCACTGTTGTAGATGTGGAAGTGATGATTGTTTCTGCGAGAACCGCCACTGTTGTAGATGTGGAAGAGATGATTGTTTCTGCGAGAACCGCCACTGTTGTAGATGTGGAAGAGATGATTGTTTCTGCGAAAACCGTCACTGTTTTAGATGTGGAAGAGATGATTGTTACTGAGAGTACCGCCACTGTTGTAGATGTGGAAGAGATGATTGTTTCTGCGAGAACCGCCACTGTTGTAAATGTGGAAGAGATGATTGTTTCTGCGAGAACCGCCACTGTTGTAGTTATGGAAGAGATGATTGTTTCTGCAAGAACCGCCACTGTTGTAGATGTGTAAGAGATGATTGTTTCTGCGAGAACCGCCACTGTAGTAGCTATGGAAGAGATGATTGTTTCTGCAAGAACCGCCACTGTTGTAGATGTGTAAGAGATGATTGTTTCTGCGAGAACCGCCACTGTTGTAGATGTGGAAGAGATGATTGTTTCTGCGAGAACCGCCACTGTTGTAGATGTGGAAGAGATGATTGTTTCTGCGAGAACCGCCACTGTTGTAGATGTGGAAGAGATGATTGTTTCTGCGAGAACTGCCACTGTTGTAGATGTGGAAGAGATGATTGTTTCTGCGAGAACCGCCACTGTTGTAGATGTGGAAGAGATGATTGTTTCTGCGAGAACCGCCACTGTTGTAGATGTGGAAGAGATGATTGTTTCTGCAAGAACCGCCACTGTTGTAGATGTGGAAGAGATGATTGTTTCTGCGAGAACCGTCACTGCTGTAGATGTGGAAGAGATGATTGTTTCTGTGAGAACCGCCACTGTTGTAGATGTGGAAGAGATGATTGTTTCTGAGAGAACCGCCACTGTTGTAGATGTGGAAGAGATGATTGTTTCTGCGAGAACCGTCACTGTAGTAGATGTGGAAGAGATGATTGTTTCTGAGAGAACCGCCACTGTTGTAGATGTGGAAGAGATGATTGTTTCTGAGAGAACCGCCACTGTTGTAGATGTGGAAGAGATGATTGTTTCTGTGAGAACCGCCACTGTTGTAGATGTGGAAGAGATGATTGTTTCTACAAGAACCGCCACTGTTGTCGTTGTGGAAGAGATGATTGTTTCTGAGAGAACCGCCACTGTTGTAGATGTGGAAGAGATGATTCTTTCTACAAGAACCGCCACTGTTGTAGATGTGGAGGAGATGATTGTTTCTGTGAGAACCGCCACTGTTGTAGATGTGGAAGGGATGATTGTTTCTGCGAGAACCGCCACTGTTGTAGATGTGGAAGAGATGATTGTTTCTGCGAGAACCGCCACTGTTGTAGGTGTGGAAGAGATGATTGTTTCTGCGAGAACCGCCACTGTTGTAGATGTGGTAGAGATGATTGTTTCTGTGAGAACCGCCACTGTTGTAAATGTGGAAGAGATGATTGTTTCTGCGAGAACCGCCACTGTTGTAAATGTGGAAGGGATGATTGTTTCTGCGAGAACCGCCACTGTTGTAAATGTGGAAGGGATGATTGTTTCTGCGAGAACCGCCATTGTTGTAAATGTGGATGAGGTGATTGTTTCTGCGAGAACCGCCATTGTTGTAGATGTGGAAGGGATGATTGTTTCTGCGAGAACCGCCACTGTTGTAAATGTGGAAGAGATGATTGTTTCTGCGAGAACCGCCATTGTTGTAGATGTGGAAGAGATGATTGTTTCTGCAAGAACCGCCACTGTTGTAGTTGTGGAAGAGATGATTGTTTCTGCAAGAACCGCCATTGTTGTAGATGTGGAAGAGATGATTAGTTCTGCAAGAACCGCCACTGTTGTAGTTGTGGAAGAGATGATTGTTTCTGCGAGAACCGCCACTGTTGTAAATGTGGAAGAGATGATTGTTTCTGCGAGAACCGCCACTGCTGTAAATGTGGAAGAGATGATTGTTTCTGCGAGAACCGCCACTGTTGTAAATGTGGAAGAGATGATTGTTTCTGCGAGAAACGCCACTGCTGTAAATGTGGAAGAGATAAATGTTTCTGCGAGAACCGCCACTGCTGTAAATGTGGAAGAGATGATTGTTTCTGCGAGAACCTCCACTGCTGTAAATGTGGAAGAGAAGATTGTTTCTGCGAGAACCGCCACTGTTGTAAATGTGGAAGAGATGATTTTTTCTGCGAGAACCGCCACTGCTGTAAATGTGGAAGAGATGATTGTTTCTGCGAGAACCGCCACTGTTGTAGATGTGGAAGAGATGATTGTTTCTGCGAGAACCGCCACTGTTGTAGATGTGGAAGAGATGATTGTTTCTGCGAGAACCGCCACTGCTGTAAATGTGGAAGAGATGATTGTTTCTGCGAGAACCTCCACTGCTGTAAATGTGGAAGAGATGATTGTTTCTACGAGAACCGCCACTGTTGTAAATGTGGAAGAGATGATTGTTTCTGCGAGAACCGCCACTGTTGTAAATGTGGAAGAGATGATTGTTTCTGCGAGAACTGCCACTGCTGTAAATGTGGAAGAGATGATTGTTTCTGCGAGAACCGCCACTGCTGTAGCTGTGGAAGAGATGATTGTTTCTGTGAGAACCGCCACTGCTGTAAATGTGGAAGAGATGATTGTTTCTGCGAGAACCGCCACTGTTGTAGATGTGGAAGAGATGATTGTTTCTGCGAGAACCGCCACTGTTGTAGATGTGGAAGAGATGATTGTCTCTGTTTGTACCGCCACTGTTGTAGATGTGGAAGAGATGATTGTTTCTTCGAGAACCGCCACTGCTGTAAATGTGGAAGAGATGATTGTTTCTGTTTGAACCGCCAATGTTGTAGATGTGGAAGAGATGATTTTTTCTGCGAGAACCGCCACTGCTGTAAATGTGGAAGAGATGATTGTTTCTGCGAGGACCGCCACTGTTGTAGATGTGGAAGAGATGATTGTTTCTGCGAGAACCGCCACTGTTGTAGATGTGGAAGAGATGATTGTTTCTGTTTGAACCGCTACTGTTGTAGATGTGGAAGAGATGATTGTTTCTGCGAGAACCGCCACTGTTGTAGATGTGGAAGAGATGATTGTTTCTGTTTGAACCGCCACTGTTGTAGATGTGGAAGAGATGAATGTTTCTGTTTGAACCGCCACTGTTGTAGATGTGGAAGAGATGATTGTTTCTGCGAGAACAGCCACTGTTGTAGATGTGGAAGAGATGATTGTTTCTGCGAGAACCGCCACTGTTGTAGATGTGGAAGAGATGATTGTTTCTGTTTGAACCGCCACTGTTGTAAATGTGGAAGAGATGATTGTTTCTGCGAGAACCGCCACTGTTGTAGATGTGGAAGAGATGATTGTTTCTGCGAGAACCGCCACTGTTGTAGATGTGGAAGAGATGATTGTTTCTGTTTGAACCGCCACTGTATTAGATGTGGAAGAGATGATTGTTTCTGCGAGAACCGCCACTGCTGTAAATGTGGAAGAGATGATTGTTTCTGTTTGAACCGCCACTGTTGTAGATGTGGAAGAGATGATTGTTTCTGCGAGAACCGCCACTGTTGTAGATGTGGAAGAGATGATTGTTTCTGTGAGAACCGCCACTGTTGTAAATGTGGAAGAGATGATTGTTTCTGTGAGAACCGCCACTGCTGTAAATGTGGAAGAGATGATTGTTTCTGCGAGAACCGCCACTGTTGTAGATGTGGAAGAGATGATTGTTTCTGCGAGAACCGCCGCTGTTGTAGATGTGGAAGAGATGATTGTTTCTGCGAGAACCGCCACTGTTGTAGATGTGGAAGAGATGATTGTTTCTGCGAGAACCGCCACTGTTGTAGATGTGTAAGAGATGATTGTTTCTGCGAGCACCGCCACTGTTGTAGATGTGGAAGAGATGATTGTTTCTGAGAGAACCGCCACTGTTGTAGATGTGGAAGAGATGATTGTTTCTGCGAGAACCGCCACTGTTGTAGATGTGGAAGAGATGATTGTTTCTGCGAGAACCGCAACTGTTGTAGATGTGGAAGAGATGATTGTTTCTGCGAGAACCGCCACTGTTGTAGATGTGGAAGAGAAGATTGTTTCTGAGAGAACAGCCACTGTTGTAGATGTGGAAGAGATGATTGTTTCTGCGAGAACCGCCACTGTTGTAGATCTGGAAGAGATGATTGTTTCTGCGAGAACCGCCA
Organism: Mantis religiosa; assembly: GCA_030765055.1. Taxonomy (NCBI): domain Eukaryota; kingdom Metazoa; phylum Arthropoda; class Insecta; order Mantodea; family Mantidae; genus Mantis; species Mantis religiosa. Next base: position 208,123,964 of record CM060953.1, on the reverse strand, counting down.
CTGTTGTAGATGTGGAAGGGATGATTGTTTCTGAGAGAACAGCCACTGTTGTAGATGTGGAAGAGATGATTGTTTCTGAGAGAACCGCCACTGTTGTAGATGTGGAAGAGATGATTGTTTCTGTGAGAACCGCTACTGTTGTAGATATGGAAGAGATGATTGTTTCTGCGAGAACCGCCACTGTTGTAGATGTGGAAGGGATGATTTTTTCTGCGTGAACCGCCACTGTTGTAAATGTGGAAGGGATGATTGTTTCTGCGAGAACCGCCACTGTTGTAAATGTGGAAGGGATGATTGTTTCTGCGAGAACCGCCACCTTTGTAAATGTGGAAGAGATGATTGTTTCTGCGAGAACCGCCACTGTTGTAAATGTGGAAGAGATGATTGTTTCTGCGAGAACCGCCATTGTTGTAGGTGTGGAAGAGATGATTGTTTCTGCGAGAACCGCCACTGTTGTAGATGTGGAAGAGATGATTGTTTCTGCGAGAACCGCCACTGTTGTAGATGTGGAAGAGATGATTGTTTCTGCGAGAACCGCCATTGTTGTAGATGTGGAAGAGATGATTGTTTCTGCGAGAACCGCCACTGTTGTAGATGTGGAAGGGATGATTGTTTCTGCGTGAACCGCCACTGTTGTAAATGTGGAAGGGATGATTGTTTCTGCGAGAACCGCCACCTTTGTAAATGTGGAAGAGATGATTGTTTCTGCGAGAACCGCCACCTTTGTAAATGTGGAAGAGATGATTGTTTCTGCGAGAACCGCCACTGTTGTAAATGTGGAAGAGATGATTGTTTCTGCGAGAACCGCCATTGTTGTAGATGTGGAAGAGGTGATTGTTTGTGCGAGAACCGCCACTGTTGTAGATGTGGAAGAGATGATTGTTTCTGCGAGAACCGCCACCGTTGTAGATGTGGAAGAGATGATTGTTTCTGCGAGAACAGCCACTGCTGTAGATGTGGAAGAGATGATTGTTTCTGCGAGAACTGCCACTGTTGTAGATGTGGAAGAGATAATTGTTTCTGCGAGAACAGCCACTGTTGTAGATGTGGAAGAGATGATTGTTTCTGCGAGAACCGCCACCTTTGTAAATGTGGAAGAGATGATTGTTTCTGCGAGAACCGCCACTGTTGTAGATGTGGAAGAGATGATTGTTTCTGCGAGAACCGCCACTGCTGTAAATGTAGAAGAGATGATTGTTTCTGTTTGAACCGCCACTCTTGTAGATGTGAAAGAGATGATTGTTTCTGCGAGAACCGCCACTGCTGTAAATGTGGAAGAGATGATTGTTTCTGTTTGAACCGCCACTCTTGTAGATGTGGAAGAGATGATTGTTTCTGCGAGAACCGCCACTGCTGTAAATGTAGAAGAGATGATTGTTTCTGTTTGAACCGCCACTCTTGTAAATGTGGAAGAGATGATTGTTTCTGTGAGAACCGCCACTGCTCAAAATGTGGAAGAGATGATTGTTTCTGTGAGAACCGCCACTGCTGTAAATGTAGAAGAGATGATTGTTTCTGTTTGAACCGCCACTGTTGTAGATGTGGAAGAGATGATTGTTTCTGCGAGAACCGCCACTGTTGTAGATGTGGAAGAGATGATTGTTTCTGCGAGAACCGCCACTGTTGTAGACGTGGAAGAGATGATTGTTTCTGTGAGTACCGCCACTGTTGTAGACGTGGAAGAGATGATTGTTTCTGTGAGTACCGCCACTGTTGTAGACGTGGAAGAGATGATTGTTTCTGCGAGAACCGCCACCTTTGTAAATGTGGAAGAGATGATTGTTTCTGCGAGAACCGCCACCTTTGTAAATGTGGAAGAGATGATTGTTTCTGCGAGAACCGCCACCTTTGTAAATGTGGAAGAGATGATTGTTTCTGCGAGAACCGCCACCTTTGTAAATGTGGAAGAGATGATTGTTTCTGCGAGAACCGCCACTGTTGTAGATGTGGAAGAGATGATTGTTTCTGCGAGAACCGCCACTGCTGTAAATGTAGAAGAGATGATTGTTTCTGCGAGAACCGCCACTGTTGTAGATGTGGAAGAGATGATTGTTTCTGTGAGTACCGCCACTGTTGTAGACGTGGAAGGGATGATTGTTTCTGCGAGAACCGCCACCTTTGTAAATGTGGAAGAGAGGATTGTTCCTGCGAGAACCGCCACCTTTGTAAATGTGGAAGAGATGATTGTTTCTGCGAGAACCGCCACTGTTGTAGATGTGGAAGAGATGATTGTTTCTGCGAGGACCGCCACTGCTGTAAATGTAGAAGAGATGATTGTTTCTGTTTGAACCGCCACTGTTGTAGATGTGGAAGAGATGATTGTTTCTGCGAGAACCGCCACTGTTGTAGATGTGGAAGAGATGATTGTTTCTGTGAGAACCGCCACTGTTGTAGATGTGGAAGAGATGATTGTTTCTGCGAGAACCGCCACTGTTGTAGATGTGGAAGAGATGATTGTTTCTGTGAGAACCGCCACTGTTGTAGATGTGGAAGAGATGATGGTTTCTGCGAGAGCCGCCACTGTTGTGGATGTGGAAGAGATGATTGTTTCTGCGAGAACCGCCACCTTTGTAAATGTGGAAGAGATGATTGTTTCTGTGAGAACCGCCACTGTTGTAAATGTGGAAGAGATGATTGTTTCTGCGTGAACCGCCACCTTTGTAAATGTGGAAGAGATGATTGTTTCTGCGAGAACCGCCACTGTTGTAAATGTGGAAGAGATGATTGTTTCTGAGAGAACCGCCACTGTTGTAAATGTGGAAGAGATGATTGTTTCTGCGAGAACCGCCACTGTTGTAGTTATGGAAGAGATGATTGTTTCTGCGAGAACCGCCACTGTTGTAGTTATGGAAGAGATGATTGTTTCTGCGAGAACCGCCACTGTTGTAGTTATGGAAGAGATGATTGTTTCTGCGAGAACCGCCACTGTTGTAGATGTGGAAGAGATGATTGTTTCTGCGAGAACCGCCACTGTTGTAGATGTGGAAGAGATGATTGTTTCTGCGTGAACCGCCACTGTTGTAGATGTGGAAGAGATGATTGTTTCTGCGTGAACCGCCACTGTTGTAGATGTGGAAGAGATGATTGTTTCTGCGAGAACCGCCACTGTTGTAGATGTGGAAGAGATGATTGTTTCTGCGTGAACCGCCACTTTTGTAGATGTGGAAGAGGTGATTGTTTCTGCGAGAACCGCCACTGCTGTAGATGTGGAAGAGATGATTGTTTCTGCGAGGACCGCCACTGTTGTAAATGTGGAAGAGATGATTGTTTCTGCGAGAACCGCCACTGTTGTAGATGTGGAAGAGATGATTGTTTCTGCGAGGACCGCCACTGTTGTAGATGTGGAAGAGATGATTGTTTCTGCGAGAACCGCCACTGTTGTAGATGTGGAAGAGATGATTGTTTCTGTGAGAACCGCCACTGTTGTAGATGTGGAAGAGATGATTGTTTCTGCGAGAACCGCCACTGTTGTAGATGTGGAAGAGATGATTGTTTCTGCGAGAACCGCCACTGTTGTAGATGTGGAAGAGATGATTGTTTCTGCGAGAACCGCCACTGTTGTAGATGTGGAAGAGATGATTGTTTCTGCGAGAACCGCCAATGTTGTAAATGTGGAAGAGATGATTGCTTCTGCGAGAACCGCCACTGTTGTGGATGTGGAAGAGATGATTGTTTCTGCGAGAGCCGCCATTGTTGTAGATGTGGAAGAGATGATTGTTTCTGCGAGAGCCGCCACTGTTGCAGAATTGGAAGAGTTGATTGTTTCTGCGAGAACCGCCACTGTTGTAGATGTGGAAGTTTGAATTGTTTTGAAATCGCCGCCACTGCTGCAGATTAGGTGCTGATTGTTTCTGCGAGAGCCGCCGCTGTTGCGGGGGCGGAAACAGATTTATTCTGCGAGGGCCGACACTGATGTGGGGGTGGAAGGTAGTTTATTGATTGTTCTTGTCGCGCAGTCTGACCTTGTGAGGTGCGCATCATCTGGCGGCCAGGTAGAGAAACTGCACGGAAAGAGATTCGACCCATGTGTTTCTGGCGTTAATTCTGATTCCTAAAATTGACAAATTTGTGAAATAAGATGTAAAAGCATATGGCAGTTCCCAAAAGAACGCCTGGAAACTATTTTCTGTTGAAGAGGGTTTAAAACCCGAAATTTTATTGTACCCATAAAAATAAATCATACACTTAAAACACTCGCGCAGAAACGGGTTTTGTGAGGAACCGTTTGCTTCGTCAAGGTCCGGCAAAGCGGTCCGTTCATATTGATACCTGAATGCGAGAACTTTAAGCGGATTGTTAAGAAGATTTCTCTCTCCATAAAATTGCAGGTCGCCACCTGGTTTGGTTTCATTTTACAAACAGACTACCAAGTAAATGCTGTATCTACTTCATGTTGTAAAAGTGCTTTACTTACCAGCGAATACAGTAGACTTAAATGATTGTCAATTGTTTTTAACACAATGTTGTTATGTTATGGCTCTGAAATTACATTCTCTCTGCATGGCCAAGTAATGATAATGAATAACTACATCGCATCTGAGAAAAATATAGATAATTGAAAATTAACTAACTAAAAAAGATCTCGGAAATGATTGATTCCACAAAGGTGTATTTGAATAAATTGTATGTTTTAGTAAGATCTACTTTTTTGTGCAGTAAAGTTTTCCCTATCTCTTACCGTTTATCAGTTATACAAAAGTCACTCAGAATAAAGGGAACTTCTGAGTATATTCACAAAAAATTCAAGATCTCCATTTGTTGTGTAGTAATATTTTGTCTATCCCTTGCAGTTTATCAGTTATATAAAAGTCATAGAGAATAAAGAGAACTTCTGAGAACATTCACAGAAAATTCAAGATATACATTTGTTATGTAGTAATATTTTGTCTATCTCTTACAGTTTATCAGTTATACAAAAGTCATTCAGAATAAAGGGAACATCTGAGTACATTCGCAGAAAATTCAAGATATACATTTGTTATGTAGTAATATTTTGTCTATCTCTTACAGTTTATCAGTTATACAAAAGTCATTGAGGATAAAGGGAACATCTGAGTACATTCGCAGAAAATTCAAGATATACATTTGTTGTGTAGTAATATTTTGTCTATCTCTTACAGTTTACCAGTTATACAAAAGTCATTCAGAATAAAGGGGACTTCTGAGTACATTCACAGAAAATTCAAGATATACATTTGTTGTGTAGTAATATTTTGTCTATCTCTTACAGTTTACCAGTTATACAAAAGTCATTCAGAATAAAGGGGACTTCTGAGTACATTCACAGAAAATTCAAGATGTACATTTGTTGTGTAGTAATATTTTGTCTATCTCTTACAGTTTACCAGTTATACAAAAGTTATTCAGAATAAAGGGGACTTCTGAGTACATTCACAGAAAATTCAAGATATACATTTGTTATGTAGTAATATTTTGTCTATCTCTTACAGTTTAGTTTATCAGTTATACAAAAGTCATTCAGAATAAAGAGTACTTCTGAGTACAATCTCAGAAAATTCAAGATGTACATTTGTTATGTAGTAATAATTTGCCTATCTCTTACAGTTTATCAGTTATGCGAAAGTAATTCAGAAAATGAGAACTTCTGACTACATTCACAGAAAATTCAAGATATATATTTGTTATGTAGTAATAATTTGCCTATCTCTTACAGTTTATCAGTTATGCGAAAGTAATTCAGAAAATGAGAACTTCTGACTACATTCACAGAAAATTCAAGATATATATTTGTTATGTAGTAATATTTTGTCTATCTCTTATAGCTTATCAGTTATGCGAAAGTAATTCAGAAAATGAGAACTTCTGACTACATTCACAGAAAATTCAAGATATATATTTGTTATGTAGTAATATTTTGTCTATCTCTTATAGCTTATCAGTTATACAAAAGCCATTCAGAATAAAGAGAACTTCTGAGAACATTCACAGAAAATTCAAGATATACATTTGTTGTGTAGTAATATTTTGTCTATGTCTTACAGTTTATCAGTTATACAAAAGTCATTCAGAATAAAGAGAACTTCTGAGAACATTCACAGAAAATTCAAGATATATATTTGTTATGTAGTAATATTTTGTCTATGTCTTACAGTTTATCAGTTATACAAAAGTCATTCAGAATAAAGAGAACTTCTGAGAACATTCACAGAAAATTCAAGATATACATTTGTTATGTAGTAATACTTTGTCTATCTCTTACAGTTTGTCAGTTATACAAAAGTCATTCAGAATAAAGAGAACTTGTGAGGACATTCACAGAAAGATGACATTTTATTTGTCGGGAAAATATTTCATACATATGACGTAGTGATGAAAATTCTTAAAGTTATTTTTGATAAAGTTGCATGCGAAGTTTAGTTTGAGGTGGGTCAGTTTATTGGAACTCTTGGAAGTTGCAGAAATGCCAGTATCCAACATGGAGGGAGACAATGTAATTTATTAAATTGGAATCAATGGGCAGGCAAATGCTCCGTTTTAGCTAGAGATGTAAAAGTGCAGGAAGCTGGTGTGGAGATGTTTCCCACACTCTCGCGATCATTATCCCAGCAGCGCCTTCTTGTTGCTCTTCCGGTTCGTGATTTGCGACAACAGACTTGATAAATCATCCTCCGAACACTATGAGCAGGCACCGCTTTCTCCTCGCTACTCGCCAGGGGTGTCAAGTCTATCAGTAAACAAATATCTAGCATTTAATATGCAGGGAAAAAAATGAGAATGACAGAGACTTACCACGTTCAGTAGGCAGTAAATAACCAATGTTTTCCTACACTTCCTGCCGTCGACTTTTGATGTAAGTTTAACAGCAGTTTGTGGATCTTCCTACTTCAACAACTAATAATGCAAGACAATAGCACTTTTTAACATTGTGTAGTTTGTTTACATAGGAAGAAGATACACTTCCTCCTCCGGGCCGTTACAGGACCAAGGTGGGTTTTACCGGCCAATAGTAGGGACCATGCCCTCTGCGCTATCGTGACTCCTTGGGTCACTCGTCCTTCCACTCGGGGCATACGTACGGTAAATCAAGATGGGTCGCAGTGCCGAATCTATCCTATCGTAGCTTTGTTTACTCACTTCTAGGCAGTAATGGCATCTTCTAGCCGGGACTCGAACCTGGAGCCTGACTACAACGAAATATTGTAAATAACAATATGTGGTTTACCCCGTCAATGCGTCCGGGCTGCTCTCGGTATATTAGCATGGTCTTACAAACTATACGTAGGTACGTGTGGCTGCTGGTTGTGCTAGACCCAATCTGAAACTGTTAGGGACCCTCAGCACGAGAACACAACATTAAAAACATAGCATTTGAATTAATCCATGCTCTTTAATGTCTGAGCGGGTTTGCATCCTGGAACGCAGGAAACAGTTTAACCGCACAAATCAAATCACTGTTGCTTACGTAAGTTGCTATTTGTGGAGCGACAAAAATATTTTTGTTCTTGCCTCGTTGTTCCTTGTGCTAATCTTCTTGTGGTGGGTGACGTCATGGAGCTAAACCGCAAAATGAGTGACGCGCGGAGCTCCATTCATATGCCCTGCCTCAGAAATATGACTGAGTCAGAAGCCGTGTAAGTAGCAGATCCAATTGTGTGGACAACGGATCACTTAGCTCTGATCGCGATCTTGATGTTCTCAAAAGTCCTTCAGATATTGGCTACTTGCAACACTTACGAAGAAAGTTGATTTTGTCTAAATTGGGACTAATGCTATTAATTAAAGTACCACGTGCTGAAATATTTTTATGATAAATAAAATTAATGTTTTCAATTTTCTGGAAAAACATTCGGAAGTCAGAATATTACTACACAACAAATGTATATCTTGAATTTTAGGTGATTGTACTCAGAAGTTCTCTTTATAATGAATGACTTTTGTATAACTGATAAACTGTAAGAGATAGACAAAATATTACTACACAACAAATGTATATCTTGAATTTTCATGTGATTGTACTCAGAAATTCCCTTTATAATGAATGACTTTTGTATAACTGATAAACTGTAAGAGATAGACAAAATATTACTACACAACAAATGTATATCTTGAATTTTCATGTGATTGTACTCAGAAATTCTCTTTATAATGAATGACTTTTGTATAACTGATAAACTGTAAGAGATAGACAAAATATTACTACACAACAAATGTATATCTTGAATTTTCTGTGAATGTTCTCAGAAGATCTCTTTATTCTGAATGACTTTTGTATAACTGATAAACTGTAAGAGATAGACAAAATATTACTGCACAACAAATGTATATCTTGAATTTTCTGTGAATGTACTAAGAAGTTCTCTTTATTCTGAATGACTTTTGTATAACTGATAAACTGTAAGAGATAGATAAAATATTACTACACAACGAATGTATATCTTGAATTTTCTGTGAATGTACTCAGAAGTTCTCTTTATTCTGAATGACTTTTGTATAACTGATAAACTGTAAGAGATAGACAAAATATTACTACACAACAAATTTTCTGCGAATGTACTCAGAAATTCTCTTTATCCTGAATGACTTCTATATAACTGATAAACTGTAAGAGATAGACAAAATATTACTACACAACAAATGTATATCTTGAATTTTCTGTGAATGTTCTCAGAAGTTCTCTTTATTCTGAATGACTTTTGTATAACTGATCAAATGTAAGAGATAGACAAAATATTACTACATAACAAATGTATATCTTGAATTTTCTGTGAATGTTCTCAGAAGTTCTCTTTATTCTGAATGACTTTTGTATAACTGATAAACTGTAAGGGATAGACAAAATATTACTACACAATAAATGTATACCTTGAATTTTCTGCGAATGAACACAGAAGTTCTCATTATTCTGAATGACTTTTGTATAACTGATAAATTGAAAGAGATAGACTAAATATTACCACACAATAAATGTATATGTTGAATTTTCTGCGAATGAACACAGAAGTTCTCATTATTCTCAATGACTTTTGTATAATTGATAAACTATAAGACATAGACAAAATATTACTACATAACAAATGTATATCTTGAATTTTCTCTGAATGTACTCAGAAGTTCTCTTTATTCTGAATGACTTTTGTATAACTGATAAACTGTAAGAGATAGACAAAGTATTACTACACAATAAATGCATATCTTGAATTTTCTGTGAATGTTCTCAGAAGTTCTCTTTATTCTGAATGACTTTTGTATAACTGATAAACTGTAAGAGATAGACAAAATATTACTACACAACAAATGTATATCTTGAATTTTCTGTGAATGTTCTCAGAAGTTCTCTTTATTCTGAATGACTTTTGTATAGCTGATAAACTGTAAGAGATAGACAAAATATTACTACACAATAAATGTATATCTTGAATTTTCTGTGAATGTACTCAGAAGTTCTCTTTTTCTGAATGACTTTTGTATAACTGATAAACTGTAAGAGATAGACAAAATATTACTACACAACAAATGTATATCTTGAATTTTCTGTGAATGTACTCAGAAGTTCTCTTTTTCTGAATGACTTTTGTATAACTGATAAACTGTAAGAGATAGACAAAATATTACTACATAACAAATGTATATCTTGAATGTTCTGCGAATGTTCCCTGAAGTGCTCTGCATTCTGAATGACTTTTGTATAACTGGAAAAATCTGTAGTTAAAAAAATAAAAAGTTAAAAATACAAAACACAGAAATAAAAAACATGATACTACAAAAAAAAAAAAAAGAAATAGAAGATTTGATTTGTATTTATGGAAAAATCAGTCTCTCACCCCGTAGTCAAGACATATCTGAGCAACTTAAACAAGAAGTTGTGGAATACTGAATGGTTAAGAAGGTGCCCCAATAAGCTTTCAGTAATCAGAAACTCAGTTTTCAACGACAATTAAATCTGCCTAAAGAATGTAAGGGACTGCATAATGTATACCGGTTTACGGATTGGTCGTTCCAAATTGTCACATGAGCATCTCTCGATATAAATGTGAAGTCACTTTGTGTAACTACTGTAGTGTAATATTTACAACAATACATGTATTTGAATGCATATATTTAGAAGCTTCACAACAAAAGGAAGCACTGAACCATTCCACATCTGTTTTCAGCACTATTCATTTAATACATAGCATTAAACTACCAGTGTCAGTGTGAATTTTACAATGTATATAGATTTATAGTTTATCAATGCCGAGATACCCTACTACTGCAATTGATTTATAAATTGTTTACCATACTGTATTGTAATTTTTGTATTACTGTTATTGTTCATTTACTGTTTCCAATATATCTGTTTTAAAACAAAATGTAAATTTTGTTCTTATATCTACATGGTCGCTCATGACCTAGTTGTTCATGCGACTTTAAATAAATTCAAAAAATGTATAAATTGCGGGTTATGCCCCCCAAATACGTTATTACATTTTAAATTTTGATTCGTTTAATTGTAATACGTAATATGAGTTTATGAAGTTATAAATTATTATAAATAATAAATAATTATTATACTGTCTTAGCCCCTTGGGACGGCCCCATTCTTAACTCTCCCCACTTGGCAACATAGGTACAATAGACCGTAGCGCAGTCCAGTCCTCTGCTATACCAACTTTGTTGTTTAAACATATTATTGTTGAAGTTAACCGAGATAGTTATGTGTACAGATGGTTGTTGTATGTCACCTCGTAGGCAGTACGTGATTACTTTGCATTTCCAGGTCATAGAATAATGAATAATGATTTACCATTCAGAAAAGTATTGGAAAAGTCAGATAAATAACAAGGTTCATTCCCGATAGTATATATTTGACATAAACTGTATGTTTTAACAAAATGTACATTTTGAAGTAACATTTTGTCTATCTCTGAAACTTGTAGTTATGCAAAAAGGTAACTCAGAATGAAGAGAGCCTCAAATAAAATAATTGTGCGGATGAATGAACTTTATTGACTACAAAGTACAGCTTGTCTTAGCCCATACAGCCGGACACCGTGGTTATAAGGCACGTTGGACCTTTGTTTCGTAACATTTTTCTACCCTTCTCCTGGATTTCTATATTATCTGCCTTCTGTATTCGCCTTTCCTCCTTCTCAACTTCTTATTACAAAATTTTGATTATGCACTTCCCTAATCACCCGTACCCCGATCTCATTATTTTACTGTAGCCTTACTTATTTGTCTGTCTTCAGTTTTTTTTTCAACATTTAATCTCCTCATGACCATAATTTATCTGATATATTGTTATTTTTGGCTTAATAAATCTTGTTTAAACTTTAGTTTCTTCAACGGCATATGTGTACCTATTTTAAAGTTACATTTACCACTGTATAGCTCTTTTTTGCGAATTTATTTTCCTGTAATTTTATCTACTGTGTATATATTAGACAAAGTAACGGAACTGCAAAAATGCCAAACTAAAGATAAAGGATTAACAACGTCTAGGCATGCAACCCCACCCCGTTCAAGGATGCAATTCCACTCCAAACTACCTCTTATATAGAGGAACATACATTTGTTCAGATTTTCTCAAAAGGATCCAACGGATATCTCTAAGTTCCCGTCCAAAACTGTACTCCGTAATCAGGGCATAACAAATTACCCACTAGTATCCGCATTTGCAGGTGCAAAAAGCGGGGAATAACAGACATTTCTGCGGTGTAGAAGTCCATTGGATGGCTTCCATAGAAGGACCAGTATTAATGAACATTAGATCATGTTAACCTGCCTGTAATTTGGGAGTACATACATACAATCAAAGAGGACGCTGAGCAGGGAGATCACGTTAACCTGCCTGTAATCTGAGAGTACATACATACAATCAAAGAGGACGCTGAGCAGGCAGATCACGTTAACCTGCCTGTAATCTGAGAGTACATACATACAATCAAAGAGGACGCTGAGCAGGCAGATCACGTTAACCTGCCTGTAATCTGAGAGTACATACATACAATCAAAGAGGACGCTGAGCGGGCAGATCACGTTAACCTGCCTGTAATCTGAGAGTACATACATACAATCAAAGAGGACGCTGAGCGGGCAGATCACGTTAAACTGCCTGTAATCTGAGAGTACATACATACAATCAAAGAGGACGCTGAGCAGGCAGATCACGTTAACCTGCCTGTAATCTGAGAGTACATACATACAATCAAAGAGGACGCTGAGCAGGCAGATCACGTTAAACTGAATGTAATTTGAGAGTACATACATACAAAGAGGATAAATAAATAAATTCTACATTCTTATGTTACGATTTCTTGAATCTATATCGGAATCTAAATTAACATTCTAACATTTTGTTTTTATCTTTACATTTAATTTAACTTTGTTTATAATTTTGTAGACAAATTATATCTAATTAACTGCTTAACTTTGCAGTTGCCTAACCTATCAGTCATCATTGCTTCTTGATGACTGAACCTAACCTAAGTGTAGATTGAACATTTATACGTTTGTTTATGTTTTAATATATTGCTGTCAAGTCTCGAATTTATACTCTTCTATAAGGAGTTCCTTCTATTTATGTTTCCTATCCTGTGATATTTTGTAGCCCGATGATTTCCTCAAGTTCCTCATCTATGTCATCTAAATCTTGCCAATTTTTGCTCAAATATAGGACTTAGGTCTCTTCGCTGCTCCTGTCTTTCGATTAGCCTTATGGATCTTCTTAGTGGTACCAATGTGGCAGTTCTCTCAGGTTCCCTATGTCTGCGATCCCTAGATAGGGTGTACTCTTTCCATGCCTTTGATATATAGTTCGTTAGTTCATCAAGTTTCTTAAAATCAACCTCGTTTCTTACAATTGTCCAAGTGTTTTTGCCTTGAAGCTCCTGTCTTAATTCGCCAACTTGATTGTCATGTATTCCACACTCAAAAGTTTGATGTTCTGGTGTATCATCTATTTCACATATAGTGCATAGCCTTGTTTCTCTTCTTCCTATTCTATGTAAATAGATGGCATATGGTCCATGACCGGTTATAAATTGTATAATTCCTTTGGACGGGTTGAAATGCTTCATTTTCAATCTTTCATTTATATCTGGTAGTATTTCATGTACTCTACGGCCCTCTTCTATATTATCCCATTCGTGCTGCCAGTCCTTAAAAAGTTTCCTTCTTATCTGCCATCTAGTTTCAAACTCCTCTCCTATTATTTCAGCTACTTTCTCTCTGTCCTTCTTACGCCAATAGTCCGCTCCTCTAAATCTTATTAATAGATCCATTGGCCATATTCCGAGTATTACAAGTAGCGCCATGGTGGGGGTAGTCTTTGTAGCTCCTGCATATCTTAATAATATTTGTCGTTGAGTTCTCCTAATTAATATTACATTCCTTTTATTTCTTAATCTCTGCGCCCATGTACTACTGCCATATGACATTATTCCTACTGCTATACTGGTGTGGTGTATTTTAATCACATCATGTGAGATATTAATGGTTCTTTGTACTATTGAAGTTAGCTTACCCATAACACCTAGCTGAGCAGGCAGATCATGTTAACCTGAATGTAATTTGGGAGTAAATACATAAAAAGAGGATGCTGAGCAGGCAGATCGTGTTATGCTGCCTGTCATTTAAGAGTATATACATACAAAGAGGATGCAGAGCCGGCAGATCATGTTAACCTGACTGTAATTTGAGAGTACATACATAAAAAGAGGATGCTGAGCAGGCAGATCGTGTTATGCTGCCTGACATTTAAGAGTATATACATACAAAGAGGATGCAGAGCAGGCAGCTCATGTTAACCTGACTGTAATTTGAGAGCATATACATACAAAGAGGATGCAGAGCAGGCAGATCATGATAACCTGACTGTAATTTGAGAGTACATACATGCAAAGAGGATGCTGAGCAGGAAGATCATGTTAACCTGACTGTAATTTGAGAGTACATACATGCAAAGAGGATGCTGAGCAGGAAGATCATGTTAACCTGACTGTAATTTGAGAGTACATACATGCAAAGAGGATGCTGAGCAGGAAGATCATGATAACCTGACTGTAATTTGAGAGTACATACATGCAAAGAGGATGCAGAACAGGCAGATCATGTTAACCTGACTGTAATTTGAGAGCATATACATACAAAGAGGATGCAGAGCAGGCAGATCATGATAACCTGACTGTAATTTGAGAGTACATACATGCAAAGAGGATGCTGAGCAGGAAGATCATGTTAACCTGACTGTAATTTGAGAGCATATACATACAAATAGGATGCAGAGCAGGCAGATCATGATAACCTGACTGTAACTTGAGAGTACATACATGCAAAGAGGATGCTGAGCAGGAAGATCATGATAACCTGACTGTAATTTGAGAGTACATACATGCAAAGAGGATGCAGAACAGGCAGATCATGATAACCTGACTGTAATTTGAGAGCATATACATACAAAGAGGATGCAGAGCAGGCAGATCATGATAACCTGACTGTAATTTGAGAGTACATACATGCAAAGAGGATGCTGAGCAGGAAGATCATGTTAACCTGCCTGTAATTTGGGAGTAAATACATAAAAAGAGGTTGCTGAGCAGGCAGATCATGTTAACCAGCCTGCAATTCCAGAGTACATGCATTCAAAGATGACGCTGAATAGGTAGATCATGTTAACCTGTCTGTAATTTGAGAGTACATACATACAAAGAGGATGCTGTGTAGGTAGATCATGTTAACCTGCCTGTAATTTGAGATTATATACCCACCCACCCACCTACCTAACAACCTACCTACTTGTTTATTTATTTACTTTTTTTTATTTATTTATTTATTTATTTATTTATTTATTTATTTATTTATTTATTTATTTATTTATTTATTTATTTATTTATTTATTTATTTATTTATTTATTTATTTATTTATTTATTTATTTATTTATTTATTTATTTATTTATTTATTTATTTATTTATTTATTTATTTATTTATTTATTTATTTATTTATTTATTTATTTATTTATTTATTTATTTATTTATTTATTTATTTATTTATTTATTTATTTATTTATTTATTTATTTATTTATTTATTTACTTATTTATTTATTTATTTATTTATTTATTTATTTATTTATTTATTTATTTATTTATTTATTTATTTATTTATTTATTTATTTATTTATTTATTTATTTATTTATTTATTTATTTATTTATTTATTTATTTATCTAATTATTTAGTTCCGTGCCTGTGATCTGACAGCACACGCTTACATTAAGGATGGAGAGATGGCAGTTCCGTGCCTGTGATATGACAGCACACGCCTACATATGGGATAGCGACCTGGTAGGTCCGTGCCGGTGATCTCAGAGCACACGCTCACATATGGGATGGCGACAGGGCAGTTCCGTGCCTGTGATCTGACAGCACACGCTTACATTAGGGATGGAGAGATGCCAGTTCCGTGCCTGTGATCTGACAGCACACGCTCTCATTAGGGATAGAGAGGTGGCAGTTCCGTGCCTGTGATATGACAGCACACGCTTACATATGGGATGGAGAGATGCCAGTTCTGTGCCTGTGATCTGACAGCACACGCTCTCATAAGGGATAGAGAGGTGGCAGTTCCGTGCCTGTGATATGACAGTACACGCTTACATATGGGATGGAGAGATGCCAGTTCCTTGCCTGTGATATAACACCACACTCTTACATATGGGATGGCGACCTGGCAGATCCGTGCCTGTGATCTGAAAGCACATCCTTACATATAGGATGGCGAGCTGGCAGTTGCGTGCCTGTGATCTGAGAGCACACCCTTACACTTAGGATGCCGAGCTGGCAGTTCCGTGCCTGTGATTTGACAGCACACTCTTACATATAGGATGAGACCTGGCTGTTCCGTGCCTGTGATATGACAGCACACTCTTACATATGAGATGGCGACCTGGCAGTTCCGTGCCTGTAATAAGACAGCACACTCTTACATCAGGGATGGCCACCTGGCTGTTCCATGACTGTGATATGTCAGCACACTCTTACATATGGGATGGCGACCTGGCAGTTCCGTGCCTGTGATATGTCAGCACACTCTTACATATGGGATGGCGACCTGGCAGTTCCGTGCCTGTGATATGACTGCACACTCTTAAATATGGGGTGGCGACCTGGCTGTTCCGTGCCTGTGATATGACTGCACACTCTTAAATATGGGGTGGCGACCTGGCTGTTCCGTGCCTGTGATATGACTGCACACCCTTAAATATGGGATGGCGACCTGCCTGTTCCGTGCCTGTGATCTGAGAGCACAAGCTTACATATAGGATGGCGATCTCGCAGATCCGTGCCTGTGATTTGACAGCACACGCTTACATATGGGATGGCGAGCTGGCAGTTCTGTGCCTGTGATTTGGCAGCACACGCTCACAGATGTGATGGTGAGCTGGCAGTTCTGTGCCTGTGATTTGACAGCACACGCTTACATATCGGATGATTAGCTGGCAGTTCCGTGCCTGTGATTTGACAGCACACGCTCACATATGTGATGGTGAGCTGGCAGTTCTGTGCCTGTGATTTGACAGCACATGCTCACATATGGGATGTTGAGCTGGCAGTTCTGTGCCTGTGATTTGACAGCACACGCTCACATATGGGATGGTGAGCTGGCGGTTCTGTGCCTGTGATTTGACAGCACACGCTCACATGTGTGAAGGTGAGCTGGCAGTTCTGTGCCTGTGATTTGACAGCACATGCTCACATATGGGATGGTGATCTGGCAGTTCTGTGCCTGTGATTTGACAGCACACGCTCACATATGTGATGGTGAGCTGGCAGTTCTGTGCCTGTGATTTGACAGCACATGCTCACATATGGGATGGCGAGCTGGCAGTTCTGTGCCTGTGATTTGACAGCACACGCTCACATATGTGATGGTGAGCTGGCAGTTCTGTGCCTGTGATTTGACAGCACACGCTCACATATGGGATGGTGAGCTGGCAGTTCTGTGCCTGTGATTTGACAGCACACGCTCACATATGGGATGGTGGGCTGGCAGTTCCGTGCCTGTGATTTGACAGCACACGCTCACATATGGGATGGTGAGCTGGCAGTTCCGTGCCTGTGATTTGATAGCACACGCTCACAATTGGGACCATTAGCTAGCAGTTCCGTGCCTGTGATTTGACAGCACACGCTCACATATGGGATGGTGAGCTGGCAGTTCTGTGCCTGTGATTTGACAGCACACGCTCACATATGGGATGGTGAGCTGGCAGTTCTGTGCCTGTGATTTGATAGCACACGCTTACATATGGGATGGTGAGCTGGCAGTTCTGTGCCTGTGATTTGACAGCACACGCTCACATATGAGATGAGCAGCTGGTTGTTCCGTGCTTGTGATTTGACAGCACACGCTCACAATTGGGACCATTAGCTAGCAGTTCCGTGCCTGTGATTTGACAGCACACGCTCACATATGGGATGGTGAGCTGGCAGTTCCGTGCCTGTGATTTGACAGCACCCGCTTATATATGGGATGCTGAGCTGGCAGTTCCGTGCCTGTGATTTGACAGCACACGCTCACATATGGGATGGTGAGCTGGCAGTTCCGTGCCTGTGATTTGACAGCACCCGCTCATATATGGGATGCTGAGCTGGCAGTTCCATGCCTGTGATTTGACAGCAAACGCTTACATATGTGATGGTGAGCTGGCAGTTCTGTGCCTGTGATCTGACAGCACACGCTCACATATGGGATGGTGAGCTGGCAGTTCCGTGCCTGTGATTTGACAGCACCCGCTCATATATGGGATGGTGAGCTGGCAGTTCTGTGCCTGTGATTTGACAGCACACGCTCACATATGGGATGGTGAGCTGGCAGTTCCGTGCCTGTGATTTGACAGCACACGCTCACATATGGGATGGTGAGCTGGCAGTTCCGTGCCTGTGATTTGACAGCACACGCTCACAGATGGGATGGCGACCTGGCAGTTCCGTGCCTGTGATATGACTGCACACTCTTAAATATGGGGTGGCGACCTGGCTGTTCCGTGCCTGTGATCTGAGAGCACAAGCTTACATATAGGATGGCGAGCTGGCAGATCCGTGCCTGTGATTTGACAGCACACGCTTACACATGGGATGGCGAGCTGGCAGTTCTGTGCCTGTGATTTGGCAGCACAAGCTCACAGATGTGATGGTGAGCTGGCAGTTCTGTGCCTGTGATTTGACAGCACACGCTTACATATCGGATGATTAGCTGGCAGTTCCGTGCCTGTGATTTGACAGCACACGCTCACATATGTGATGGTGAGCTGGCAGTTCTGTGCCTGTGATTTGACAGCACATGCTCACATATGGGATGGTGAGCTGGCAGTTCTGTGCCTGTGATTTGACAGCACACGCTCACATATGTGATGGTGAGCTGGCAGTTCTGTGCCTGTGATTTGACAGCACATGCTCACATATGGGATGGTGAGCTGGCAGTTCTGTGCCTGTGATTTGACAGCACACGCTCACATATGTGATGGTGAGCTGGCAGTTCTGTGCCTGTGATTTGACAGCACATGCTCACATATGGGATGGCGAGCTGGCAGTTCTGTGCCTGTGATTTGACAGCACACGCTCACATATGTGATGGTGAGCTGGCAGTTCTGTGCCTGTGATTTGACAGCACACGCTCACATATGGGATGGTGAGCTGGCAGTTCTGTGCCTGTGATTTGACAGCACACGCTCACATATGGGATGGTGGGCTGGCAGTTCCGTGCCTGTGATTTGACAGCACACGCTCACATATGGGATGGTGAGCTGGCAGTTCCGTGCCTGTGATTTGATAGCACACGCTCACAATTGGGACCATTAGCTAGCAGTTCCGTGCCTGTGATTTGACAGCACACGCTCACATATGGGATGGTGAGCTGGCAGTTCTGTGCCTGTGATTTGACAGCACACGCTCACATATGGGATGGTGAGCTGGCAGTTCTGTGCCTGTGATTTGATAGCACACGCTCACATATGGGATGGTGAGCTGGCAGTTCTGTGCCTGTGATTTGACAGCACACGCTTACATATGGGATGAGCAGCTGGTTGTTCCGTGCTTGTGATTTGACAGCACACGCTCACAATTGGGACCATTAGCTAGCAGTTCCGTGCCTGTGATTTGACAGCACACGCTCACATATGGGATGAGCAGCTGGTTGTTCCGTGCTTGTGATTTGACAGCACACGCTCACAATTGGGACCATTAGCTAGCAGTTCCGTGCCTGTGATTTGACAGCACACGCTCACATATGGGATGGTGAGCTGGCAGTTCCGTGCCTGTGATTTGACAGCACCCGCTCACATATGAGATGAGCAGCTGGTTGTTCCGTGCTTGTGATTTGACAGCACACGCTCACAATTGGGACCATTAGCTAGCAGTTCCGTGCCTGTGATTTGACAGCACACGCTCACATATGGGATGGTGAGCTGGCAGTTCTGTGCCTGTGATTTGACAGCACACGCTCACATATGAGATGAGCAGCTGGTTGTTCCGTGCTTGAGATTTGACAGCACACGCTCACAATTGGGACCATAAGCTAGCAGTTCCGTGCCTGTGATTTGACAGCACACGCTCACATATGGGATGGTGAGCTGGCAGTTCTGTGCCTGTGATTTGACAGCACACGCTCACATATGAGATGAGCAGCTGGTTGTTCCGTGCTTGTGATTTGACAGCACACGCTCACAATTGGGACCATTAGCTAGCAGTTCCGTGCCTGTGATTTGACAGCACACGCTCACATATGGGATGGTGAGCTGGCAGTTCCGTGCCTGTGATTTGACAGCACCCGCTCATATATGGGATGCTGAGCTGGCAGTTCCGTGCCTGTGATTTGCCAGCACACGCTCACATATGGGATGGTGAGCTGGCAGTTCCGTGCCTGTGATTTGACAGCACCCGCTCATATATGGGATGCTGAGCTGGCAGTTCCGTGCCTGTGATTTGACAGCAAACGCTTACATATGTGATGGTGAGCTGGCAGTTCTGTGCCTGTGATCTGACAGCACACGCTCACATATGGGATGGTGAGCTGGCAGTTCCGTGCCTGTGATTTGACAGCACCCGCTCATATATGGGATGGTGAGCTGGCAGTTCTGTGCCTGTGATTTGACAGCACACGCTCACATATGGGATGGTGAGCTGGCAGTTCCGTGCCTGTGATTTGACAGCACACGCTCACATATGGGATGGTGAGCTGGCAGTTCCGTGCCTGTGATTTGACAGCACACGCTCACAGATGGGATGGTGAGCTGGCAGTTCTGTACCTGTGATTTGACAGCACATGCTCACATATGGGATGGTGAGCTGGCAGTTCCGTGCCTGTGATATGACAGCGCACGTTCATATATGGGATGGTCAGCTGGCAGTTCCGTGCCTGTGATTTGACAGCACATGCTCACATATGGGATGGTGAGCTGGCAGATCTGTGCCTGTGATTTGACGGCACATGCTCACATATGGGATGGTGAGCTGGCAGTTCTGTGCCTGTGATTTGACGGCACATGCTCACATATGGGATGGTGAGCTGGCAGTTCTGTGCCTGTGATTTGACAGCACATGCTCACATATGGGATGGTGAGCTGGCAGTTCCGTGCTTGTGATATGACAGCACACGCTCACATATGGGATGGTGAGCTGGCAGTTCCGTGCCTGTGATTTGACAGCACACGCTCACATATGGGATGGTGAGCTGGCAGTTCTGTGCCTGTGATTTGACAGCACACGCTCACATATGGGATGGTGAGCTGGCAGTTCTGTGCCTGTGATTTGACAGCACACGCTCACATATGTGATGGTGAGCTGGCAGTTCCGTGCCTGTGATTTGACGGCACATGCTCACAGATGGGATGGTGAGCTGGCAGTTCCGTGCTTGTGATATGACAGCACACGCTCACATATGGGATGCTGAGCTGGCAGTTCTGTGCCTGTGATTTGACAGCACACGTTCACATATGTGATGGTGAGCTGGCAGTTCTGTGCCTGTGATTTGACAGCACATGCTCACATATGGGATGGTGAGCTGACAGTTCTGTGCCTGTGATTTGACAGCACACGCTCACATATGTGATGGTGAGCTGGCAGTTCTGTGCCTGTGATTTGACAGCACATGCTCACATATGTGATGGTGAGCTGGCAGTTCTGTGCCTGTGATTTTACAGCACATGCCCACAGATGGGATGGTGAGCTGGCAGTCCTGTGCCTTGATTTGACAGCACACGCTCACATATGGGATGGTGGTCTGGCAGTTCCGTGCCTGTGATTTGACAGCACACGCTCACATATGGGATGGTGGTCTGGCAGTTTCGTGCCTGTTTTTTGACAGCACACGCTCATATATGTGATGGTGAGCTGGCAGTTCTGTGCCTGTGATTTGACAGCACATGCTCACATATGGGATGGTGAGCTGGCAGTTCCGTGCCTGTGATTTGACAGCACACGCTCATATATGGGATGGTCAGCTGGCAGTTCCGTGCCTGTGATTTGACAGCAGACGCTCACATATGGGATGGTGAGCTGGCAGTTCCGTGCCTGTGATTTGACAGCACACGCTCACATATGGGATGGTGGCCTGGCAGTTTCGTGCCTGTGATTTGACAGCACACGCTCACATATGGGATGGTGAGCTGGCAGTTCCGTGCCTGTGATTTGACAGCACACGCTCACATATGGGATGGTGAGCTGGCAGTTCCGTGCCTGTGATTTGACAGCTCACGCTTACATATGGGATGGTGAGCTGGCAGTACCGTGCCTGTGATTTGACAGCACACGCTCACATATGGGATGGTGAGCTGGCAGTTCTGTGCCTGTGATTTGACAGCACACGCTCACATATGGGATGGTGGGCTGGCAGTTCCGTGCCTGTGATTTGACAGCACACGCTCACATATGGGATGGTGAGCTGGCAGTTCCGTGCCTGTGATTTGATAGCACACGCTCACAATTGGGACCATTAGCTAGCAGTTCCGTGCCTGTGATTTGACAGCACACGCTCACATATGGGATGGTGAGCTGGCAGTTCTGTGCCTGTGATTTGACAGCACACGCTCACATATGGGATGGTGAGCTGGCAGTTCTGTGCCTGTGATTTGATAGCACACGCTCACATATGGGATGGTGAGCTGGCAGTTCTGTGCCTGTGATTTGACAGCACACGCTCACATATGAGATGAGCAGCTGGTTGTTCCGTGCTTGTGATTTGACAGCACACGCTCACAATTGGGACCATTAGCTAGCAGTTCCGTGCCTGTGATTTGACAGCACACGCTCACATATGGGATGGTGAGCTGGCAGTTCTGTGCCTGTGATTTGATAGCACACGCTCACATATGGGATGGTGAGCTGGCAGTTCTGTGCCTGTGATTTGACAGCACACGCTTACATATGGGATGAGCAGCTGGTTGTTCCGTGCTTGTGATTTGACAGCACACGCTCACAATTGGGACCATTAGCTAGCAGTTCCGTGCCTGTGATTTGACAGCACACGCTCACATATGGGATGAGCAGCTGGTTGTTCCGTGCTTGTGATTTGACAGCACACGCTCACAATTGGGACCATTAGCTAGCAGTTCCGTGCCTGTGATTTGACAGCACACGCTCACATATGGGATGGTGAGCTGGCAGTTCCGTGCCTGTGATTTGACAGCACCCGCTCACATATGAGATGAGCAGCTGGTTGTTCCGTGCTTGTGATTTGACAGCACACGCTCACAATTGGGACCATTAGCTAGCAGTTCCGTGCCTGTGATTTGACAGCACACGCTCACATATGGGATGGTGAGCTGGCAGTTCTGTGCCTGTGATTTGACAGCACACGCTCACATATGAGATGAGCAGCTGGTTGTTCCGTGCTTGAGATTTGACAGCACACGCTCACAATTGGGACCATTAGCTAGCAGTTCCGTGCCTGTGATTTGACAGCACACGCTCACATATGGGATGGTGAGCTGGCAGTTCTGTGCCTGTGATTTGACAGCACACGCTCACATATGAGATGAGCAGCTGGTTGTTCCGTGCTTGTGATTTGACAGCACACGCTCACAATTGGGACCATTAGCTAGCAGTTCCGTGCCTGTGATTTGACAGCACACGCTCACATATGGGATGGTGAGCTGGCAGTTCCGTGCCTGTGATTTGACAGCACCCGCTCATATATGGGATGCTGAGCTGGCAGTTCCGTGCCTGTGATTTGACAGCACACGCTCACATATGGGATGGTGAGCTGGCAGTTCCGTGCCTGTGATTTGACAGCACCCGCTCATATATGGGATGCTGAGCTGGCAGTTCCGTGCCTGTGATTTGACAGCAAACGCTTACATATGTGATGGTGAGCTGGCAGTTCTGTGCCTGTGATCTGACAGCACACGCTCACATATGGGATGGTGAGCTGGCAGTTCCGTGCCTGTGATTTGACAGCACCCGCTCATATATGGGATGGTGAGCTGGCAGTTCTGTGCCTGTGATTTGACAGCACACGCTCACATATGGGATGGTGAGCTGGCAGTTCCGTGCCTGTGATTTGACAGCACACGCTCACATATGGGATGGTGAGCTGGCAGTTCCGTGCCTGTGATTTGACAGCACACGCTCACAGATGGGATGGTGAGCTGGCAGTTCTGTACCTGTGATTTGACAGCACATGCTCACATATGGGATGGTGAGCTGGCAGTTCCGTGCCTGTGATATGACAGCGCACGCTCATATATGGGATGGTCAGCTGGCAGTTCCGTGCCTGTGATTTGACAGCACATGGTCACATATGGGATGGTGAGCTGGCAGTTCTGTGCCTGTGATTTGACGGCACATGCTCACATATGGGATGGTGAGCTGGCAGTTCTGTGCCTGTGATTTGACGGCACATGCTCACATATGGGATGGTGAGCTGGCAGTTCTGTGCCTGTGATTTGACAGCACATGCTCACATATGGGATGGTGAGCTGGCAGTTCCGTGCTTGTGATATGACAGCACACGCTCACATATGGGATGGTGAGCTGGCAGTTCCGTGCCTGTGATTTGACAGCACACGCTCACATATGGGATGGTGAGCTGGCAGTTCTGTGCCTGTGATTTGACAGCACACGCTCACATATGGGATGGTGAGCTGGCAGTTCTGTGCCTGTGATTTGACAGCACACGCTCACATATGTGATGGTGAGCTGGCAGTTCCGTGCCTGTGATTTGACGGCACATGCTCACAGATGGGATGGTGAGCTGGCAGTTCCGTGCTTGTGATATGACAGCACACGCTCACATATGGGATGCTGAGCTGGCAGTTCTGTGCCTGTGATTTGACAGCACACGTTCACATATGTGATGGTGAGCTGGCAGTTCTGTGCCTGTGATTTGACAGCACATGCTCACATATGGGATGGTGAGCTGACAGTTCTGTGCCTGTGATTTGACAGCACACGCTCACATATGTGATGGTGAGCTGGCAGTTCTGTGCCTGTGATTTGACAGCACATGCTCACATATGTGATGGTGAGCTGGCAGTTCTGTGCCTGTGATTTTACAGCACATGCCCACAGATGGGATGGTGAGCTGGCAGTCCTGTGCCTGTGATTTGACAGCACACGCTCACATATGGGATGGTGGTCTGGCAGTTCCGTGCCTGTGATTTGACAGCACACGCTCACATATGGGATGGTGGTCTGGCAGTTTCGTGCCTGTTTTTTGACAGCACACGCTCATATATGTGATGGTGAGCTGGCAGTTCTGTGCCTGTGATTTGACAGCACATGCTCACATATGGGATGGTGAGCTGGCAGTTCCGTGCCTGTGATTTGACAGCACACGCTCATATATGGGATGGTCAGCTGGCAGTTCCGTGCCTGTGATTTGACAGCAGACGCTCACATATGGGATGGTGAGCTGGCAGTTCCGTGCCTGTGATTTGACAGCACACGCTCACATATGGGATGGTGAGCTGGCAGTTCCGTGCCTGTGATTTGACAGCACACGCTCACATATGGGATGGTGAGCTGGCAGTTCCGTGCCTGTGATTTGACAGCTCACGCTTACATATGGGATGGTGAGCTGGCAGTACCGTGCCTGTGATTTGACAGCACACGCTCACATATGGGATGGTGAGCTGGCAGTTCTGTGCCTGTGATTTGACAGCACACGCTCACATATGGGATGGTGGGCTGGCAGTTCCGTGCCTGTGATTTGACAGCACACGCTCACATATGGGATGGTGAGCTGGCAGTTCCGTGCCTGTGATTTGATAGCACACGCTCACAATTGGGACCATTAGCTAGCAGTTCCGTGCCTGTGATTTGACAGCACACGCTCACATATGGGATGGTGAGCTGGCAGTTCTGTGCCTGTGATTTGACAGCACACGCTCACATATGGGATGGTGAGCTGGCAGTTCTGTGCCTGTGATTTGATAGCACACGCTCACATATGGGATGGTGAGCTGGCAGTTCTGTGCCTGTGATTTGACAGCACACGCTCACATATGAGATGAGCAGCTGGTTGTTCCGTGCTTGTGATTTGACAGCACACGCTCACAATTGGGACCATTAGCTAGCAGTTCCGTGCCTGTGATTTGACAGCACACGCTCACATATGGGATGGTGAGCTGGCAGTTCCGTGCCTGTGATTTGATAGCACACGCTCATAGATGGGATGATTAGGTGAGAGTTTATGGCCTGTTATCTGACAGCACACGCTCACATAGAGGAAGATGTGCTATCTACTGTTGGAGAGGAAGGCGGTACATCAGTGGTTCCGTGTCTGCTGCTCCCACATGGGGTACCTCAGAAGGTCACCCGCCCGGCGTTGACTGGAATGCGGACCGGATCACGCGTTCTTAGCCTGCACATTAATGTAGCACCTGGGGTTGAAGCCCGTTCCAAACACTTACTGCAATTACACAGTTTAAGTGACTACACGAATAAGAGTAAAAAATAAACAATTTTTTGTTTAAAAAGGTCTCTTCTTCATTCGAAAAAAGATGACTTACGTACTTTCTTGCATCAGTTAAACAAATTGTGGATCAAAATTTATATATTATGGTATTTATACTGAAAAGCCAACGGCTATCTAACATTAGGGATATGGAGTCAGCGGCAGAGTTCTCCTGGACATCAGATGACCATTTGCGGAACTATCTGAGAACTTGTGAAAATAAATTAAGGATAAAGGGAGCTTTATGTGTTCTTTACTCTTGTACAAAATATTCATTGAAAAGCCTATTCTTTGGTCTACTTCATGTTGATCAATAGAACTGTATGTATAAAACTGGTTTCATGACGTACTTTTAATGTAATTACAATGCAAATAATAAAATACGGTAGACAAATGATCGGGAAATGATTTAACAGGTCGTCCCTATATAATTTATGTACATTGCATAACCACTACATAAAACAAAAGAAAGAAGGAACAAATGACTTGCAGAAGAATTAAAAAATAATAGTAATAGCAATCAATATTCTGAAGACAGTTATATACAATATATATATATATATATATATATATATATATATATATATATATATATATATATATTTAACATAAACTGTATATTTTAGAACGATGTACATTTTTGTGAAATAATATTTCATCTATCATCAATTCACCAATTGCTCCAGTATCATTTATCCTATCATTCATCTCAACCTCACACTGTCATGCATTTCTGTCACCCTCACACCAGGTATCGGGCTGATCACCCATCCCGGTTCTCTGTCAGATCCCCATTTCGACCTTAAGGGATAGAGGAACAAGAATATCCCAACACTGCAATGACTGCCATACTAGGAATAGGATAAAGAAGAAGAAGAGGAACATTTTCTCAAACTCTTACAATTTGCTAGTTATAAAAAGTCATTCAGAATAAGGAGAACTTCTGAGAACATTCACAGAAAATTCAAGATATACATTTGTTGTGTAGTAATATTTTGTCTATCTCTTACAGTTTATCAGTTATACAAAAGTCATTCAGAATAAAGAGAACTTCTGAGTACATTCACAGAAAATTCAAGATATACATTTGTTGTGTAGTAATATTTTGTCTATCCCTTACAGTTTATCAGTTATACAAAAGTCATTCAGAATAAGGAGAACTTCTGAGTACATTCACAGAAAATTCAAGATATACATTTGTTGTGTAGTAATATTTTGTCTATCTCTTACAGTTTATCAGTTATACAAAAGTCACTCAGAATAAAGAGAACTTCTGAGTACATTCACAGAAAATTCAAGATATACATTTGTTGTGTAGTAATATTCTGTCTATCTCTTACAGTTTATCAGTTATACAAAAGGCACTCAGAATAAAGAGAACTTCTGAGTACATTCACAGAAAATTCAAGATATACATTTGCTGTGTAGTAATATTTTGTCTATCTCTTACAGTTTATCAGTTATACAAAAGTCATTCAGAATAAAGAGAACTTCTGAGTACATTCACAGAAAATTCAAGATCTACATTTGCTGTGTAGTAATATTTTGTCTATCTCTTACAGTTTATCAGTTATACAAAAGTCACTCAGAATAAAGAGAACTTCTGAGTACATTCACAGAAAATTCAAGATGTACATTTGCTGTGTAGTAATATTTTGTCTATCTCTTACAGTTTATCAGTTATACAAAAGTCACTCAGAATAAAGAGAACTTCTGAGTACATTCACAGAAAATTCAAGATGTACATTTGTTGTGTAGTAATTATTGTCTATCTCTTACAGTTTATCAGTTATACAAAAGTCACTCAGAATAAAGAGAACTTCTGAGTACATTCACAGAAAATTCAAGATGTACATTTGTTGTGTAGTAATATTTTGTCTATCTCTTACAGTTTATCAGTTATACAAAAGTCATTCAGAATAAAGAGAACTTCTGAGTACATTCACAGAAAATTCAAGATCTACATTTGCTGTGTAGTAATATTTTGTCTACCTCTTACAGTTTATCAGTTATACAAAAGTCACTCAGAATAAAGAGAACTTCTGAGTTCATTCACAGAAAATTCAAGATGTACATTTGCTGTGTAGTAATATTTTGTCTATCGCTTACAGTTTATCAGTTATACAAAAGTCACTCAGAATAAAGAGAACTTCTGAGTACATTCACAGAAAATTCAAGATGTACATTTGTTATGTAGTAATATTTTGTCTATCTCTTACAGTTTATCATTTATACAAAAGTCATTCAGAATAAAGAGAACTTCTGAGTACATTCACAGAAAATTCAAGATGTACATTTGTTATGTAGTAATATTTTTCTAACTCTTACAGATTATCAGTTATACAATAGTCATTTTGAATAAAGAGAACTTCTGAGTCGATTCACAGAAAATTCAAGAGATACATTTATTATGTAGTAATATTTCTCTAACTCTTACAGTTTATCAGTTATACAAAAGTCATTCAGAATAAAGAGAACTTCTCAGTACATTCACAGAAAATTCAAGATATACATTTTTTATGTAGTAATATTTTGTCTATCCCTTACAGTTTGTCAGTTATACAAAAGTCATTCAGAATAAAGAGAACTTCTGAGTAGATTCACAGAAAATTCAAGATATACATTTGTTATGTAGTAATATTTCTCTAACTCTTACAGTTTATCAGTTATACAAAAGTCATTGAGAATAAAGAGAACTTCTGAGTACATTCACAGAAAATTCAAGATATACATTTTTAATGAAGTAATATTTTGTCTATCCCTTACAGTTTGTCAGTTATACAAAAGTCATTCAGAATAAAGAGAACTTCTGAGTAGATTCACAGGAAATTCAGATATACATTTGCTATGTAGTAATATTTCTCTAACACTTACAGTTTATCAGTTATACAAAAGTCATTGAGAATAAAGAGAACTTCTGAGTACATTCACAGAAAATTCAAGATATACATTTTTTATGTAGTAATATTTTGTCTATCCCTTACAGTTTGTCAGTTATACAAAAGTCATTCAGAATAAAGAGAACTTCTGAGTACATTCACAGAAAATTCAAGATATACATTTTTTATGTAGTAATATTTTTTCTATGTAATATAGTTTATCAGTTATACAAAAGTCATTGGGAATAAAGAGAACTTCTGAGTACATTCACAGAAACTTCAAGATATGTATTTGTTATGTAGTAAAATTTTGTCTATGTCTTATATTTTATCAGATATACAAAAGTCATTCAGAATAAAGAGAACTTCTGAGAACATTCACAGAAAATTCAAGAGATACATTTGTTGTGTAGTAATATTTTGTCTAACTCTTACAGTATATCAGTTATACAAAAGTCATTCAGAATAAAGAGAACTTCTTTGTACGTTCACAGAAAATTCAAGATATACATTTGTTGTCTAGTATTATTTTGTCTATCCCTTACAGTTTAAGAGTTATACAAAAGCCATTCAGAATAAAGAGAACTTCTGAGTACATTCACAGAAAATTCAAGATATACATTTGTTATGTAGTAATATTTTGTCTATCTCTTACAGTTTATCAGTTATACAAAAGTCACTCAGAATAAAGAGAACTTCTGAGTACATTCACAGAAAATTCAAGATATACATTTGTTGTCTAGTATTATTTTGTCTATCCCTTACAGTTTAAGAGTTATACAAAAGCCATTCAGAATAAAGAGAACTTCTGAGTATATTCACAGAAAATTCAAGATATACATTTGTTGTGTAGTAATATTTTGTCTATCTCTTACAGTTTATCAGTTATACAAAAGTCACTCAGAATAAAGAGAACTTCTTTGTACGTTCACAGAAAATTCAAGATATACATTTGTTGTCTAGTATTATTTTGTCTATCCCTTACAGTTTAAGAGTTATACAAAAGCCATTCAGAATAAAGAGAACTTCTTTGTACATTCACAGAAAATTCAGGATATGCATTTGTTGTGTAGTAATATTTTGTCTATCTGTTACAGTATATCAGTTATACAAAAGTCATTCAGAATAAAGAGAACTTCTTTGTACGTTCACAGAAAATTCAAGATATACATTTGTTGTCTAGTATTATTTTGTCTATCCCTTACAGTTTAAGAGTTATACAAAAGCCATTCAGAATAAAGAGAACTTCTGAGTACATTCACAGAAAATTCAAGATATACATTTGTTGTGTAGTAATATTTTGTCTATTTCTTACAGTTTATCAGTTATACAAAAGATATTCAGAATAAAGAGAACTTCTGAGTACATTCACAGAAAATGCAAGATATACATTTGTTGTGTAGTAATATTTTGTCTATCCCTTACAGTTTATCAGTTATACAAAAGTCATTCAGAATAAAGAGAACTTCTGAGTACATTCACAGAAAATTCAAGATATACGTTTGTTGTGTAGTAATATTTTGTCTATCCCTTACAGTTTGTCAGTTATACAAAAGTCATTCAGAATAAGGAGAAATTCTGAGTACATCCACAGAAAATTCAAGATATGTATTTGTTATGTAGTAATATTTTTTCTATGTCTTGCAGTTTATCAGTTACACAAAAGCCATTCAGAATAAAGAGAACTTCTGAGTACATTCACAGAAAATTCAATGTATACATTTGTTATGTAGTAATATTTTGTGTAACTGTTTCAGTTTATCAGTTATGCAAAAGTCATTCAGAATAAAAAGAACTTATGGGTCCATTCACAGAAAATTCAAGATATACATTTGTTATGTAGTAATATTTTTTCTATGTCTTGCAGTTTATCAGTTGCACAAAGGTCATTCAAAATAAAGAGAACTTCTGAGTACATTCACAGAAAATTCAATATATACATTTGTTATGTAGTAATATTTTGTGTAACTGTTTCAGTTTATCAGTTATGCAAAAGTCATTCAGAATAAAAAGAACTTATGAGTACATTCACAGAAAATTCAAGATATACATTTGTTATGTAGTAATATTTTGTGTAACTCTTACAGTTTATCAGTTATACAAAGGACATTCAGAATAAAGAGAACTTCTGAGTACATTCACAGAAAATTCAAGATATACATTTGTTATGTAGTAATATTTATCTAACTCTTACAGTTTATCAGTTATACAAAAGTCATTCAGAATAAAGAGAACTTCTGAGTACATTCACAGAAAATTCAAGATATACATTTGTTGTGTAGTAATATTTTGTCTATCTCTTACAGTTTATCAGTTATACAAAAGCCATTCAGATTAAAGAGAACTTCTGAGTACATTCACAGAAAATTCAAGATATACATTTGTTGTCTAGTATTATTTTGTCTATCCCTTACAGTTTAAGAGTTATACAAAAGCCATTCAGAATAAAGAGAACTTCTGAGTACATTCACAGAAAATTCAAGATATACATTTGTTGTGTAGTAATATTTTGTCTATCTCTTACAGTTTATCAGTTATACAAAAGTCACTCAGAATAAAGAGAACTTCTTTGTACGTTCACAGAAAATTCAAGATATACATTTGTTGTCTAGTATTATTTTGTCTATCCCTTACAGTTTAAGAGTTATACAAAAGTCATTCAGAATAAAGAGAACTTCTGAGTACATTCACAGAAAATTCAAGATATACATTTGTTATGTAGTAATATTTTGTCTATTTCTTACAGTTTATCAGTTATACAAAAGTCATTGAGAATAAAGAGAACTTCTGAGTACATTCACAGAATATTCAAGATATAAATTTGTTGTGTAGTAATATTTTGTCTATTTCTTACAGTTTATCAGTTATACAAAAGTCATTCAGAAATAAGAGAACTTCTGAGTACATTCACAGAAAATTCAAGATGTACATTTGTTGTGTAGTAGTATTTTGTCTATCACTTACAGTTTATCAGTTATACAAATGCCATTCAGAATAAAAAGAACTTCTGAGAACATTCACAGAAAATTCAAGATATACATTTGTTATGTAGTAATATTTTGTCTATCACTTACAGTTTATCAGTTATACAAATGCCATTCAGAATAAAGAGAACTTCTGAGTACATTCTCAGAAAATTCAAGATTTACATTTGTTATGTAGTAATATTTTGTCTATTTCTTACAGTTTATCAGCTTTACAGAAGTCATTCAGAATAAAGAAAACTTCTGAGTACATTCACAGAAAATTCAAGATATACATTTGTTGTGTAGTAATATTTTGTCTATCTGTTACAGTTTATCAGTTATACAAAAGTCATTCAGAATAAAGAGAACTTCTGAGTACATTCACAGAAAATTCAAGATATACATTTGTTATGTAGTAATATTTTGTCTATCTCTTACACTTTATCAGTTATACAAAAGTCTTTCAGAATACAGAGAACTTCTGAGTAAATTTACAGAAAATTCAATATATTCATTTGTTATGTAGTAATACTTTGTCTATATCTTACAGTTTGTCTGTTATACCAGGGGCGGTTCCTTCAGAAGGTTGCAGGTTTGCGCTTCAGCCACTGATTCTGAATGTACAAAGGTGCATTTTTCACATTAAAGCTGTACTTGTTTGCATTGTTTTATATACAAACATGTTTCAATTACGCTTATCGTCTGTAGCTGCCCATGACCGCGGAAGTCGAAATAAACGGAGGTTAGCTGTAGGAGCCGCAGGTTTGCAGCGAAGGGTTAACCTAAGATTTCGCCCAAATTTAGGCTGTCTGAGAGGGATGCGGGAAGGTGAAGAGATGGCAGTGGCTTTATATACATTGCTTAAATGGAGGTTTATAAACCTAGCCCCTCCTACTCTTAGCAACGGCTATAGCGTGACCTTGAGGCTTAGCTTCTGTGTGCTCTGCTTTTCGAACACAGGGAGAATTTAATTAAATGCATGGAGGTCATTCAGAAGAGAGCTCTGTTAAACAACAACGCCACACTTGTTCAGGCTTCTGGGTTTATAATTTTGTATTCTGTCTGTCTTTCTTCTACAAGATCATGTCACATGTGGACATTTTGTACAATCAGCTGCACAATCGAGGACTGCAATGCAACATTTGCCATCGCCCAGCTAAACGCATTTGAAAAGGAAGTGCAAAAGGCAAGAAATAGCGTGGATATCGAGGAACTCGAAGAAACTGCAATTAAGAGGAGAAGAATAGAAGATCATGATGTGAAAAGAAGAGAAGCTCTTGAAGTATGTGACATAATTCTTAGAGAAGCAAGGGACAGATATAGCTTCACGGGGCATCTGGTAGCCTCGACTTTGTTTCATCAAGAAAATTTCTAAGACATATCCAGAGGATTCCCTTAGAGAAACAATGAGGTTCTATCATTTTATCATTGGAACAAAAATTCGTACAGAAGTGATTGTAATTTACAGTCGAGAGGAATTTCGTGGAATGTCCGACGCTTTGTGCTTGATGGACTTCATTAAGGAAAACAATTTATGTGCTACATTCAGCGAATATGTCAAACTCCTCCGAATACTGTTAACTATGCCAATGTGTACTGCTGAAGCAGAATGCTGTTTCTCAACTTTAAAAAGAATAAAAACTTTCCAAAGGAACACAAC